>OZ020304.1:44226637-44651978 GCA_963971305.1 Arcuatula senhousia | reverse complement strand
TTTCTTTAAAACAAGTTTAGCCCCTAAAAGTATGTCTCGTCTGTTTGCACCACCCTGAACCACATTCAAGGTCTATTCTATCTACATGATCTAGGCATTTAGCTTTTGAGTTAAGAAGGACACTAAAGGCAGGTGACAGAATAAAATTTAACCACCAAAAAGAATCTATGGACCAACTACAGAGGTTCATGATATCATAGTTTAAATAAAAAAAAAACTGACTTGACCTAAAAATAAATTAACACAAAAATCAACCAGTATTTACAGTCATGAAAGTGTAAACATGAGGTAAATGTCACATGTCATAGTGACAGATGGTTAGAACATTTTACCATAGTGTATTTACATACTCAATATCAGATACCTAGATACAGGTACTTAGTATTTTCCACAAAAGTCTTATAGACTTTATAGTTTACATCTCCAAAATAAATCTATGTTTACATAACCGTTAAAGCATGAACATTGAATGAAGGTCACACAGCATGGTGCCAGTTGTGTAGATCACAATCCCAAGTGTCTGTATACCAAATATCAGATGCCTGGGTGTTATAATTTTTACGCCCTAAAAACCTAAGTTCAGAGTCATTGATATTTGAAAATGGGGTCAAGGTCACTGGGCATTGTGTTAATTCTGTAGACTACAACCCCAAATGTCAAAATATCAGATGCCAAAGTAATAAACTTTTCAAGTAATTCATTTTTTTTTCCTAAACAGAGTTGATGAAAATGGGGTGATGGTTACACTGCATGGACCTAGCTGTGTAGACCACACCCATAAATGTCTTTTAACTAAATATTAGACACATTTTTAGTTATTCAAT
Organism: Arcuatula senhousia; assembly: GCA_963971305.1. Taxonomy (NCBI): domain Eukaryota; kingdom Metazoa; phylum Mollusca; class Bivalvia; order Mytilida; family Mytilidae; genus Arcuatula; species Arcuatula senhousia. The sequence goes on along the minus strand of OZ020304.1, from coordinate 44,651,154 downwards.
TACTGCAGAAGTGTAACAAAAAAATTTACATCCTCACGACTGGAAAGTAATACCTCATCTTCCGCATTTTTTGTTGTATTTCATACATTGTCATACATCAGCTAAGGCAAAATTTTGTCACACCTTCCATTAGAAATATCTTAATGAACAGGTACATTGGTCAATCCCATACGACTAACTGAATTAGACTGGCTTCCCTTTCTTATAAATATTTTGTGGTATTTAGGTATATCATCTAAATGTTCTCTCTCTAAAAACTGGAAATACACTTCTCTTACTCCCTGTATAAGAAAGAAATAAAAATATTTGTTTTGTACAGAATGAAAAGAAAAGCAACATAGATATGTGCTTTTACTTGAACATGTAATGGAAGATAGAATTCATATCAAATACCGTATAAGTTGTTTTTTTCGCGGGTATCTAATTTTCGCTTTTTTCGCGGGACTTGGCGACTCGCGAAAATATAAACCCGTGAAAATTAAATCTGGTAAATAGTATATGAAAAGTTATACTCGTATTTAAATAATTGCTAAAATTGAATTCCGCGAAAAAAATCTTTAATTTTTAAAGGAATTCGCGAAATTTAGCTCCCGCGAAAAAAACAACTTATACGGTATAATAGCAAAGTTTGAATCTAAATTATTTAACTGACAAGAATATGTCCAAAAGACATAATGCCCAATCTTGCAACATTTGGGACAGATGGACCCAAACACTATATTCCCTCCTACTTTTGTAGATGGTGCATAAAACTTGATACATGTATAAAGTTAATAATAAACTCACAGTCAAGAAAAGTGATATTAAAATATACTGTACATTTAAATCAACATCTTCTCTTAGTCTATTACTGTAAATTTCTAATTTCAATAAATGTCTATTGTTATACCTTAATTCCTTTAGGATGCCCTGTGTGACCCTCAGGTTGTGTCTAAAAATACAAAGCCAATGAAATTTTCAATACAATTAAAAGTAAATTCCAGGCATTTTTAAGGAGTATCAAAACAAGAAAGGTTGGGCTGAAAAAACTAGTTAAACTCATCAATATTTTATATGCACCTGTCTCAAGCCAGGAATCCTTGTCAAAGCTATTGTTTGTTTAAATGCTTTTTGTGTTAATTGTTCTTTATGTCTAGAAATAAGTCTTTCGCTGATAATTTGGGGACTGGTATCGAATCTTATGTATTGAAATTTTAGTCTTGGACAAATGCAAGGCCGCGAGCAGCAACTTCTGGTCATGTTAAAGACTGCTGGTGGTTTTCCATTGTGGATCTTTTAAATTACTGTTTGTTAATGCAGGTTGTGCCCCATACACTTATTCCACACATCATATTTGCTCCCAAAATCATGTGCCTTGCGTAAAAACAAAGTATCTAGTAAATTGGAGGTAAACAATCTAGAAGCATGAAATTGATATGCACCATAAGATACTATAGGATAAGAAAATATCTGGCCTCTAAGTTATGTAGAAAACTGTGATGTATTTATGTTATGAATGGAAAAGGGTAAAGCAGCCCCCCCCCATCTTTGTTAAAAAGGAAATAGTGTCAATCTCCGCATAGATTATATATATTTATTTGAGAACCTGCAGTTAATGGTTAAGATTTTTAAGTATTCTAGCCACCTGTCTGTTTTTCTTTGCAAATGTTTTTATTACAAATTATATATGTACAAATATGTTGTTTACACTTATTCCACATCTCATTATCTATTGTTAAAATATTAATGAATGTATGCTGACAAAACCAAATTGCACAAATCTGTCATAAAACCTGGTTTAACCCATCATTTCTTTTGAAATGCCTGTACAAAGTCAGTACAAAGTCAGGACCATTGCAATCTTCAATTTCTCTGGTATGACTTCCTTGTTTTGATTTTTCTCTTGAAAATTTGTGATTGATCCTCAAAGTTTGAAATTTTGTTATCACCTTTATTGATACATTAATATAAATGTTTTTTTTCAGTTAAAACATAGTAAATAGCACCCAAATTTAACTTTTTTAATGCCATCTACCTACTTCTTTTAGAAACTTCAAAGCAAATCCAATAAATGCTTGATTCAAGTATGTTGTAAATACATCTTCTTTAAAATGCAGATCGTCTCCATAATTTTCTGGGTTGAAGTTGAAAAAGCTTCCTTCTGATGATCTTGTAAAAACTCTGTTCCTCACCAAAGCATCAGATACATCAAGGATAAGCTCATTACATTTAGATATGGTGGACTTTTTCTTAGCAAGGTCATCAAACTCAGTACCTATTTTTTCTTTCTTCTGTCGCTCCAGGGACAACCTATACCTTTTGTTGAAAAAAAATTCAAGAAATATAAGATTCATTCTAAGGCCATATTGAGTTTATAATTAATAGAGTGAAAGTCTTATCTACTTATACATATTCTATAGAATCCAAATGCATTAATGAACCAATTAAAACTTTTAAGATATAAGGTGCACATCTACATTATCATGATTATGTCACAGGACTGTGCAAAATTAATGATAATCCATTTAGTATTTATAGAGAATAGATGGATACTCCTATTTTCATTTGATTGCTAGGTCCATGTTTTGCATTGAATGACACAAAAAAAGAATCCAATACAATATTGAAGTAGATGGTGTCCAATTGAATTATGTTATCAAGTTGATGAGTAGTTGTTACCTTGAGGTTTAACGATTTCATCAAAGGAGGAGATGGATAGACCCTGTGTCATTTTATAAATGATTGAAAAGGGGTGGCATTAAAATCATTGAGAATGCATTAGAGAAAAAAAATATGTTCAACAAGGGGTTGCACAAAGTCGTGCTAAGCATACTCCCATTCGACCATTCAGAAAACAGGCTAGATGGCCAACTGACCTGGAAAGGAGAGGCACAGCACAACCCATCATGTTCAAGGTGTGAAACAAATTTAAAATCAATCCCTTTTGTAAAAGCCCAGAAATCTGTAAGAAAAATTTCCCATTTTTGACCCTTAAAAAATGACTTAATCTGCTCAAAAAACAGGAAGTAAATAGCCAACTGACCCAGAAAGATGAGGCATGGTACACCTCATCATGCTTAAGCAGTGTACCAAATTTGAAATCAGTCCCTTCAGAAGAAGCTTAGAAATTTTACTGGACAGACAGACACAGTGATTGCAATTTATCCCCCTTTCTTAAGAGTGGAGGTATAAAAAGATTTTACTCCACTTACATAGAAAGAATGGAGCAGACTCTTGAAGGTCCAATGGCATTCTCTAAAAAGAAGGGCCTCACGAAGATGTCTTTACTTGGAAATGGTACCACTGGTATATTGTATTTGGAAAACATACACACAACCTAAATAGAAGAATGAATGTTTATGAATATACATCACCAAAACTGATGCAAGTTGATTAATAGCTATTCAATATATGTTTAACTTTAAAGTACATGTATGTTATGTTTCAGAAAAGTTAAAAAGAATTATTGACATCTATAATAAATAAATTTTATGATTTTTTGTGGTTAAGGATTTTATGAACAAACTTATCATATCACAATACATGTTTTATAAATGTACAATAAAGTGTAAAACAAGATTGAGAAGTTCAAATTGACTGAAAACCAGCAAATTCAACATTAAAATCCTTTGATTTCTATGACTTCATGTGAGTGAACCCACACAAGGATATTCCCCTGTTTTACTTCCTTCTTGTAAACTTTTATTAAAATCTATCGAGCAGGTTAGGAGGAGAGGAGGTGCAATTATTAGATAAGAGAACTGGTTGACAGACAGATGTAGTGATGTACAAGGCAATTCCTATATGCATGTATATATACCATTCCCCCTAACCCCCACCCAAACAAATGGGGGGGATAAAATAACCTACCAATTCCATAAAGTTTAGATTGACATGAACCAGCAGATTATGGCTATCTTCTATCTGTAACCCTAAGACACATAGATCATTGATGTACTTGACCAAATCAAGTATGGTAGACACACCTTCAAACTCTTCAGTTTCTGTTTGAAACAAACAAGTTCTGCAAGAAAAGAACACAAAAATATTAATTGTACAATAGGGTCATGAAGCATTGTCGTTTGAAATGATAAACTCAGTAAATCAGGATCACAATGTTAAGTGAACTTTGAAAAATTATTACCATATCTATAGTCACTTAAAAACTGCAGATCCTTTACAGTTTTAATTGTATCAAGAATTTAAAAGTATGTCAGGTTTTCTGTAACAATATCAGTTTTTTAGGATTCTTTATTAAAAATCTATGAACTTTAACTTGTTTATTAATACTAATATTCTGTAGGTATTGCAGCAAAACATGAAAATGATTGGACAATACATCATTTTCTAGGTAAAATTAGACTCTGTTTTTCCTGCCTTTGATTTTACAGGCGCTGAATCTCAGTTCTTGAAGGATGACAAAAAGTCATTATGCTAACATAAAACATGAGGCTGCTTGCTGATGGAGGCTAATACAATAAATTGCAGACCTGTCAAGTGTCCCACAACTCGCATGAGACTTGGGCATCTAGTCTGCAAACCTTTTTTCGTTACCATTTTTGTCCTTTGATCTTTCAATTTTTTGTTAAATCTCACACAAACAGCTCATCAAAACTTAACAGCCCTGAAGTTGGGTAAGTTTGGCATTCTATAAAACATCATTTAATCACTTTTTTGTAAAACTCACAGAATTGTTCCCTGTTGGCCATCATCTCCCAGGTTTTCATTCATGTCCAGCACTCTCTGCCACTCAAAGGCAGCCATGTTATGTAGCAGGCAAGTCAGACAGTGTATAACCTGACACTGAAATGTATCAACCGGGAATAGTTTAAGTTAATGCTATATTAGGCAGTAAGTACACTACTATTAGAATTTTTTCACAGTATTGTTTTCGTAGGTGGCCCATGTGAACTTTTTTTGTTCCGCGCACTCGTTAAATCTGTGTGCCTTCACCGACTCGTGATCATATTTTGGTTATTCACTCGACCCAATTGATTATCGTATTTATTACATAGATAAAATGCCGCTATTTTATTGGTATTTAATAAATCGATTTGAATGGCGTATGAATTTAGACCGCAGGAGTCATGCCGACAACGCAAAACAATTCACAACGTCATAATAGAGTTTGACCGAAAAGGACGCAAGAGTGAAAATATTTTGGTTATTTCACACTGTGAATTTACCAGATTTTATTTCACTGGGAAAAATCGGTATTTCATATGCATCTATGTAATAATTAAAGAATAATTTTGAAAATATCAATCCAAATGTTCATAAAGCATCACTTCCAGCTGGACATGGTGACCAGTAGATAAGCTTAGATTTAAATGTGCTATTATCAGATTTTTAATTTTGAACAACTTTAGCATTAAAAAGAGGGGAAACCCAATAGGTTTATGAGGCCTTAAAAGAAAGGACTGTTTTTAGCTTTAATTTCATACATTTTATGTTTCACCTGGACCTAAAGCTCAATTACGCGCAACATTCAAAACTAGAATGGCAGACTTCCATGAAAGACCTATGTCGCCTGCGTCGAAAAATATTCATTTAACGGAAAGTAAATGAGTTACGGGCAAAAAAAAAACCTATACACCATAGAGTACCATAGGAAGAAGCCACATACCATATATCAAGACGTTGTGACATGTAGTTGCCCAGAAAACTGCGATGAAAATATTGCATATGTCTGGTCATAATACATAAAAAATTAAGTACTTAGTAATCGGGAGGTAACAATGATTTGGGCATAAAATCGCTTTACACCTTAAAGTACTATGGGATATAGCTACATGCCAAATATCAAGAAGCTGTAGCATGTACTTACCCAGAAAACTGAGACAAAAATTTTGCATATATATGGTCATAATACATAAAAACTTAAGTATTTGGTAAACAGGAAGTAGAGATTTTTCGGGCATAAAATGGCTTTACACCTTATAGTTCATGTACTATGGGATGAAGCTACATGCCAAATATTAAGAAGCTGTGGCATGTATATGCCTTGAAAACGGTGACATAATTTTTTTCACAGAACAGGACAAAGACAACGCAGGACAACACAAAAAATGGATGGTGCCAAAGTTACCCCTATATGTCACTTTTCAACAGGTTGCAGGCAACATAAAAAGGACAAAACCCTGATTTTTGCATATTTTTGTTCCAAATTTTTTTACATTTGTTTAGAGTTGCTATTTCAGTTTATGTCATGTCAATAAGCTTACTCATATAACTATATATTTAAAAAAGTTGTCCTAATTTCATTGATACCTGCTGATTTTCACACACATTTTGGTCTGGAGGAAGGTAGCCACATCTATTTTTTAATACAAAAACTTCATATTTGGCTTAAATGTGTGAAATGATGATATCCATCATTTCAGGAAGTTTGAAGTTGTTGTTTTCATGCGCCCAGTTTTTTTTTGAAGGAAAATATGCGCTGAAACCATTCTAAATTGAAGATTTCCTCTGTTTTGTCATGATGAACAAAATTTGCCTTATTTGATATGTTTTCTTTGTAACCACATATAAGTTAATATTTTTTAAAATAAATATCATAATATTTGAAACACATACATTTTTTTTTTGCCAATTATGGGTCTTTATGCCCCTCATCTTTATCTTAAGTATGAAAACTTGAAATTATAAGTTCTCTCAAGAATTTAAACAATTGGTTAATTGTTCATGAAAGAAACATAAAAGTTTGAAATTGAGTTTGTCAACAGAATATTTCAATCCTTATGATCTCTGTGTGGTCAATTCTGTCACATGTATGGCTTAAAAGCTTCTATTAGTTGATTAAAGGTGGTGGCTTTAAGACAAAATTATTAGAAGCAGCAGAAAAATATATTTTTATTTTATATATGAAATTAAATTTAATGCATGGATGGTTAGTGAGGAAAGTGACTGGCCACCTCCCACACTTTAATTATGGAAAAGCTCATATGAATATAAGTTTTATACCTCACAAAGTCATAGTGGTAATCTAGACCAATTGTGAACTTACTTACCTTAAAATACACAGATGAACAGAAATATAATTTTCTCAGTGGCTCCAAGATCACATCATGTAATTCTGAAAAATATTGATTTATTTTCATTAAAATATCGAACAAACCATACAAATTTAATTAAGACAGTTTTTAACAGGTGAATGTAATCCCCCAGTGACATGTAATAATAGGTGTAACCATTTTATCATATGTGCATTAAGATAAAAAAAAAAAAACTTTTAGGAGAAATCAGCTTTATACATGCAAAGGTAAACCTGGGGCAGGAGGTTGGACTAGATTAAAGCTTTATGCCCCAAATATTTGTTGCCTAACAAACTTTAGTACCTTATCATTATTCTTTAAACAACAAATTAAACAAGAGGCTCCCAAGAGCCTGAATCGCTCACCTGATTTACACAGATACATATATTTGTAGATATTATTGTGCTTAGCCATATGCGATTTAAATTTCTGAAATATCTTGGTTAGTTTTTAAGATATTGGGCTTAATAAGTGCAAATTTGGCGAAAATTAGGAAAAAGAACAATAACTCCCACATCAGCAGTCAGATCTTTTTTGAAATTTCAGGACAGGTAAATCTTTACATGCTGATCACTTATGATTCTTACACAATTTTGATATCTGAAACCATTTTTGAGTTATTAGCAAAAAAAATGCAATTTATCCCTATGTTCTATTTTTAGCCATGGTGGCCATGTTTTTTTACGAATAAGAAATCTGACAATAGAGTTGTAGCAGATAAGCTATTAAACAATGGAAAATGGTAAATTTTGACGCTTTAAGGGCCATAACTCCTAAAAGAAATGGTTCTACAGCTTTGACCTAATTACATAAAATGTATATCTTGACGTGCTTAATCATATGCAATTTGAATTTTTAAAATATCTAGTATAGTTTTCAAGATATAGGGCTAAATAAGTGCGAAATTTTCAAAAAATCCAGAAAAAGGGCAATAACTCCTATGTCAATTGTTGGATCTTCTTGAAAATTTCAGAGCAGGTAGATCTTGAGATGCTGATCACTTTTGTTTCCCATCAGAATTTTGATATCTGTAACTATTTTTGAGTAATTAGCAAAAAACTGCAATTTACCCCTATGTTCTATTTTTAGCCATGGCGGCCATATTTTTTGACAAATCAAAATCCAAACGATAGAATTGTAGCAATTATGCTATTAAGCAACTGTGCCAAGGTTGGTTGAAGTTGGATGCATGGTGTCAGACAAGTTCATCTTTGAAATTCAGGGGAAAAGTAATGAAAAATGGTAAATTTGACGCATTAAGGGCCATAACTCCTAAAAGAAATGGTTCTACAGCTTTGACCTAATTACATGAAACATAGATCTTGACGTGCTTAATCATATGCAATTTGAATTTTTAAATTATCTTGTATAGTTTTCAAGATATAGGGCTAAATATGTGCAAAATTTTCAAAAAATCCAGAAAAAGGGCAATAACTCCTTTGTCGATTGTTGGATCTTCTTGAAAATTTCAGAGCAGATAGATCTTGAGATGCTGATCACTTTTGTCTCCCATCAGAATTTTGATATCTGTAACTATTTTTGAGTAATTAGCAAAAAACTGCAATTTACCCCTATGTTCTATTTTTCGCCATGGCGGCCATATTTTTTGACGAATCAAAAATCGGAACGATAGAATTGTGGCAATTATGCTATTAAGCAACTGTGCCAAGTTTGGTTGAAGTTGGATGTATGGAGTCAGGCAAGTTCATCTTTGGAATTCAGGGGAAAAGTAATGAAAAATGGTGAATTTTGACGCTTTAAGGGCCATAACTCCTAAAAGAAATGGTTCTACAGCTTTGACCTAATTACATAAAATGTATATCTTGACGTGCTTAATCATATGCAATTTGAATTTTTAAAATATCTAGTATAGTTTTCAAGATATAGGGCTAAATAAGTGCGAAATTTTCAAAAAATCCAGAAAAAGGGCAATAACTCCTATGTCAATTGTTGGATCTTCTTGAAAATTTCAGAGCAGGTAGATCTTGAGATGCTGATCACTTTTGTTTCCCATCAGAATTTTGATATCTGTAACTATTTTTGAGTAATTAGCAAAAAACTGCAATTTACCCCTATGTTCTATTTTTAGCCATGGCGGCCATATTTTTTGACAAATCAAAATCCAAACGATAGAATTGTAGCAATTATGCTATTAAGCAACTGTGCCAAGGTTGGTTGAAGTTGGATGCATGGTGTCAGACAAGTTCATCTTTGAAATTCAGGGGAAAAGTAATGAAAAATGGTAAATTTGACGCATTAAGGGCCATAACTCCTAAAAGAAATGGTTCTACAGCTTTGACCTAATTACATGAAACATAGATCTTGACGTGCTTAATCATATGCAATTTGAATTTTTAAATTATCTTGTATAGTTTTCAAGATATAGGGCTAAATATGTGCAAAATTTTCAAAAAATCCAGAAAAAGGGCAATAACTCCTTTGTCGATTGTTGGATCTTCTTGAAAATTTCAGAGCAGATAGATCTTGAGATGCTGATCACTTTTGTCTCCCATCAGAATTTTGATATCTGTAACTATTTTTGAGTAATTAGCAAAAAACTGCAATTTACCCCTATGTTCTATTTTTCGCCATGGCGGCCATATTTTTTGACGAATCAAAAATCGGAACGATAGAATTGTGGCAATTATGCTATTAAGCAACTGTGCCAAGTTTGGTTGAAGTTGGATGTATGGAGTCAGGCAAGTTCATCTTTGGAATTCAGGGGAAAAGTAATGAAAAATGGTGAATTTTGACGCTTTAAGGGCCATAACTGCTAAAAGAAATGGTTCTACAGCTTTGACCTAATTACATGAAACGTAGATCTTGACGTGCTTAATCATATGCAATTTGAAATATTAAAATATCTTGTTCAGTTTTCAAGATATAGGGTTAAATAAGTGCAAAATTTTGAAAAAATCCAGAAAAAGGGCAATAACTCGTACATCGGTTATTGGATCTTTTTGAAAATTTCTGGGCAGGTAGATCTTGAGGTGCTGATCACTTTTACCTTATGCCAGAATTTTGATATCTGTGACCGTTATTTTTTGCAAAAAACTATATTTGACCCCCCTGTTCTATTTTTAGTAACAGCGGCCATGTTTTTTGACGTATCAAAAATCCCAACGCAAACTTTTTGCACAATACCCTAAGGAACAACCATATGAAGTTTGGCTGCAATTGGCCAAGCAGTTTCAGAGAAGAAGATGTTTGAAAAAAGCTAACGGACGACGGACGACAGACGACGGATGACGGACGACGGACGGACGACGGACGCAAAGTGATGGCAATAGCTCACATGACCCTTCGGGTCAGGTGAGCTAAAAAAGGAGTAGGGGCAATAAGCCCCTTATTAATCTAAAATATGAAGGTTTTGCAAAAATGTCCATTTCTGGCCAGAATATAGTGTAAATTCTGTCTTAAAAGAAAACAGGTCCAACCATTTAAAAATCTGATAATGAAGCATCGTAATGACGTCATAATCATAGCGATTTTAGCAAAAATGGCAAAAATTTAGAAATCTTGGTCATTTTCAAGGTACATTTTTGACCAGCAAACACCGTCCCTACATGAGAAACAAGTTCATATTTTTAGAGAATGTATAAATAAGCCTTATTAAATTTCTGTTAAAATATTTAACAGAATAGTTGTTTCTTGTGTGGGGAGATACTTTTTTAGTCCTAAATATATCTGTTAAATGCTGAAAATTGATGCATTTTACCGGTTTTCTGAATGAAGGTCGGTTTCATTTAAAATTCTTAACCTAAACAACCATACAAAAACACCAAAAGTATATAAAGTTTCTAATTTTGGACATCGTATAAATATTTGATCAGCATCTGACAAGTGTTCAAAGGTTGAGATTTAAAATTTAGGTAAAATTTAAGGCCAAAAACAGGCATTATCACCCCTATACCTTTGGTTTAAGCTATTTTCAATTTACTATAAACAATCAATACTTACTTTGAAATGTACATATTCTGTGGTAAGATATCAATCTGAATATATGAACTCTAAAATCTTCTCCATTCCATCTGAATAAAAACCTAGTCAGAAACTGGTCTACAGCAGGTATACCCTCCTGTGTGAAAAAAAACACATGCAAATTATGGCTGTTCTAGAATTGGGTAGTAAAAAAAAATCTGTCAAAGTCAAAAATGGCCAGATTTCGTTAAACAGGAAGTAGTTGAGCGACAGACTTAAAATCGCATCCCATATTATGGGACCCCACTCTGATGCTGTATATCAAATATCAAGTGGCTGTGATTAGTAGTTGCTGAGAAAACTGTTACAAATTTTTTTCCCCGCCCGCACGACATTCACCATATTATAACCCGGATTTTTCACTCCGTGAAATCCAGCCAAAAATGGTCCTCTGTTCATATTTGTTGGCAGTTGATTGTCTTTATTCATGATATCTTTAATAAGTGTACAAAATTCCATGAAGGTTCAATGCAGGGTTTTCAGAAAATCAGCTTAATTGTTTTGCTGCAGAGGGTGCTGATCATCCATGTTATTTTCAATAAGTGTACAAAATTGTGGAAATTCAGCAATTTTTTTAAGTGATCAGCATAAATGAAAAGGTTTACTTGAGATGTGAAGAATGGATAGACAGACAGAAAAACTATCTGTCTCATTTGCAGGCCATAAAGAATTTCACTGGTATGAGGCCAGGCAGGTCATTACCACCCGGCAGATCTTTCTGAAAAAAAATAGCATTGGCCAGTATACCCCTATCCAGACAAAATTGTTTCTAGACAGTGAAATTTGGATAAATTTTGTATTGGATAAATGGTATAAAAACTAAAATTTAGGCAACTAATCCTAATTTCAAAGACGGGTGGATGTTGTCATATTTAGTTGAATTTAATTTTAGCATTTTAAGTGTTGTCCGAATGTGATTGCCCTCCCCTAAAAAATAAGTTTAAAATTCCTTCCCTAATGATGGTCACTCCTGAAATTTTGAACATCAAAATTTTATGATTGGTGATGGAATAGATAAATGGTTGTTTACTTTCTCAATTGACAAAAAGAAAACTTTAGGTTCATGTGCTAATTTAATTTCCTGAGATATATGATGTAAAACATTTAGTGGGAAATCAGACTCCTCTAGAATTTACATAACTTTAACATTGTTATGTTTTGGGCCTTAAAATCAAGAATGTAGAGGATTTTATAAAGTTGGTTTTTAAGGTTCATATACAAAAATATCTTTAATTTATGATTTGTAAAAATGGAAAGTGTTTCTAAATTACTTAGATTGAAGATTGGTCATTTTTTTCTTCAGCAAATTTACTTTCTTCCATTCAAAACAAACATGATCAAACATCTTCTTCAACATTTCAGCTTTATTATTACCTGTAAAAACTTAGAGAACTTGACAACCTTAGTTAGTAATCCATCAATTCTTTCTTTGTCATCTGAGGTTATAGATCGATCCAGTATTTCTACAAAGAGGAGTTGAACAATTTAAAACGTTTTTTTTTTTCAAAAAAGCTATTGCAAAGCCAAATTAATGTGTCTGTATATTTTAATACTGCAACTGTAATGAGCTTTTTAAAAAGATGGAGTCAAAACATCTTTTAAGTGCAAAGAATTTCATACAAATACAATAACTTCAGTAAATAGTTTATACTTAAAACATGAATAATGGGTGTATATTTTTATTTTGAATTTACAAATACATTTGCAAATCTGAATTCCACTAAAAACAAAAAACATGTAGTGGCAAAAAAGTTTGAACAAAAATACTTGCTAGCACATAGATACATGTATGTCTGCCTGTCGCAGCTGGACACAGTATAAAATGATTAACTAAAAATGCAAATGTTAAAAGTGACTACAGTACACGGATTTACTCATAATATTGATCTGTATGGATTTATGTGCAACAAATATCACATACAAAAACAATTAATACCTTCATATAAAATTGCTTGGAGCCAGTATGAAAACCTGGTCACTGACACTGGATCAAAAGAATAAGACATAAAATGTTGAAGTAGTTCACTCCGTAACACAGCTCCTATCTGGCTTGGAGGCTGTAAAATAAAATCATGTCATCTAAGCTAAATCATTCCAAATCAGATCCTTATGCATTTTGTATGTAAAGCTTTGATCTTTCTCCATTGTTTCAAGAAGAAGCTTTTCAAACAATTATGAAGAGTCTTATTTAAAAGTTTTCGCTTAACCAAGAGAAGGTGAAACTATGTCAAAATATGTCATATGTAGTATGAACAGCAAGAATATTAATGTCCAAGACATTAAATCCCCTTTTGCAATCATTGATCAATGAAGTCGAAGTGAAAGATATACATTGTTATTTTTGTGCACTATCTATTTGTTTATTGCTAATGCATTTAAGTTTCACAATGATATACTTTACTACTTCAAGGTTAGGGCTATTCCAGAATTAATTGTATGGGGGGGGGGGTTGGAAGGCACTAAAATTAAAATTTTATGGGTGGTGGTATTTTTAGCTATTTCTCAAATGCAACATAAAGGGGAAAAAAATTAAAATTTTATGCATGGTGGGTGTAAAAAAAGTGCCTTCCAACCCCCCCCCCCCCTATATTTATTTCTGGAATAGCCCTTAAGTAATTTAAACCTGACAGTAAATCTGAATTGTGCTAAATTAGAAAAGAGACAGACGAACAAATAGACCAAAACATTATATGCCCCTCATACTTTATCTACACTGCAATTAATAATTTCATGTATAAAATGTATACATGTATGTTTTCATTTTTAACTGTAAACAATAAATATTAATAGTTTTTTATGCTCAACACGCTTCATCTACCTCTACAAAATCTGGTCTTTGCATCAGAGATTTTAAATCAGAAACTTGTATGAACGGTTTGTTTTTATACAACAAGTCTTCCACTGTATCTTTCCCAGGATTCCCAGTTTTTCTTGAGGCATTCGAGTGAATTATGGGTACTGGGTCTACTTTTCTCTTCTTTGATCTCTGAAAATACAAATTAAAATCAAAGCAAAAAAATAAAAGTAATGATCACTAGCAATACCCCTACTTTCACATGTGTGCCTAACATAAAAACAATAACTATGGGTAAACAGGAAGTAGATGTCCTAGGAGCGTAAAAAAACTCTACACACTACAGATAAAGAATTAAGCAAACAGGTTTCTTTGTCATGTTGTTGATAAGAAAACTGTGACAGAAATTTTTTATGTATGTCAACAATGTGTAAAAACATACGATGACAAAAATCAAGAGCTGTGCTGTTTTAATCAAACTTATGGATAAAGTTGGAAAACAAATGGAAGTATACCAGATATTCCCATCAATGAATAAAAATTGCTGTCAGGTGAAACAAATGCTATTGGTAATGTTGTAAAATTATCATTAGTCTATGCTTTTAAATGTGTGCATATTTATTTTACAAGAAACATACTGGCACCCCTCTTATCTGAGTGGAATCTGCCATCTGCAACCTTTCTGAAGCAAGGGTTGAGTCCATTGTTGAAGAATTATTTCTCAGCTGCTGGACTTTTTCTATCATAACTTTCCACTTGCCATCTTTGTTTGGGAAAAATAACTGAAAGTGTTCAAAGTTGAATTAGTCATTCATCTAGCTATGTGCATTCAAAAATCTGCTAAGAAAAATGTTAAACAAAATTCTTATACAGACAAGCACTTCTGCATTCAGTGTCATCTTGTCAGGTTTTTGTTACTACACAAGTTCATATTCTGTTGTTTTGATAGCCATGCAGATTTTAGTTGTCCTTTTTGTCTTGTACTATCTCATTTAGTTCCTCCATTGATTTAAAAAGTTTTAAATTTCATTAAAAGTACATGTATAACATAGGAAAAATTCAGTACCTCTGTCTTACATGCTTATACTTCTGAAAAAAAAAATCTCCAATGTTTATTTAACATTGACCTATTTTAATCACACTTCAATCTTCTATAGTTCCAATATTTTTTATCATAGACCCCTATCTTAACCTATATACTAAATATCAAATACCTACAATTAATAGTTGCTGAGAAATCTGTTACGAAAATTTTCAACAGTGAAAAAAGTCTAAGTTGGCTCGTTAAACAGGAAGTAGATGATTTGCAGTCCTGAAAATGTATCCCACCATATGGGACTCCCACTTGAAGCTACATACCAAATATCAAAAGCCTACTATCAATAATAGCTGAGATATCTGTTACGAAAATTTTTATCACAGACAGACTGACGGACAGACCAGTCAAAAACATTATATGATAAATGGTGTTGTGTACAGCTCTGTAAAGTAATTGGTATAATATATGTAGAATGGATAAGGTGAGCTGCAAAGTTAGAAAGGGGTGTCTGTGTGCCAACAGTGATGAAAATCATCTTTTTAAAATCCGTTGACACCGGAAAATCCAGCATGGGGTTGAGATGGAATCGAACCCATACTCTGTCATCTATGGCAACTTCGCCTGCAATGTGTCCAGCGCCCTAGACCACTTGACCACCTAGGCTAGATAAAAATCTAGCTTTCGGTTGCCTAGTTAAACCTCCTCGTAGACAATCTAAGGTTGTAACACAGTACACGATGAACATTAGGTGGGTAGGGAGAGAAAGACAGAGAATAGGTCGCAACTGGTATAGTAATATGAGTATATGTATGATAAATGGTGTTGCGTACAGCTCTGTAAAGAAATTGGTATAATATAGAATGGATAAGGTGATTCTCTATCTTTCTCTCCCTACCCACCTAATGTTCATCGTGTACTGTGTTACAACCTTAGATTGTCTACGAGGAGGCTTAACTAGGCAACCAAAAGCTAGATTTTTATCTAGCCTAGGTGGTCTAGTGGTCTAGGGCACTGGACACAGTGCAGGCGAAGTTGCCATAGATGACAGAGTATGGGTTCGATTCCAGCTCAACCCATGCTGGATTTTCCGGTGTCAACCGCTTTAAAAAGATGATTTTCATCACTGTTGGCACACGGACACCCCTTTCTAACTTATCCATTCTATGATATACCAAAGACATTATACCCTTTGCAACTTCGTTGCATGGGGTATAATTAACATAAATAAGAAATCTGTGAGCCACTGCTCTCTCAGTAGAACCCCCGAAATTGACTGTCCATAAACAGGAGGTAGATATCTGACCCCCATCCCTTATTTCGGTACTTGTAATAAAGGACCTCTAGCTGAAGTTGTACTGTTACGAATGTTATTTTGCAGATAGAAGGGCTGACGGACGCATAGACTGAAGGACGACAGAGGTCAACAAGTATTTTTCTTCAAAAAAGGGCTATAATTAACCAAACTCATTAAGGTAAACATTGTCTGCTGAGTATCATTACAACATAATTGCCCTAAATCTATATGTTATGGATTTACCTTTTTGTTTCTTGGTAAAACCATAGATACAAGGTTAGGATAGTACAGTTTGTAAATGGACAGTAATCCAGTTAAATATGGCTGAACTCCCTGAAATGATGAAAGAAATTGTTTATAAGTATAGTTTGTAAATTGACAGTATAAACATCTAGAATACAACATTATTTGTAATGGTCTATCATGTTACATCCTTTGTATATTTGGAGTTTTGAAGTACTGTGAAGGTTATTAAATACATAGCCATTAAATTCTTGTAGATTATGAAAATATAAATATTTGTGGATTCCATGTCTGAACCTTTTGGCTTTGAGTACTTTTCATTCAATACTTTTGGTTATTGACCTTCAAATGTTTTCCTTCAAATGCTGCTGATCAGAGGTAACTCTGAAATACCGATATACAGCATAACCAAATTGACCATTTTTATACCTGTTTTGATATTTGTATCATGAATTTGTGGTTTATAAAAATGATAGTACATATTGACTGTGTTAATATTCTACGTTAAATTTACCACTTTGTTTTGTAGATTTAGGAGTTTCCTGACCCTAAACAACCTGACATCTTCTTTCCTCGTCAACAGAAACAGTAGATGGCAAACATATGGCATCTGTAATAGAGAAATATTGACATGGTAATACAATAACTACAATACAAAATAACTGGGGTCAACCACGACTCACAAATACTGTATATATGAAGCAGGTTATTTTCCCAGGTCGTGACAATTGCAAAAATTAATCCCGCAAAGATAATCACCTAACACAAATCATAAACAAACTCATTCACAAATCATGAAAATTAAACCAGCAAAATTTACCATCATGAAAATAACCCACTTTACATTATTACATGCATCCACTGCTTTTTAAAAAATCAATTAGATAAAAAAATTTGAAGTGCACATCTACATTTGTTATGCTATAAAGACTGGGGGGAAAGTTTGATAAAAAAAAGTTTTTTTAGTGTTTCAAGGAGAAATCTAGTTGATAAGCGGTGGGTATATTTTAATGTGTATCAGACAAACAGACACAACTAGCACAAAACACTTAAAAAGTGAGAGGTAAATAATTTCATCTTCAAAACGTTACTCATTTTCATAATCTAGATGTAATGTTTGGCTTTTTAAATATTTTATGTAAAGCGTCTCCGATGAGTCATAATAGACAAAATGTGCGTCAGGCGTAGCAAAATTTATTGTCTGGAACATTTTTGTAATTTTTTTCTCATAGGTGGAACAACGCAGTGGGCCTTGCATTCCCCCTATTTGTGTGGCAGGTTGCGTCTGATTAGTACCTTTGAGTTTGGGCACATCAGAAAAGTTGTTCATTGAAATATACACATTCTGAGAACTATTCTATAAAGCAGTAGAGAACTTCCAATATTGCCTTAGTACATGAAATAGGTCACTTAAATTAAAAGGAAGTATATACCATTGTCTGATTATCCAGGAAGTAGAATATAAATGTGTACAGCTTATGTATGTCATCTTTTCTATCAATATAGTCATATACTACTAATATCCATCTGAGAAGCAGGCACTGAAAAATAAAAAATCTGTCAAAATGAAAATTTCATTTAACCAAAATCACATCTCATAATTTGGGACCCCTCTTGATGCTGCATACCAAATATTAAGAGGTTGTGATAAGTAGCCACAGAGAAAGTTGTTATGCATTTTTACCCTGGCTGCGACAGACCTGAAAAAGAATCCTTCATTATCCGACCCCACCCTGATTATGTAAACAAAATATCAAATGGTTGTGATAAGTAGGTGCTGAGAAAACTGTTATGAAAATTTCTTCCCTACCTTTGCACACTACCATTCACCATTTTATAACCCGGATTTTCACTCCATGAAATACGGCCAATAATGTACAACCACCTTCAAGGTATTCAAAGGAGTTTACCTCTGGCTTATAGACATGATCAAGCCTTTACATGTATCAAACAAGAAGTCAATGTTATTTAATATGTGAAACAAGAGGCTCCCAGGAGCCTGAATCGCTCACCTGACAAATGTGCCTGAAGTAAAGGTTATAAGGCAAAATCTATTTAACGTTGAAAGGGTCATAAGATTAATAAGGGGGTCATCTGACAATATGGTGGATCTAAAGGTGCTGATCACTTTTGTTTTCAATCAAAATCTAAAAATCTGTCACCCTTTTTGAGTTATTTGCAAAAAAATGCAGTTTAACCAAATGTTCTATTTTTAGCCACAGCGGCCATGTTTTACAACCAATCAAAAATCCCCACTACAGTTCTTTACACCTAATAATAATAAGCAATAATACCAAGTTTGGTTCCATTTGGACTTAAAGTGTCAGAGGACTTAACATTTTCAATATATGGAAATGCGGTTAAAATGCTCAATTTTGACGTTCCAAGGGCAATAACTCCTCAAAGGAAAGGTCCTACAACGTTGACCCTGTTACAAAATTTGTAGATCTTGATGAGCTAAACGAAATGCAATTTAAATTTCTCAAATATCTTGTATAGTTTTAAAGATATTGAGCTAAACAGGTGCAAAATTTGCAAAAAATCCACAAAAAGGGCAATCACTCCTACATGGGTTGTTGGATTTTCTTCAAAATTTCACAGCTGGTAGATCTTGAGGTGCTGATCACTTTTGTTCCCAATCAAAATTTTGAAATCTGTCACCGTTTTCGAGGTATTTGCAAAAAACTGCCATTTACCCCTATGTTCTATTTTTAGCCACAGCGGCCATGTTTTATGACCAATCAAAAATCCCCACATCAGTTCTATACACCTAATGCTAATAAACAACTATACCAAGTTTGGTTCCATTTGGACTTAAAGTGTCAGAGGAGTTAACGTTTTCAATGTAATGAGGAAATGCTGTTAAAATGCTAAATTTTGACGTTCTAAGGGCAATAACTCCTAAAAGGAAAGGTCCTACAACGTTGACCCTATTACATATTTTGTAGATCTTGATGTGCTTAACAAAATGCAATTTAAATTTCTCAAATATCTTGTATAGTTTTCAAGATATTGAGCTAAACAGGTGCAAAATTTGCTAAAAATCCACAAAAAGGGCAATAACTCCTATATGGGTTGTTGGATTTTCTTCAAAATTTCAGAGCTGGTAGATCTTGAGGTGCTGATCACTTTTGTTCCCAATCAAAATTTTGAAATCTGTCACCGTTTTAGAGTTATTTGCAAAAAACTGCCATTTACCCCTATGTTCTATTTTTAGCCACAGCGGCCATGTTTTACAACCAATCAAATATCCCCACATCAGTTCTATACACCTAATGCTAATAAACAACTATACCAAGTTTGGTTCCATTTGGACTTAAAGTGTCAGAGGAGTTAACGTTTTCAATGTAATGAGGAAATGCTGTTAAAATGCTAAATTTTGACGTTCTAAGGGCAATAACTCCTAAAAGGAAAGGTCCTACAACGTTGACCCTATTACATATTTTGTAGATCTTGATGTGCTTAACAATATGCAATTTAAATTTCTTAAATATCTAGTATAGTTTTCAAGATATTG
This sequence comes from Arcuatula senhousia, assembly GCA_963971305.1. Lineage (NCBI taxonomy): Eukaryota > Metazoa > Mollusca > Bivalvia > Mytilida > Mytilidae > Arcuatula > Arcuatula senhousia. The sequence continues at coordinate 44,631,273 of OZ020304.1, read as the reverse complement.
AGCTAAACAGGTGCAAAATTTGCAAAAAATCCACAAAAAGGGCAATAACTCCTACATGGGTTGTTGGATTTTCTTCAAAATTTCAGGGCAGGTAGATCTTGAGGTGCTGATCACTTTTACCCTATGCCAGAATTTTGATATCTGTAGCCGTTTTTGAGTTATTTGCAAAAAACTGCATTTTACCCCTATGTTCTATTTTTAGCCGTGGCGGCCATGTTTTACGACGAATCAAAAATCCCCACATCAGTTCTAAGCACCGAATGCTAATGAACAACCATACCAAGTTTGGTTGCAATTGGACTTATGGTGTCAGAGGAGTTAACGTTTTAAAAAGTTTACGGACGACGGACGACGGACGACGGACGACGGACGGACGACGGACGCCAAGTGATGACAATAGCTCACATGACCCTTCGGGTCAGGTGAGCTAATAAATGTCATCTGGTCAGTTGCCTAAAAATTTAGAAGTGAAGAAAGCATGCAGTATATATTGTTGTTACTGTAAAAAATTGCTATTTGAATAATTTTGAAACAAACAAAAATCATAATCAAGTCATCAAGTGAAGCTTTCTGACAGATTTAAAAGGAGTGTGGTTAATTTTCCAACAAAATGTACTCAATTATGTATTTTAATAAAATGAATGTGGTTGCCAAATTAAATTAAAAAAAGTTTCTTTGAACAAAAGCATGATAATTGGGTTCAAAATATGCTATTTTGGTCACAAATTAGCTTGATTTCTTGGAACAGATAGACTGATTTAAAAAGTTAAAAAGAGTAACCTCCCTTCAATTAAACCTTTACTTACTTGAATGCTTGTGGAAGGTTTATTTGTACACATGTAAGATATAGTCTTTATAATAGCTTTCTCTGGCACAGAAGATGAGGGTATCAATAACTTGACCAATTTCTGATTGATTGATTCAGCTGTAAATAGACATTAAAGAAGGTGAATATCTTTTTTTTTTAAATCAGATCTTTTCAAATACATGTATATATATAAAAAAACATGTATATGCATGTGTATAAAAACTTATAAGATTTAAGTGAAATTAGCAATAAAATATCAATTCTTAATTTCTTATACATAAATTATAGAATATACCCATATACAAAAGTTACATCAACTTTTTTTTTCATTTGCACAGCAAGTTAAATCATGAAACAAACATAATTACAATACATTTAGTTTGATTTTCTTAATCTATTTTATCAAATACATGAGCTTAAGTTGTATAACAAAGTCATTTATTTCTTGAAATGAAATTTTGGCAGGTATTCATGTGAACTTGTTTGCTATATATTTATCATTCTATTTCTATGAAACATAAATGTATATAAATATTTAAAATTAAAAAACTGTACATATTTTATCTAAATTTACCATGTTTACATGATCCTATAACATCTATGAGCTGGAGTATTTGGTCTGGTGCTAAACCTTTAGTACTTGCAATATTCTCCAAGCTCACTAAACATAAGTTCAACTGAACATTTCCTCTGACTTTAATAGGCCCATGACCTACAAATATAAAAAAGAAATTGTCATTTGAAGATGTTTATCATGTTTATGTAGCAGTAAAACATCAATAGTTTCATGAATTCAAAGTATAACTTCAACATGGTAAGGAAATATGATTGAATGCCACCCAATTAACTAACTACTTGTTATAAAATTTTACCTGGGACTTTTAGAAAGACTTTAAACATATTGATAACAAGAGTTTTTTATATTGGAGTTTGCTAAATATTTTGGAAAACCAAGTAAATCCATCTTTCTGTTCTCACAATACTTTGAATAGGGATTTATGTAGAAACTTATATAGTGTGATATAAGTGTTGTTTATTCAAGACATATCATAAACATGATAAATATATAAATACTATAATCCCTAGCATTATCTATAATCCCCCCTCAGGCTCACACACATTCCATCATTGTATGTAATACATGTAAACTTCTTATTTGGTACTGGGCAGTGTGGTTCTTTGTTTTCTCAAGTTACAAGCACTAGAAGGTTTCATCAGTCTGAGTTTGGCTGCTGACTTGAAAAGTTTATTTTTCAAAATTTTAGCAGTGCTGTTTTAAATTGTGTTCTAAACAAGTTCAACTTAATAATTTATTTTGGATTAATAGTTTTATACATGAACAATGGCTTTTTGCATTATTTGCTGCAGTGAACAATTCAAATGCTTTAATTCTAGCAGTTTTGTTATAAAAAAAAAAAAAAAATTGAGTATAAAACATTGTGTCCAGGTATTAATTAACAACAGAGTCATCTGTGCACCAGTTGGACTTTAATTTTCATCGTAAAACTTCTTGGATGGACAATTTTTTAAAGAACTGTGCAAATTATTTGAGGTATACTTGTTTGTTGAGAGAACATTTCGGGAACACAATAACCCACAATATTCTATACTGTATCTCAGTTCCATATATGAACTATTTAACTGCATGCACAAGCAGGCCTAGGCCGTGAAAAAGAGGACATTATAATTTCAAATGGTGATTGTGAATGCGACCCACCCGGTGTCACCGCCGAATGCAGTCTAATGTGGAGTGCATGTGATGTCAGCTCTTGCAGTACAAAATGAGAGACAGAAGTTGGAAAATATACATCCTATATAGAGCCACTTGAGTTTCAGGGGAGTATATTTCAGTTATTTTCCTAAAAAAAAATATTATCTTTATACTGACCATCTAATAATACAGACATATGGTATTTAATTTCATAGAACTTTGTTTAAACCATCATTTTGTTTGCATTCTATTACTTTGTTACAATTCACAACAGACAAGGAACAATATGAATACTGGTGTATCTGAATGCACTTATTTTTACTGCTTTGTTGTTTAAAAAGATATGCAGATGTCCTAAAAATGCAGAATATGATTATTATATACATTGTATATATTTATATCTATATATATTTTATCACGGTATTGGTATTGCAACTTTTACTAATATAGTAATCACTTTATATTAGTTTAGAATGTATGAGAGACCACAGTTGAAATGAAATCAACCCACCGATGTATGAGACTACAGTGGAAGCAAAATCCCCCCATAGATGTATGAGACCATAGTGGAAGCGAAATCAACCCACCGATGTATGAGACTTCAACATGTACAAGGGAAACGAAACCACCCCACGGATGTAGGAGACTACAATGAAAGCAAAATCAACCCACAGATGTATGATACTACAGTGGAAGCGAAATCAAATCACAACCGTATGAGAGACCACAGTGAAAAAGAAATTAACTATTAACTTGCTTATGGTGATACAAGGTGGATCTTTGAGTCTAGGATTGGTTCTAATTTTCAACACGTCAACAACATTATTCAGTTGGATTTTCATCAGATAATGCAGGTTTCCATAAAACAACATTGCTTCAGCCTTCTTTAAACGTTCCATGGTGACACAGTCACAGACTCCTGCACAGACAACACCAAATAATTCATGCATGGATTTGCTCATTTCTATATATGGACTTGATAGGCAGGGTAACACTCATAAGTAGGTTCGCCTACATGTCAAAAGTAATGTGGTCTTAAATCAAACTGGTAAGAAGTACAGACAGACATGTATAGTCATTGATTGACTGAGTGCAGAATTCAGAAGACAATCAGATATATAGACATTATCGTAGAAGATAAGAGCAGATGGCATTTTGTGATACACTTGAAAACATTTTCTATGATATTAGGTTCAACTTCTGGGACCATAATTCCCTTCTTTGTCTGAATATACATATGAACTGACTGTATACTTTGCAAACAATTTTGATACAGACACCCAATCATATCGTCTTATAATTTTTAAACTAATGACATCATGTTGCTATCACTCATCCTGAGTATATAATTCTAAACAATATATACATGTATTTCATATCTTGCTTTAAAGAAATATTTCTGAGATCATCTAAAATTTCTTCTCAAACATTGACCCTTAGAGCTCTAGAAGATATTAGTTTGTTTAGTTTCTCTTACATTTTGAACAACTTATGCTCATGCATTAGCCTCTTTGAAATTGTAGATTTATTAGGAAGTTAACTTAAAAGTTGTTGAGCTTTTTTCATTGTCTTTTATATATCTTCTATAAATATATTGTAGTTAATGTATCTCATGTTTGCATGTACATATGAATTGTATATCTTGTTTGCATATTTTCAAAAATTAGTGTTTAGTTGAAGGCATTCCCAATTCTTCCCACATAATTCCTTGGGGGCACTCAGCTGTTTCACACCTGAGTTTTGGACCTTTTCGAAATTTACCACAGGTGTAATTTCTCCTTTCCCCCAAGTCATTACATTACAATTTCCTCTCCACTGTCAATATAACCCACTTATCATAGCTAAGCGGCTATCAGATGGAGCAGCGCTTCATCCCCCTTCATCATAGCCAGCGGCTATTCATCGGAGCAGCGCTCCACTCCCTTTATCATAGCTAAGCGGCTATTAGATGGAGCAACGCTTCATCCCCCTTTAGGATCCCCGGGTTGATATTGAGAGAGTGTCCGTGTCCACGAGGCTTTAGCTAAGTGTCGTCGACAGGGGCCTGGAGCAAAATTCATTAGCTGAGGACTTGGCTTCCAAGGGCAAATTTTATAATTAGTTTATTTTGAATAAATATTGATATATTATTACTTTTGCTTTGTCAGCAGCAGACTCATGACTGATGAATTCATAGTTTACCAAATGGGCAACATAGACTTTGGAAAAGGGCATTGATATAACTTCTGGTATAAAACTAAGGTCTCTGTGCTCTAGAAGGGATAGTAGTTCCTGGTCTTTGATAGATAAGTCGGTGTTGGTTGTTTGTACAAGTATTGTAATGAAGCCTTTACATGATGAAACGTAGGCACTATAACTCATCCTATGACATTTTGCACTTGTATATGGAAATGTAAGCATCAGTAAAAGGATGAAACTTACTATGCAGATACATGTATATATGAAACTTGGTATGCGCGTACATAATTTACAATAGTATTGCTTACACATAGACACATCAATTTCACACTAGCGTATGGGATGAATTGAATAAATAGAAACTTATATAGTGTGATATAAGTGTTGTTTATTCAAGACATATCATAAACATGATAAATATATAAATACTATAATCCCTAGCATTATCTATAATCCCCCCTCAGGCTCACACACATTCCATCATTGTATGTAATACATGTAAACTTCTTATTTGGTACTGGGCAGTGTGGTTCTTTGTTTTCTCAAGTTACAAGCACTAGAAGGTTTCATCAGTCTGAGTTTGGCTGCTGACTTGAAAAGTTTATTTTTCAAAATTTTAGCAGTGCTGTTTTAAATTGCCCACCCTCCATCCCCTACATACGCCTTCAACTATCCACTAATATTGGGAAGTCAGTCTCAGCAACCTTGTGGTAATCTTTACTATAAGTTAGCTTACGCCATACCTTTTCGAAATTTACCACAGGTGTAATTTCTCCTTTCCCCCAAGTCATTACATTACAATTTCCTCTCCACTGTCAATATAACCCACTTATCATAGCTAAGCGGCTATCAGATGGAGCAGCGCTTCATCCCCCTTCATCATAGCCAGCGGCTATTCATCGGAGCAGCGCTCCACTCCCTTTATCATAGCTAAGCGGCTATTAGATGGAGCAACGCTTCATCCCCCTTTAGGATCCCCGGGTTGATATTGAGAGAGTGTCCGTGTCCACGAGGCTTTAGCTAAGTGTCGTCGACAGGGGCCTGGAGCAAAATTCATTAGCTGAGGACTTGGCTTCCAAGGGCAAATTTTATAATTAGTTTATTTTGAATAAATATTGATATATTATTACTTTTGCTTTGTCAGCAGCAGACTCATGACTGATGAATTCATAGTTTACCAAATGGGCAACATAGACTTTGGAAAAGGGCATTGATATAACTTCTGGTATAAAACTAAGGTCTCTGTGCTCTAGAAGGGATAGTAGTTCCTGGTCTTTGATAGATAAGTCGGTGTTGGTTGTTTGTACAAGTATTGTAATGAAGCCTTTACATGATGAAACGTAGGCACTATAACTCATCCTATGACATTTTGCACTTGTATATGGAAATGTAAGCATCAGTAAAAGGATGAAACTTACTATGCAGATACATGTATATATGAAACTTGGTATGCGCGTACATAATTTACAATAGTATTGCTTACACATAGACACATCAATTTCACACTAGCGTATGGGATGAATTGAATAAATGTATATTTTATCAACAACTCTAATTATACTAGACGTTGAGGGAAAATTCAGCTCATACATGTAGTACAACTAAACTGTTGACATTTCTACCATTATCACTCCCTATATATATTTGTATATTATAAACTTCTAAAATGGTGCACAACAACATCAAATATGATGTTAAAATAAAATAATAATTAAAGTCAAAAGACAATAATTAATAATCAAATATTATATACTCATATAAAAATCTTTATTGTGATTTGCTAAGAGGTTTTCACGTGACATGTGATATTTTGCTGGGTCAACCAGCAATCGTTGGGTCGCATGGTAAGGTCACCCTCTCGTGAAAAGAAGTATGTTCGGAAAGGGCCAAAAACAGCCCTGAATTTCAAATTCGAGACATCTACAAAATAATACTGCCATGACTGCTAGAATGGTCATAAGATCCTATACTCGAAGAAATGTCATAAATTGTGCATGAATTGTTTAATTTTGTGAACAACAGACACTTTTAAAGTAAGTGAACTTCTTAAAAAATCGTTGTTTTTGACATATTTAGCCTCTTTTTCGGTAAAAAATGATGAATATAATGTTGGCCGCATATTCTGACCAAAATTATTATTTGGTTAAAATATTCACCTTTAAGTAATGAAATAATAAACAAAAATCTATGTTGGTCAGAACATGCGGCAACTTTTGATTTTGGCACAATAGTGATGAAAAAGGGTAAAAAATCGACAAAAATGAAGATTTTCCTGATATTTCTTATATTAAGGCTGCCATCGAAGGAAACAGCACAATTCTATCACTAAAAACCATTATATTTGTTTAATATAGGTATTCTGTGAGCTATTTTCATAGCATTCATTAAGGTTTCTTGAAAATAAAAAATCTGCCAAATTACAGGGCCAAATATAGGCCTTTGTGAACATACTCCTTTGCACGTGGCCCCACAAATTTTCTTCAATATTGTATGGGCTGTAATTTTTCCCATAGAAAAAGTTTAAAATGCCCCAAATATGTTTAAAATTTAAATTAAATTGTTTCATTTAAATATTTGATATAATATAACAGTAATCACCCTAGATGATATGTGACCCGCCATTTCTTTCCCCTCGAAAAGTAAGGTCACCCTGGGAGCAAGCCCTCTGGTGACCTTACTTTCTCGGGGACAGAAACCACCGGGTCACACACCAACTAGGGTGATAATTGTATATTATCCCACCTCTGTCCACCATGGGATTAGTTTTACACCATTGTGCTACATTTGTGTTTGGATCAGTCCTCTGTGCTTCATGCATGCATGGATCACACATCTGTGCTTCATGTATCATCATAGACATGTAATTCAAAGCGGACACAGTCTTGTAATTTATACAATACAGAAACAATTTAACATGTTATACATGTATCCCTTTTTTTAAATCCATTGAGAAATATCTGTCAAAAATCAAAATAGATCTGATTAAGTGTACTAATGTACATGTATCAGTTTTTACATTAAAAAAAATAACAATAAAAAATTACTTGTGATGTCAACAATGCAGTATTTACCAAACGATCTGGGTAGATCAATTGAGCTAGTAAAGTTTGATCAAGCTTTACAATGCTTTAATTTATCAGGTTTGTTATCTCCCTTTTCTGTTTTTTAACAAAACATTGCTTATCTTATTCAAATCTTTCATGTGCATCATGGTTTTAGAGATTCTTTTTTCAAATGTGCTCATTGCCAATGAGTTACCAAAATTTTTCACTTCTACCATGGAAATGATGTACATGTAGATGAGTAACAGATCTGAAAACACATCCCATCATATGAGACCCCTACCTGAAGCTCAGTGTGGGAAACGAAATTTTAGTTCAGCTCACCAATCTGGCTAGAACCACCAAAATAATAGTACTCGCCACAATTAAGGTTTTCAAAGTTTGTCACCAACACCATAAAACATGTGCACAAGATTATTTTAGTAAATAAACTTGATTAAAGACCTTAAAACTAAAAGATTCTTACATTAAGATAACCTAATACTCTCATGACTCTTTTTTAACTATATTGGAAAGAATGTCTTTAAATTTTTTTTCTAGAACTCGACTTTAAATTTCATCTCACCAAATGGGCAAGTTGCAGATGAACTGAATTTGCAAAAATTCTTCTCAACACAATTTTGGCAAGTTGGCTAGTGGCCATTTCCCACACTGAAGCTGCATAAAAAATATCAAAATCCTATGACAAATAGTTTCTGAGAAAAACTGCTATGAAAAAAGTATGACAGACGGACATGACGGACACCAATATTTCTACGTCCCCACATGCATTGCGTAAGGGGACAAAAAAATATTAACATTTATACAAATTTATTAATTAAACATGTATACAAGTACTTTTAAAACAATACATGTAATGTTATCACCAAGTACTGCAGCCCATGCGTTAATTTGTTTTATAAACAGCTGTACAGAGTCTTAGTACATATATGTATTTTAGAAGTTTATTAATGGTCTATTTATAGCTATCTCTAAACGTGTTTACGTTCATGCTCCATTGGATTCCACAGAAACTGCAGAATGCAAGATTATTTGAATTTGATAATATACACATGTATATGAATGTCTAGCATATAATCAAACAATGTTACTGTAATTTCAACCGTGAAAATCATCTGACAAACAGATTTTGATTTTTGAAGTGCCCTCAGCGAGGATCGAACTCACAACATAAAAAAATTTGAGACATCTACGGCGTACGCGCCTACATGTAGCTAACAGAACAGAGGTTGTAAACACCACACCATCCTAGTACACTTCTAAAGGGAGTGATAATGGTAGAAATGTCAACAGTTAAGTTGTACTATGAGCTGAATTTTCCTTCAATGACCATTATTTCACACTTATTTTCTCAAACTTTCAGCGTCTTTTCAACCCTGATCTATTTGAAAATTTTAAATGTCATTAAGCGCATTCTGGACCTGGAACTGGATGATGAAAAAGCTAGTTTTTTTTTTTTTTTTTAATACAAACTGTTCCAATTCATAAACATTTCCAAATCAATAAAGCATGAAAAATGTCTAAAGATACTTTGTATTGTAACGGGAGCGTCAGAGGTTAAACCTGCCTCATATTAGAAGTTTACTTTCTGACATATATATACATTGTATATATATATATTCCATATTCTTTCTTTTTCTTCTTCTTCTTCTTCTTCCCATTAGGAGTTTACTAATAAACTTGAGTGTTAATACTTCGCGCATGTCTGACTGTACAGTTAAAACTAGAGGCTCCCAGGAGCCTGAATCGCTCACCTGATCTCTTATGCCAAAGTTTGAAAAAATTTCACAAACTTTCAAGTATACAAAGTTGCAAAACAATCCTTTCAGTGTTTTCAGAGAAGATTTTTGGAAATCAGTTTAAATTAATAGAAAAAAACAGTTAAAGGGCAATAGTCCTGTAAGGACCTTTTGATGCTGAACAAGAAAAGTTGCTTCGGATTTTCTCTATCTCTTATACTTTCGAGTTATAAACCAAAAACAATGGTCTGACCCCCCTGTTCTATTTTTAGCAATGGCGGCCATGTTGGTTGGTCAACATGTTTATAATTCACAAACTTGGTAAACTCATCCTAAAGATCAATTGTACCAAGTTTCAAAGCAATCCCTTCAGTGGTTTCAGAGAAGAAGATTTTTGAAAATCAGTTAAAATTAATGGAAAAAAAACAGTTAAAGGGGAATAACTCTTAAACGGCTGATCTGACAATTTAGACCATGATATCATTTTTGTAGATCTCAATGTGCTTAACAATTCTGCAATGCTAACTTTTCCTCTAGCTGTAACGGTTTTCAAGATATAGTCCAAAAACTGCAAAAATGGTCAATTTTGATGATTAAAGGGCAATAACTCCTATAAGGAGTTGTTTCACAACTTCAACTCAATAGAAGGATTTGTAGAGCTTTTGATGCTGAACAAGGAAGGTTGCTTCCGATTTTCTCTATCTCATATACTTTTTGAGTCATAAGCCAAAAACAATGGTCTGACCCCCCTGTTCTATTTTTAGCAACAGTGGCCATGTCAGTGGTTTGTCAACATGTATATAATTCACCAACTTGGTAGAGGACATCCTAAAGATCAAGTATACCAAGTTTTAATGCAATCCCTTCAGTGGTTTCAGAGAAGAAGATTTTTGAAAATCAGTGTAAATTAATGGAAAAAAACAGTTAAAGGGGAATAACTCTTAAACGGCTGATTTGACAATTTTGACCCTGAAGTCATTTTTGTAGATCTCAATGAGCTTAACAATTCTGCAATGCTAACTTTTCCTCTAGCTATAACGGTTTTCAAGATATAGTCCAAAAACTGCAAAAATGGTCAATTTTGATGATTAAAGGGCAATAACTCCTATTAGGAGTCGTTTCACAACTTCGACTCAATGAAGAGATTTGTAGAGCTTTTAATGCTGAACAAGGAAGGTTGCTTCAGATTTTCTCTATCTCTTTTACTTTTTGAGTTAAAAGCCAAAAACAATGGTCTGACCCCCCTGTTCTATTTTTAGCAACGGCCGCCATGTTGGTTTGTCGACATGTATATAATTCACAAACTTGGTAGAGGACATCCTAAAGATCAAGTATACCAAGTTTCAATGCAATCCCTTCAGTGGTTTCAGAGAAGAAGATCTTTGAAGAAAAGTTAACAGACAGACGACGGATGCTTAACGATGACAATAGCTCACATGACACCAGGTGAGCTAAAAATCTGCTATTTACAATTAAAAACAATGAGGACTGTTTACATCACGGACTGGATGGGTAGAGCCAGAGACCCTAACCCAGTCTGGAACTGCTCGATGGTAGGGGAGTTCCTCACTTGTGGTGGTATGAAGTTCCCAGTGGCAATTGTTCTCGGGGAAAAAGGAGAATCTATATGTGTCAGTGCCAGTGTGTAGTGCTCGAAATACTGCATTCCCTCTTGTTCTGTTGTCAGATGGGAGCAGGATATGTTGGAATGGAACTTCAACTAGATGATGTGTTATCTTGTACATCATGGTGACTTTAACTCGTCTTTGTTCCAAGGATTCCCAGTCGAGACGATTGATCATGGATGTTACTGATCCTGGTTCAGGGTCGTAAAAGTTGTTGAAGACGAACCGTGCTCCTCGTCTATGAATGGCTTCTAATTGGTTGATCTGGTTCCTGTTGTATGGATCCCATACTATACTCGCATACTCTATGGTAGGTCGCACTAGCATGGTGTAAGCTGCAGCCTTTACTTCATGTGGGCAAGAGGGGATGTTGCGTCTTAAAAATCCAATAGTGCGGTTAGCTTTGGCGGTAGTGGTGTTGATGTGAGTGGCCCAATTAAGATCGTTGCTGATTGTGACCGGTCTGTAGTTTGATGCCTTTGATTTGTCGCCCTTCTTAAAAATAGGGACAATGCTGGCTGCTCTCCAGTCTGATTGTACTATGCCAGTCATGCCAGTGTCCAATGATGCTTGGAAGATTTATTTGATTTTTAATTAATTTAATTTAATTTAAACATATTTATTTACCCTGGATTGGGAAACAAGCTTTATGCTTATATAAATCCCTCTCCAGCTAGCAGTTTGCGAGTAAGGCCTTTGTAGCGGCCCCAAATTGAGCCTACTCTTATCGAACTCTACAAAGGGGTCTTTAACGTGCATGAGGTATTGCTCTCCACATACACAGGACAACCTTTTTTCGTCCCTTCCGAAGGACTAGCATCGTTCCTTGAGACCATCCTCGCAAATGGTGTCAAGAGAGAGTCGGAAAATTGGTTCATGCATTTTTCACCCCTGACATGGATCGAACCACGAACCTCGGTGTTAGTAGCCGGACGCATTAACCACTACACCACCGGCTCTCTCAGCTTGGAAGATCTTTGTGAGTGCTGGTGATATAATGTCAGCGACTACTCTTAGTAATCTTGGAGTTATGGCATCAGGTCCTGCTGCTTTATGGATTTTCAGGTTGATTAATAACTTGTGAACTCCCTTTTCTGCTATTCTAATGTCTGCCATTGATGGTAACTTGCTTCTTCCTAAATTCGGTAGCCTTGTTTCTGTCTTCTTGGGTATATGCCGACTTAAATAGGTCATTAAGGATTTCTGCTTTTTTGCTGGCTTCACTGTAGATAATACCATCTGAGGCTCTTAATGGTGCCACCCCAGAGTTTTCCTGTTTCTTGGATTTAATGAACAGGTTGGAGTAAATGTCTGAAAACGGGTATAATACCCGATTTCAGGGATAGTAGACTTTCTAATGGATTTAAAGCTTATTTGATTAATAAAACACTTTCTTTTTTATCACAATGCATTTAAAAGTGCACCCTTAAACCAGTCTTAAATTAATGAAAATAATTTAAATTCAAATTGAGACTTTGATTCATTTTATCATTTCCTTTTGTGTAAATTGACCCATTGGACATTCAATTTGTTTTCAAAGAACTTGGCATCATTTCTGTTAACTTGGTCTCATGCCAATTATATTATCAATGGAGAGTGAAATGTGCTCAAGTCACACCTGGTTGCACAGTTCAGCTAATACAATAGAAAAACCTTTGTCACTGCAGAGGCATTTAACAAGACATCATTTTGATTTGAAAGATAGCAATAACATCATTTCTTCTGAATGATTGATATATTTAGAGAATGCCTTTATCATGTTTATTTTGTTGATGTCAGAAAAATGAACACTACTTCTTTGCCATTGTTCAAAATAACATACATAAGTTATCCCAGGATACTATTTCAACAAATCACACATGTATGTTATTACACATGTACAAGGGAAGATTGTAAGGGCAGACAACTCTTGATATTATGGTTTAATAACAAATGGATGTGATTTTCTGTAATAACTGAAATAAGTTACGCCCCTGACTGTTTATTTTGTTGATGTCAGAAAAATGGATTCAAAGTTTGCTATCCCCGATTTCAAGGATCACAGTATACCTGATTTCAAGGACTATCCCTGAAATTGGGTATTATACCCGTTTTCAGGCATTTGCTCCAACCTGAAAGACCAAAAGCATTTCAGGTTTTCGGTTTTCTTTTTAAAATGTAAGTCATACGCTCGGGAGCGTTAATAGTAGAAATGTCAATATTTTAGTTGTACTATGGGCTGAATTTTCCTTCAACGTCCGGTAAATCACGCTTGTTTTCCCGAACTTTCAGCTTCATCTTCACGCTTTTTGCTTTGAAAATATCGAACGTCATCAAGCGCATATGTGACCAACGATAAAAGCTAGTTTGTTTTTATTTTTGAATATTTTTTTTAGAATAGATATCGCATTATACGCTCCCTTCAATGGTAGAAATGTCAACAATTTAGTTGTACTATGAGCTGAATTTTCCTTCAACATCCGGTATTTCACGCTTGTTTTCCCGAACTTTCAGCGTCTTTTTAACGCTTATCTATTTGAAAATTTCGATTGTACGTCATTAAGCGCATGCGGGACCTGGAACCGGCTGAAGAAAAGCCGGTGACTCTAAATGATGCCCGTAGATGTCAGATGATGACCGTAGATGCCCGGGACTTAATAAAGAGGATTTTTATATTGTTTGTGTTGTATTATGATAGCTTATACTAATAACAGCTTATTTCTCCAAAAAAAAAAATTAGAAAAAAATATTGTTTTAATAGAAAACGATACAATGTTGTTTCACCTCACCGACCGCGGTCAGGGTAATGAAGACATGTGTACAACAAGGGGCAGTCCGGAGATTATACATTGACAATATTGATCATATTTTTATAATTTATGTTAGTTTATATTATATTCTTGCATATTTTCCCCAAAACACAGAATTAAACAATATTTTAGTAGAAAAACGAGTCACTTTTTACCTCAGGTCCCACTCGCCGCCCGGCAAATGAAGACCTGATAAACCATGGGCAGTCCGGCTATAAATTATTGACAATAATTATTAATAAACTATTTATATTTTATTTTATGTTACATTATGTTATATTCTAACATGGTTTTTTTTAAGATTTAAAAAAATTTTTAGTAAAAGAATCACTGTTTATATCCGCAGGTCCCGTCCGCTGCCAGGAAAATGAAGTCTTGACAAACAGCAGGCAGTCCGTAGATAATTCATTGACAATATCAATCACCTTTTTATATTTTATGTTTTTGTATATCATATTCTTGCATATTTATAAAAAAAACCCAAAGAATTAAAAAAATAGTTTAGTAAAAAATAAAGAATCGCTTTTATATGACCATGTCCCGTTTGTCGCTGCCTGAAAGATGATGACCTGATAAATGATGGGCAGTCCAGAGATAAATTATTGACAATATCAATAAACTTTTTTTATATATATTTTTTTATATCATATTCTTACATTTTGTCAAAAAAAAAACAAAAAAAACCCCTATTGTACAAAAATCGAATCACTTTTATATCCTGGGGCCATGTTAACGAAGGTGTCCTAGGATTAGGACATGTCTAAGGATGGTCTTTGGACATGTCTCGGTCCTAAGTCGTGTTATTGAAGGCATCCTAAAAAAGGGCATGTCCTAAATTTGGTCCTAAATTTAGGATGTGAAAATTGCTGTCCTAGGACCATCCTTGTGCCTTTAAACTTAAAAATAGTGTCTGAAATAGGTTTTATATCCTTGAATTATGGTTGTGTGTGGCCCACCTCTCATTTTTGATATTTTACTTTCTAAATTTAGCAAATAAATATATTTTTGCCATTGATGAAATTTTCCCAATTGTTACCCATATATTGGATATTGTTAATCTGTGTTTTACCAGTTACATTTTGCCGATATTCTTATACAGGTAGTACTAGACTTTTGAAATTATTAATTAACAGTTCACGTGGATATTTACCTCCCAAACCTATGGATTTGCTTTTGTTATTAGTGAAAATTGCAACACGCATAAAAAATAAATGAAGAAATGCAATGATCTTGCAATAAATTATTTTATTTTCTAAAAAAAAAACCAAAGGCTTCGCAGTAAAAAATGTTTAAATCTATTTTACATTTGAAATTTATACAAAAAACTTCTTTTTCAAACGCCTTTACATCGGCGTAAATGCATTACATATGGCTATTTAGGATTATCCTAAATTCGTATAAGGATGGTCCTATTTGTGGTTATCCTAAGATGGCTTCGTTTTACATC
The DNA here is from genome assembly GCA_963971305.1 of Arcuatula senhousia. Classification (NCBI taxonomy): domain Eukaryota; kingdom Metazoa; phylum Mollusca; class Bivalvia; order Mytilida; family Mytilidae; genus Arcuatula; species Arcuatula senhousia. Next base: position 44,615,914 of record OZ020304.1, on the reverse strand, counting down.
CTAGGACGCGTCTAAGCATGGTCCTTTCTATATCCTATTTTAAGTCCTAAGACATGGTTTAGGACACAGCTTAGGACAGCTTCATTAACCTGTCCCCTGGTGACTAACAAGGGACAGTCCAGAGCTAATGTATTGGCAATTTAATTTACTTTTTCTATTATTTGTTAGTTTACTTTATATTCTAACATATTTTTTTTCTAAAATAAAAAAAAAATATATTCAAAGATGCCAACTTCGGTCGGAAAATTTAAATCAATCTGAATAAAACACTAAACTAATACGGCAGTCCGGAGACTAATCATTTTTAAAAATAATTATATAAGTTTATCCCACATTCAAAAACTGTTTTCAAAAATATTTTTACTGATCAATTTATATACACCCCCCCCCCCCCCTCAAACAAAATAAACTGTTAACACAGAGACATGTCTCGCCTGTCGCAACTGGACACAGTATAAAATGAAATAAAAATCCTCCTTAAACTGATCTTAACTGATGCTTAAGCAGCTGCATACCAAATATAAATGGTGAACCATAACTGCTTTATATAAAACACTCATGACATAAGTAAAAAGTTAAAAAGTGTAAAATCTCAAAGTCAATAGACTGTGACTGCAGGATCATACAGATAAAATACTTTTGAAATTGATCTGTACTGATGCTAATGCAAGTGCATACCCAATATCAATGATGTACCATAACTCCTTCATGTTAAACAGACGTAAGAAAAAAGGTTAACCTCGGCCAAATCGGTGTAAAATTTCAAAGACTGCAGAAGTATACAGATGAAATGCTTTTGAAATTGATCTGTACTAATGCTAATGCAAGTGCATACCCAATATCAATGGTGAACCATAACTGCTTCATCTTAAACAGACTTAAGAAAAAAGGTTAACCTCGGCCAAATCAGTGTAAAATTTCAAAGTCAGTAGACCGTGACTGCAGGAGCATACAGGTGAAATCCTTTTAAAACTGATCTGTACTGATGCTGATGCAACTGCATACCAAATATCAATGGTGTAACATAACTGCTTCATGTTAAACAGACTTAAGAAAAAAGGTTAACCTCGGCCAAATCAGTGTAAAATTTCAAAGTCAGTAGACCATGACTGCAGGAACATACAGGTGAAATCCTTTTAAAACTGATCTGTACTGATGCTGATGCAGTTGCATACCAAATATCAATGGTGTAACATAACTGCTTCATGTTAAACAGACTTAAGAAAAAAGGTTAACCTCGGCCAAACCAGTGTAAAATTTCAAAGTCAGTAGACCGTGACTGCAGGAGCATACAGGTGAAATCCTTTTAAAACTGATCTGTACTGATGCTGATGCAACTGCATACCAAATATCAATGGTGTAACATAACTAGTTCACACAAAACAGACTTAAGCAAAAACTTTAACCAATTGTGGACGCCGCCGCCGCCGCCGCCGCCGTCGCCTTCGCCGTCGCCGCCGGAATCACCATACCTAAGTCTCGCCTTTTGCGACATTCGTCGCAGGCGAGACAAAAATACAACCCGAAAACCCGTGCTGATTTTGGCACTTTATAGTTAGCATTCAAGGGCAGAAACGCAACATTATGTGAACGACTTTTTCTTCTTTTTCAAGTAACTAGTTTATACCAATTACTTATTAAATCCAAATGTTGTTAAAAAAGTAGTCCATATCATAAAATAAACCAAGCTCTATTATTATTTGGCATGCTGATCGACTTCAGCCGGGAAATTGGAAAAGGGCAGTCGGAAATCATATTTGTAAAAAATTGACCATTTAATACTTCCATAGTTAAACCAATCATTAGTTTCGTTTTTGTCTCGCCTGCGACGAATGTCGCAAAAGGCGAGACTTAGGTATGGTGATTCCGGCGGCGACGGCGACGGCGGCGGCGTCCACAATTGGTTAAAGTTTTTGCTTAAGTCTGTTTTGTGTGAACTAATTATGTTACACCATTGATATTTGGTATGCAGATGCATCAGCATCAGTACAGATCAGTTTTAAAAGGATTTCACCTGTATGCTCCTGCAGTCACAGTCTAGTGACTTTGAAATTTTATACTGATTTGGCCGAGGTTAACCTTTTTTCTTAAGTCTGTTTAACATGAAGCAGTTATGTTACACCATTGATATTTGGTATGCAGTTGCATCAGCATCAGTACAGATCAGTTTTAAGAGGATTTCACCTGTATGCTCCTGCAGTCACGGTCTACTGACTTTGAAATTTTACACTGATTTGGCAGAGGTTAACCTTTTTTCTTAAGTCTGTTTAACATGAAGCAGTTATGTTACACCATTGATATTTGGTATGCAGTTGCATCAGCATCAGTACAGATCAGTTTTTAAAGGATTTCACCTGTGTGCTCCTGCAGTCACGGTCTACTGACTTTGAAATTTTGCACTGATTTGGCCGAGGTTAACCTTTTTTCTTAAGTCTGTTTAACATGAAGCAGTTATGTTACACCATTGATATTTGGTATGCAGTTGCATCAGCATCAGTACAGGTCAGTTTTTAAAGGATTTCACCTGTATGATCCTGCAGTCACGGTCTACTGACTTAGAGATTTTACACTTTTTTACTTTTTACTTATGTACTTAAGGAGGATTTTTACTTCATTTTATACTGTGTCCAGTTGCGACAGGCGAGACATGTCTCTGTGTTAACAGTTTATTTTATATTTATTTTAAGTTGTATGTTAATATTGTCATATTTAAATATATATTTTAAACCTATTCAAAAACATTATGCAGTTACGAAAAAAAATTATGAAGCGCTTTTATTTTCAACGATGCGGGTTTTGCCACGTTATTGAAAAAAATATAAATATGGGACAGTCGGGAGATCATGAAAAACTTACAAAACTAACTTTGAGGTGGCATTTCTTTGGTATAATATTATCTATGATATTCTTATTTTTTCTTTATGATAGAATTCTTTTTGAATGTCCAAAAATAAAAAGTAATCACTCAAAATTACGGTTCTTTCCATTTTTTAACAGGTAACTGCTGAATAAACAAGTTGACACCTCATCAGACATAACTGTTATTTCAAACAGCTTGACATGTCACCTTTGTAATAGTTAAATAAACAAAAGGGGGCAATTAACGCAAGTAACTTCTTTTATGACTTCTTGATGAATCCACTATAGCAAATACATGTAGCTGCAATATAATGATAGAATACAGAAAATATGATTATAATGACATTTATATTTTGTATATTTACAAATCTTCCTTTTTCTACCTTAGAAAAAAATTAATGTATAATCAGATTTTAATTTAAATTAGAAATTAATACTTAGTGTAAAAATGAAAACACCGATGTATGTATTTTACATTTTGTATTCAATGTTCTGAGTTATTATAAATACAATCATAATACAATTCCCCATTGTCTAAAATATAGAGTTTGCCAATTAAAAAAAAAAACCAAACTTATGAAACTTTAAACTTTAGTGATTTGGCTCATGTAGTCGTGCTGTTTTATAATTTTATATGGATAAGATAACTGCTACCGATGACAAAAAGAAAGACTTCTTATAATCTCATACTTTGATGGAAAAAAAGAAACTTTGCCCCTTTTAACATGTTTAAGTTCTTTAGTTATTTATTCTTGTTTTTCCCCAGGTTTTACTTTGGGAAAAATATGTAAGTATATGATGTAAAATACAATTAATAGACATTTTTTATTGATGTTAAGAATAGTTTAACTCCGGACTGCCCCTTAAATTTACGGACTTCGTTTTTGTTTCACTTCCAAGGCTTAGGTTAGAATCGGCAATTAAAAAGCGACTTTTTTTTAACTAAAACCTTTTTTTTTCATTTTACTTTGGGAACAAGACCAATCGATGTCTGGCCCTGCGTCGCATGGCAAAACGTTGAACAATGTACGTTTTAGGCCCAATATGGACAGTCAATAATTTTTTACACTTGCATCCTATGGTGGACTTACAAAGCATATTTGTCACATGCAACCCAATATTAAAAATAAAAAAATAAAAAAATTAAAGTTTCTATTTTCCCCTTAACTTGTTAAAAAAAATATAAATTGCACCGTAAATAAAAAAAGTAACATTTTTGCCCCTTTTGGGCCCCTCATTCCTAAACAAAAAAAGAAGGGACACCCTAAATCAGCCCTACCCTTCCTTTTATGGTAAGTAACATTACTGTAAAATTTCATAGCATTTGGTCAACTGAAACAAAAGTTATTGTGGAAAAAAAATTAAAAAGTTGCTTTTTTGGCCCCTTTAGGGCCCTTTATTTCTAAACCAAAAAAAAAGGAGACATCCAAAATAAGCCCTACTCCTCCTTGTATGGTAAGTAACATTACTGTAAAGTTTCATAGCATTTGGTCAACCAGAACAAACGTTATTGTGGAAACAAATAACAAAGTCGCTTTTTTTGCCCCTTTTGGGCCCCTAATTTCTAAACGAAAAAAGTGGGAACACCCAAAATCAGCCATGCCCTTCCTTTTATGGTAAGTCATATTACTGTAAAGTTTCATAGTATTTGGTCAACCAGAACAAAAGTTATTGTGGAAACAAACAAAAAAGTTGCTTTTTTGGTCCCTTTAGGGCCCCTAATTTCTAAACGAAAAAAGCAGGGACACCCAAAATCAGCCCCACTCTTTCTTTTATGGTAAGTAACATTACTGTAAAGTTTCATAGCATTTGGTCAACCAAAACAAAAGTTATTGTGGAAACAAATAAAAAAGTCGCTTTTTTGGCCCCTTTTGGGCCCCTATTTTCTAAACGAAATTATAAAATGACTCCAAAAGGGGAGGTGCACATCTTCAATATATCTTTAATCACTGTGTAAAATTTCAGAAAGATCTAGCGTTTGGTTTTTGAGATTCAGATTACACAAGACAGGCACCCCATAGCGGGACGGACGGACAGATGGACAGACGGACGGACGGACGGAGTGACCCGACTACTACACCTGCTTTCGCCTTCGGCGCCGCAGGTAAAAATATGTAAGTATATTATGTGAATTAACAAAAACTAGATATTTTTAATTGATGTTATGAATAGTTTATCTCCGGACTGCCCCTTGAATTTACGGACTTCGTTTTCAAAGCTTCGGTATGAATATACAATTCAAAAGGGACCTTTTTTAACTTAATAATATTTTTTTTTCAACTTTGTTTTGGGATAATTGGTTAGCATATGATATCAATTAACATTAAATATATTTTTTTTGATTCATATTAGTTATAATTTCGTTCCGGACTGTCCCTTACATTTATTAAATGTATGGAGCTGAGATACAAAAACATGCATGGGAGTCGACAAATTAAAAAGAGACCTTTTAAACAATTTCTTTTTAAACCACTTTTTTTGGTACAATATGTTAGAATTTGATTTAAATTCAAAAAGAACAAAAGTTTTTTATTGATATCATCTATAATTAAGCTCCAGACTGCCTATTATTTGTCCGGTCTTCATTTTCATGGCGGCGGCCGTTAAGTTAAAAACAAAAGTGCCTCGTTTTTTTAATAAAATAACATTTTTTGAAAATTCTTTTGGGAAAAAACACTTAATAATACAATAAAATACCATATTAAGATAAGATTTTATTAAAATCCCTTTTTATATAGCTCCGGGCATCTTTTGGCATTAATGGTCATCACCGGGCATCATTTAGAGTCACCCAAGAAAAGCTAGCATTTTTTTTATATTTTCGAATACAAATTCCTTTTTGAAATTTATATAGCATGAAAAATATATAAAGATACATTGTATTATAACTTCGGGAGCGTCACAGGTTGAACCTGACTCATATTAAACATATCTAACAATTATTTATGCATATAAAATAAATTTAGATACTTTTTAACTTCGGGAGCGTCACAGGTTAAAAACCTGCCTCATATTATTTAAATTTGAAAATGGGGGTACCCTCTGTGAAGAATTTCAGTATTTCGTCGATCTTCTTCTTCTGTGCTGAATTGGTGGTTGCGGGAGACCGAGACATATCAAAATAATAACAAATTATTTTGTAAACATTGCTTAAATTTTCCGCTTCGGAATTCTTCAATGTCAAAATATGTCTTGACGTAAATAAAGATTTTCTTGGTCATTTAAAACACACAGAAGACCTTGCATAAAATCTGCAAGCCTCGTTTTAGAATCAGCTTAAACGAAATCAAGCAGTCAAACAATACCTTTTATATGTATACCTACTTTATTTTCACCATCTAACGCATTTAGGTATCAATTAGACTCTTTTTCAAAACGATAGCAAGAAGGTACACATTTACACACCACATTTGCACAATTTCACAAGTTCACGGTTCATCCACACTCACAGAGGAAACAGATACATGAGATAAGAGAAACACTGCCGACCAGTAAAGAAAAAAAACTTCCTCTACTGTATTCTAGTTCATGACGTCTTACTTCTTTCAGGCGTTTTTGTCATTTGGACTATTTTATCCCCAGAGACGTCGCAGGAAGGCATACTAGAAAAATAAACAAGAGAGGATATGGTTGTCACCATATCCAGTAATAACCCGATCAAGACCGTGAAGAATTTCCTAATGTATATTTCTGTTTCATATGTAGACCTGTTGTTTTAAATATTATACTTGTCTTTTTTTTAGTTCTAAGTATTTGTTTTAGTGACAGGTTCCTTCGTTATTATATAATTATTGATGAAAGGATACGGAGTAAATAAACATGAGACTATAACACATACATGTCAGTTATATTGTCATCAGCAGCACTAGAAGCATGCAAACATAGGAAAACCACAATTCCAAAAGATGTTTAAAAGTATAAAACCAAACGAAATCCAAATTAATATAGCTAAGGGCAAAACTACGATGGAGGGATTTTATGTAAGTTTAGATAACAGTAAAATAAACAAATTGTGTACATGCCATTATTCTCAATGGTTCATTAAAAGAAATTTATTGTGTCTGACAATATAAAATTTGCCCAAAAAGTGTTGAACTAAGCTGCTCATCATGCTTATAAATAATTTCGCCATTCCCGTTGTAAACATTAGGCTATAAAACGGTACTTTTGTTAGGAATAAAACCACGACTCCCCCTCCTTTAATTTAGATATAAATTTTGCATAAATAAAACATGTGAGCTTCCAGATAGGGAAAATCACACATGACGAACCATCGCTTATTTAATTTTATTTATATCCGGGATTTATAAATAAACAAGGAAGTAGATCGATGCATCTATTAAATCACAGAACAAAACAAACAATGCTATGGTTTATAGTCAATTTAAAGTTCATAATAACTATGGAGTACTATATTTTGAACAGATAATTAAAAAAAAAAATAACAATTGAAAAGTAAAATCTTAAACTACATGTTGAAGAGGTTAATGAACAATGAAAAAAATTATCTCTTAAAAATGGCGATGTTAGAGTGAGCTTCGTGGACTACTTTTACATATTACTACATTCGTAGCTACAATGCATATTCATGTTTAATATTTACTGTAATACAAACTCATATTGGAATAAATTAATAATTATATGAAAATCAATTTCCAGAATATTTTCATCTGTTCATTAATTAACGTTTTGCAATGTCTTATGCAGGAATATATTTTTACGCGCATTATTATTTACAAAACATGTAATGCGAACCCGAAGACAATTATAACCCCTATACTAAGTAGTTAGGCGTAGATTTCGGGTTATGATAAAATATCCAAGATGGCATAATCATATCCTCGACTCACCAAAGTTCGCCACCCTTACGGTTCTCGCGCTGTTACTTCCCCCACGATAGTCGAATGTTTCCGAAATTTTATAATCATATTTGTTATTGTTAACATTAAATTATAGCATGCAACTGATTAACAAAACTTCTTTAAAACAATGTAAACAAACAAATTTGGCTTACCGGAAATCTTCGAATTCCTTAGGTGGCGACACCTAACTTCGTCACCCAGTTTTAAATCCACACGATGTCACTAGGGCGAGGCCAAGCACATTCATTTTGTAGGTAATGTTCAAAGTTAATTAAAAAAAAAACGGAAAGAACAAAAATTAAACGGCAAAAAGTTCCATTCTAACAAATAAAACCCAACAAGCTATGAATTCACAAAAAACGTTGATTTAGGCTTCCAAATTACTACAATGGACACAATAAAAGACAGTGTTCCTTCTTACTGCCCTCAGAGTTGTACAGTATTTTAGGTGTGTCCAGTGTTTACAATCCTGATTTTGACATTGTACCCAACTGGTTATCTCAAGTCCAACTCCATCCCTGATTTCTTTAGGTGTGAACTGCTTGCACACGCAGCATTTTTCTGACTCAGGTATTTCTTCATCATCAGTGTCAGATATTTCTGGATCCGAATTCGAAGAAGTAACATATATATGTGACTTGGCCCCGCTTTTGGTGCTTTAGTTTGACTTTTCTTTTTCCCTTTCAAGCATTTCTTTGTTGTTTTCCCTGATTTTCCTTGATTTTCTACATGTTTTTTTACTTTTTCCAGTATTTCCTTTTCTGTGACTGGCATGCCTGAAACTATCTTTCCTATAGTATTTCTTTCCTTCTTTTGGTTTTCAGACTTTACTTTTTTCAGATTTTGAACCCTACTTGTTTTTGGCATTTATTCCTTTATTTTATGATTTCTGGTTTTAAAAAAATAAGAAATGACATTTTTGGGATTAACGTTTATTGCGATAGGCTTGGCCTAGAAAATTTCTTATGTCACATGACTTTGTCTTTGGAATGTCAACAAACCGGCAAACTTGTTGGAAAGCACTTTTAGGTGGATTTTCATACTTTAAAATGTATTTATGGGTAGGGTCATAAAGAGTATTAGTAAAAATACTGATTTTTATCACTTTTATCTATTTTCTAGCATTAAATACCTGTTTGAACCTCATATTTTGATTCAGTTTAAACACGTTGTCTCGGCTAAATTTAGAACGCAGTACAGCTGTCAAATGACGTCACGACCTTTCCGCATGCGCGTAGGATGTAAACAAAAAATGGTGGCGAACTTAGGGGGTCGGAGGATACATGTGACGGATCCGTGATGAGAAAGCTGGAGATCGGACAAAAAATCGGGAGATTTTCAACGGTCTTTAAAATTGCATTTCAATGTCAATTTAGGACACTGGCGTGTGCCAAATATACATGGCTTTACTGATTAGTCTCCAACTAATTTATACAATTATCAGGTCAATTACGGCTATAAACCTTTAATTAAGAAATTTACCTGTTAAATTAACGTCTGTCTAATCGACAAATCCCTAAAACACTGGAAATATTTTATGACTGAACAATTAAAACGTCTATAAAATTAAAATTTTGTCATGTCTTGAAAAAGCGGGAGATTACAATAAAAGTCGGGAGAACGGGAGATCGATACAAAAGTCGGGAGATTTCGTCTCCCGGCTGGAGAATCCCATGTAAACATGATTGTTTTGACTTCCTCTATTTCTGTATTCACCTGTACTGTATCTTTGGGTTGGGAAATACATGTAAACAAGTTGCTTCTTTAGACCCCTCATCTTAACGTCTGATGGATAATATTCTCCAAGTGTATAATAATTTATAACAGGATTACAAATAAACTTATCGTATATGAACTTATATGCTGGAGCCCTAACAGGAACAAGTAAACTTAAACAAATTCCAATCTTTATCATTTACTGCTGATTTGAACAAATTTATGGAGGTTGCAGAGACTGTTGATTCTGACAAATTGTTCCAATTATCTGTTTATACTCTCATTGAGAAAGAATTAAAACGTTGAGTGGTACGGAAACACGTTTTGAAAAGTTTTAATGAGTGTCCTCTTGTCAAGTTTGTTTCACTCCAATGTACAGGGTTCAACTCGTTGCAGTTGTATTATGCTGCACCTGGCATAGCTTTTTATTGTGCTTTGTCTTGGAATATTGATAGGGGGAACCTTCCCGGAAGGTTGGGCAAAAAAAAACTAGTTTAACCCTGCCATATATTCTACATGTATGTGCCTGTCCTAAGCCAGGAATTTTTGACAAAGATTTTGTTTGTACTTGTCTTTTTGATGTTTTCTGTTCCTTGTTTAAAGAAGGGGGTCAATCTGTGACTATTTGTATTTCATGTATTTCAGGACTGGATTTTAATTACATGCATTTTATTTAGACCATGGGCCAATTGCAGAACACAGACCTGGTTGAAGGCTTCTGGCAGTTGGTCATTGTGGTTTTTATACAACCGCAAAAAATTTGCAGTCGTATTATGGTATGATGCTGTTGTCGTCGTCGTTGTATGTTAACTTTTTAGTGTTTCCACAATAACTTTAGTTCCAGTTATCTGATTGCTATGAAACTTGACAATGATGTTCCTTACCATAAAAGGATTAATGGGATTGATTTTGGGGGTCCCCCCCCATTTTTCGTTTAGAAATTAGGGGCCAAAAAAGGGCCTAAAATACTACTTTTTTTATTGTTTCCACAATAACTTTAGTTCTAGTTATCCGATTGTTATGAAATTTGACAGTGATGTTCCTTACCATACAAGGATGAATGGGATTGATTTTGGGGGTCGTCCCTTTTTTAGCTCACCTGGACCGAAGGTCCATGTGAGCTATTGCCATCACTTGGCGTCCGTCGTCGTCGTCGTCGTCCGTCGTCGTCGTTGTTAACTTTTCTTTGAAAATCTTCTCCTCTGAAACTACTGAAGGGATTGCTTTTAAACTTTGCACACTTCGTCTATGGGATGTCCTCTACCAAGATCGCACAAATGGTGACCGCCGTCCAAACAACATGGCCGCCGTTACTAAAAATAGACTAGGGGGGTCAGACTACTGTTTTTGGCTTGTAAATCAAAAAGTATAAGAGATAGATGAAATCTGATGCCACACTACTGCTTCAGCATCAATAGCTCTACTAAAGTCTTTATTGAGTCGAAGTTGTCAGATGACCCCTTATAGGAGTTACGGCCCCTTAAAGGTGAAAAAGAGCATTTTTTCATGTTTTTGGCCTATAGAATGAAAACTATTACAGATAGAGAAAAGCTGTTGCTTGCTTAAATGTTCAGCTCATTAAGCTCTACAAAAGTCTCCATAGGATCGAAGTTGTCAGATGACCCCTTACAGGGGTTAGGGCCCCTAAAATAACGTTTTTTCATGTTTTTGGCTTAGTGAATGAAAACTATAGCAGATAGAGAAAAGCTGTTGCTTGCTTAAATGTTCAGCTCATAAAGCTCTACAAAAGTCTCCATAGGATCAAAGTTGTCAGATGACCCCTTATAGGGGTTACGGCCCCTAAAATAATGTTTTTTTCATGTTTTTGGCTTATAGAATGAAACTATAGTAGATAGAGAAAAGCTGTTGCTTGCTTAAGTGTTCAGCTCATTTAGCTCTAGAAAAGTGTTTACATGTTCAGGGTTGACTCAGACCAGGTGAGCGATTTAGGCTCATGGGAGCCTCTTGTTTGTTTCGAAATTAGGGGTCCAAAAGGGGCAAAAAATTCAAATATTTTATTTGTTTCCACCATAACTTTGGTCCTAGTTGGCTTATTGCTGTGAAATTTGTCAAGAATGTTTCTTACAATGAAAGAATGAACCTGATGAATTCTTGCGCCCCCTTTTTCCTGGTATGTAATTAGGGGCCTAAAGGGGCCAAAATAATAACATTTTAGCTCACCTGGCCAAAGGCCAATATTGCCATCACTTGGCGTCCGTCGTTGTCGTCGTGGTCCGTCGTCGTCCTTAACTTTTCTACAAACTTCTTTTTCTCTGAAACGGCTGCACAGATTCAAACCAAATTTGGTCTGGTGGTACTTTAGGGTATCCCCTACAGAACTGATGTGGGGATTTTTGATTCGTCGAAAAACATGGCTGCCTTTGCTAAAAATAGACCAGGGGGGGTCAGACTACTGTTTTTGGCTTGTAAATCAAAAAGTAGAAGAAATAGATGAAATCTGATGCCACCATACTGCTTCAGCATCAAAAGGTCTACAAGTCTTCATTTGGTCCAAGTTGTCAGATGACCCCTTATAGGGGTTACAGCCCCTTAAAGCAGTGTTCTCCCCAGAAAATTTTGATAGCACTGTGGTAACGCGTGGCGAGAATGTCGAACATGGGATATTCCCCGGCGTTATTTTATGGATTTTCAAATAGCAATGTAATCTAAGATAATAGTTATTTATTTGTATCTGTTTGTTTTAATAAATGTATGATAAAAACTATTCTGTAGCTATTTAACAATAATTAGTTATTATCTCTAAATTTAATACTTTCTCAGGTTATCTCTATTCAGAGATTACTCTCAACTTTGCTTCTTATTAGCAACGTAATTTTATAATGAGTGCATTTTCAAGTTTAATCAATTGCAGCACATTTTATCAATAGTCAATAATTGATCAGATGTTTGAAGAAGTGTAGTTTTTAAAACAAACATCCAAAAAAGATTATTGTTTTTAAAAGAAAAAGAAAACTGCCTTTGATAAACTTAAAAAATAATTTATAATTGTAAGTAGAACATATCATATTTTGGTATAAATATAAGTTATTAGCTTAAAAATGCAAATAAAATGATTTTTAGGGGAAGTAACTCTGTACCTACATTACCTATATGGTCATGAATAAATATTTTTTAAAAAATCGATTTTTTTTGTGGCTTTCAATCTACAAATCTGGTCTTAAAACAAGAATATATTACAAAATTCAAACAGTTCTAATCATAAATGATAGTTAATTGTAACATTTAAATTATTACACAAGATTTTGCAATGGGATAAGAGATTAACTCATGATTGATTGCCGACGGCAAAATCCTTTGAAGTCTCGATGTGTTCTTCACATTTAACTGGCCTGGCTTGGGGGCTAATTATGACAAGTTTATGGCTTCATTTGTGAGTTAATCCCTTAAATAAACAGTTTAACAATCAAGGCAAGTGAAAAAGTGATGAAAACCAAATGAGATTTTAAAAATGTTGGACAAAAAACTAAAATTGAAGAAAAACGATAGCACCGCGGCAATACCTGATAGCACCGCTGTAACATTAATAGCACCACGGCCCAAAATTATAACACCGCGGGCCCACGGTGCTATAATGGCCTTGGGAGAACACTGCTTAAGGGTGAAAAATAGTGTTTTTTCATGTTTTTGCCCTATAGTATTAAAACTATTGCAGATAGAGAAAAGCTGTTGCTTGCTTAAATGTTCAGCTTATTTAGCTCTTCAAAAGTCTCCATAGGGTCGAAGTTGTCAGATGACCCCTTATAGGGGTTACAGCCTCTAAAATGATGTTTTTTCATGTTTTTATACGACCGCAAAATTTTTGTATAATGTTATGGCGATGTCGTCGTTGTCTGTGGACACTCTGGTTTCCGTGCGATAACTTGAGTAAATATTGACCGAATGTTATGAAATTTTGATATGATGTTTGTTACCACTTAAGGAAGGTTGGTATTGTATTTGGTGGTTGTGGCCCCTATTGTTTTAGAAAAAAGGGCTAAAACGGGTGTTTTGACAAAACTGTAGTAGAATGTTTATTATTCATTCAATTTTGAAAATTCTTTTTTTATTGAATTCATCATTAAATTCTGTCAACAAAATGTGTTAATGGTTTTTGTCTCGCCTGCGACGAATAGTCGCGGAAGGCGAGACATAGGTATTACTTTCCGGCGGCGACGGCGGCGGCGGCATCGTAAACTTTTTTGTAACACTTTTGTGGACAATGAATTGCTTGAAAAGTATAATAGCTAGGCATCTGATATTTGGTATACAGATAGTTCAGGTTATGGTATACGCAACTGTCACCATGCCGTTTGACCCTGACCCCATTTTCACGCTCCAGTGACTCTGTGAACTTAGGTCTTTTTTCAGGCCGTAAACTTTTTTGTAAGACTTTTGTGGACGATGAATTGCTTGAAAAGTATAATAGCTAGGCATCTGATATTTGGTATACAGACAGTTCAGGTTATGGTCTACGCAACTGTTACCATGCCATGTGACCCTGACCTCATTTTCACGCTCCAGTGACTCTGTGAACTTAGGTCCTTTTTCAGGCTGTAAACTTTTTTGTAAGACTTTTGTGGACGATGAATTGCTTGAAAAGTATAATAGCTAGGCATCTGATATTTAGTATACAGACAGTTCAGGTTATGGTTTACGCAACTGTCACCATGCCGTGTGACCCTGACCTCATTTTCACGCTCCAGTGACTCTGTGAACTTAGGTCTTTTTTCAGGCTGTAAACTTTTTTGTAAGACTTTTGTGGACGATGAATTGCTTGAAAAGTATAATAGCTAGGCATCTGATATTTAGTATACAGACAGTTCAGGTTATGATCTATGCAACTGTCACCATGCCGTGTGACCCTGACCTCATTTTCACGCTCCAGTGACTCTGTGAACTTAGGTCTTTTTTCAGGCTGTAAACTTTTTTGTAAGACTTTTATGGACAATGAATTGCTGGAAAGTTATAATAGCTAGGCATCTGATATTGGGTAAACAGACAGTTGCGGTTATGGACAATGCAACTGTCACCATGCCATGTGACCCTGACCCCATTTTCACGCTCCAGTGAATCTGTGAACTTAGGTCTTTTTCAGGCCGAAAAACTTTTTTGTAAGACTTTTATGGACAATGAATTGCTGGAAAGTTATAATAGCTAGGCATCTGATATTGGGTAAACAGACAGTCGGGTTATGGACAATGCAACTGTCACCATGCCATGTGACCATGACCCAATTTTTGCGCTCCAGTGACTCTGTGAACTTAGGTCTTTTTTCAGACAGAAAACTTTTTGTAATACTTATGTGGACAATGGATTGCTTGAATAGTATAATAACTAGGCATCTGTTTTTAGGTATACCGACACTTTTTATGTTTATATCAAGAAATGAAAGCTGAGGTAGTTGATTTTAGCGATGGTGCCGGCAGGCGAGACATACTTTTAGTGGCCACACTTGTGATATATATTGCACTGTTACATTGATACTGGGGGTCAAAAAGGGGCCAAACCCAAAAAATTGACTTTTTTACTTGTGGTCCGATTTTCAAAATCTTTTTTTCATTGGAATCCTTGTGAAAATCCCTGCATGCATCTTTCAATCAGATTTGCAATATCTCTTACCGTTTTTGAGAAATTAGGGGTCAAAGGGGCCAAAAACGCCATTTTTAAAAGTTTGTCAATGCAAATAGTTTTATACCAAAAATTAAGTTGTAGTGGGCCTACCAATTGTTATGAAGTTTTAATATGATGATTATATCCACTAAAGCAATGTTGGTTTTGTCAGGGATCACCACAGTCCAAAATCCAAGGATGGTGCAATTCTGACAATAAGACTTTTCGCCTACTGATAAAATTTTTGAGTTACATTATTCATAATAGTTCTATAAGTCTTGGTTTTTGCTTTTCTAGTTGTGTTTTGGCGGCTATAAATCACCAAATGCATACAATTTCTATTAAAAAAAACTATTATTTAAAGGAGTAAAGTCAAAATTTAATGTGGAGCTCAAAATTCAAGGGTGGGGGAAAGAAATTCAAGAGTGGGGGAGCACCGCCCTTGAATAGCCTGTGGTGAACCCTGTTTGTATTTGGGGTTTGTGGCCCGTACTGTTTTAGATAAAAGGGCCAAAAAGGGCGAAAACGGGTGTATTTACAAAACTGTTGTAGAATGTTTATTATTTATTCGATTTTGAAAATTCTTTTTTTATTGAATTCATCATTAAATTCTGTCTACTAAATGTGTCAATGATTTTGATATGTATTTCACCATTACATTGTTACAGGGGGCTAAAGACAGGCCACGCCCATAAATCAACTTTATTTGTGGTCCAATTTTCAAAATCTTTTTTTCATTCATTGGCTTCCATGTACAAAATTTTCTTATTATTTTTCATCGGATTAGCAATATCTTTTACCATTTTTGAGGAATTAGGGGTCAAAGGGCCAAAATTGTGAATTTATACATGTATATAAATAAGGCTTTTTGTATTAGATGTTGATGTTAATATATTTGTCAAAAATGCATTTCTAAGTCCACCACAGGATGCATGTGTCAAAACGCTTTGTAAGTCCACCATGGGCTTCATGTGACCAAAGCAATGGACTATCCATATTGGGCCTCCAACGTACAGGGTTCAACTTGTTGCGGTCGTATCATGCTGCGCTCGGCTTAGCTTTTTATTGGCCTATGGAATGAAAAATATAGCAGATAGAGAAAAGCTGTTGCTTGCTAAAATGTTCAGTGTATTTAGCTTTACAAAAGTCTCAATAGGATCCAAGTTGTCAGATGATCCTTAATAGGGGTTACGGTCCCATAAAATAACGGTTTTTTCGTGTTTTTGGCCTATAAAATAAAAACTATAGTAGATAAAGAAAAACTGTTGCTTGCTTAAATGTTCATATTATTCAGCTCTACAAAGTTCTTCATAGGTTTGACATCAAGACCAGGTGAGCGATTCAGGCTCCTGGGAGCCTCTTGTTTATTTGTGGTCCGATTTTGAAATTTTTTGGGGCATGTTTGTACTTGTCAAATAGCGGATACAAAATTAAGAATTAATTTTTGCAACCCCGTCCATTTTTCAACTGTTACGTAATAAGGGGCCAAAAGGGGCTGAAATTGAAATTTTTTTAATTCTTGTCCGATTTTGACAACTTTTGCAAGTTTATTCTTGTCAAGTAGCAGATTTATTTTTGTGTCCCTTTTTTACTGTTATGTTATTCATGTTATTAGGGACCAAAAGGGGCCAAAATCCTTACTTTTTTATTTCTGGTCCGACTAAAAAAAAATTGTTTACAAGTTCATACTTGCCAAGTAGCGATTCTAAATTTAAGAATAAATTTTTGTGACCCCGACCTTTTTTTCGCTTATTACCTAAGGGGCTGTAATCATAATTTAAAAAAAAATTCTGGTTCAGTTTTTGATTTTTTCCCCAAATATTCTTTTCAAGAGTAGGATACAAAATTGAAAATTTATATTTTTACCCCCTGGGTGGAAAGTCCATCAGAGAAGCATGTGTCAAAAACCTTTGTCAGTCCACCATGGGCTGCATGTGTCCAGAGCAATAGACTATCCATATTGGGCCTAAAACGTACAGGGTTCAACATGTTGCGGTCGTATCATGCTGCGCTCTGCGAAGCTTTTTATTTTGAATTGCCGCTTGATTGTGGGCTGTGTCGCATACACTTATTCCACATCTCATTATTTTCTATTAAATCAAAGAACATTTTGAGAAGGAACTTTGTATGTAAAATATTATTGAAGTGTTTTTGTATTGAACCATGACATATTCATTAAACTATAAAAAGTAATTGTTCTGTATGAAGTTTCTGTTCATGTTTTCAGATAGATCACCATGCTTGGCCCACAGAAACCAGGTAGAAACAGGAACGATCCCAGCAACAACAATGCTCCATTACAGTTTGATAGCAGTAAAGGAAAACCTCCTCTCCCAAAAGAAGGTTAAACCTTAAGATATTTACATGTAATATGTCATAGCTCAAGGGTTCAAATTAGCATTTGAGAGTATGTAAGGTCCAGGACTTTTTAAAGTTCTACATGGAAAGTCCATCAGATTTTATCAAAAAGTCCTCAATATTAGTAGCTGTAAATACATGCAGGTCCTGGACTTATGTAAACAAAATTTCGAAGGTCCTGAATCAATAATTGAAGATTTTGAATAAGTGCTAATTTGAACCCCTGTCATTTTAATTCAATAAATATTAGATAAGAAAAGAAAACGTAAAAAGCAATTCTTGAGAACAAATAAGATAAGAAAAGTAAAAGCCCTTGAGAAGAAACAAAAAACACAACGTTTGATTTATTCCATATTCCAATATGGACCACGCCCATGAACAAAAGAAACCATGAGGACAAGCCGTGTGTAAATTTCCAATAATCACCAGGTCAACGTCAATGAAGTCATAATATATTTTGTGCACAAAAACATGAAAAACAACCAAAAATGGCAAACATTTTGTCTTGCACTATAGGTCAACAGAAACACAAAAATGCATATTAGAATAGAAATAATCCATGGCCACCCTTGGTTTATTGTCGATTTTAACATGGGTATCCATTGTTTTTGTTTATTTTACCCCTCGCTCCTCTGGGCTCCACTCAGGGTAAAATAATAATAAAAACAATGGCACCCATGTTAAAATCTCCAATAAACCACAGGCGGCTATGGATTATTTCTTAAGTAGACATGATCACATCTTGGTACAGTTATTTATCTGTAAATGGACAACATCTCAGTGAAATTAGGGAGCACATTTTCTTCATAAACTTCTGTCTGATAGCATGTTATACATACTTCCTAGAACTATATGATTATGTATCAATGACCAGTTTCTAATAGTAATCTATGTTTTAATTTAAGAAAGGTATTGTATTTCTACAAAACATATACATGTATATACCTATGTAGACCTTTTACAACATGTTGTTTAAGCTTAATACTAAGTGACATTTGTCATGTTTGTTCAGCAATAAAAAAGTGAACTAATTTTTTATGTCGATTACATTTTGGGCATAGGTGATATTATGTAGAGAAAATTTATCTTTTATCTAAAAATGCCTTATAGATGCCCCAATGGACATGGTAGGCAAATACCAAGGATCCAAAAATAACATGAATCAAGGAATGATGGGAAATATGAACCAAGGACCCATGGGAGGAATGAACCAAGGACCTATGGGTAACATGAACCAAGGACCCATGGGAGGCATGAACCAGGGACCTATGGGTGGAATGAACCAAGCAATGGGAAATATGAACCAGGGACCAATGGGAAACATGAACCAAGGACCCATGGGAAACATGAACCAAGGACCCATGGGAAACATGAGCCAAGGCCCCATGGGTGGCATGAACCAAGGACCAATGAGTGGCATGAACCAGATGGGAGGCGGAATGGGTTTTGGAAGCGGACAGATGGGATTTAACAACTCTGGTGGGATGATGTCTGGGAATATGATGGGGGACAGTAGTATGATGTACAATCAGGTATGAAAATGGGGTCAAAATGCTACAATTAATTAATCTGTTTAAAAGTTTTGAAACATTCTTGGCTTTTCTGATTAAAAAGAGGGGTGCTATGATTCATTTCATTAGATAAATATAACTTGTTCAGAAACATTTTCATGAAAAGTGTTATTTTGGGGGTCACTGAGGATCATGATTATATGTTAGATAAAATGTTTTAAATCTTCCATTACCAGAAACGTATATTATAATTGAGTACTTTTAATCATGGAATACTCTAGTATTTCTCATAATGGAATTTTGATTATTTACAGTTTGGTGGTGGATTTGGAAACAATATGAACCAAGGTAGTGGTCCAGATAGTTTCCAAGGCATGGGTATGGGTAGTGGTTTCCAGACCACTTCAAGCATTCCTGGGCTTGACATTGCCATGCTTGCCCAGTTTATGCCCAAAGAAATTCTTAGGGTAAAGAGCAGTGTATGTTACCCTCCCCCTTTGAATGCCCCACCCCCTTCAGTGAGGGAGAGGCCACCAGGCTGCAGGACCATCTTTGTTGGAGGCATCCCTGAGAACTGCTCAGAAGACATGCTTGGGGAGATTTTTGAGAATTTTGGTATTATCTGCAGCATTAGGAAAGGAAAGAAGAACTTTGCACATATAAGATTTGAACATGAAGAGAGTGCTGATCGAGCTTTGTTTATGTCAGGTAAGATTTTAAAAAAAACAAGTATAATTATGTTTGGGATTATATTTTCTATCAACTTTTTTCAGCAGATATTCTGTGTTTATATCATGTGTATTAGTCAAACTTGAGTTAAGTAAAAACAATGGGGAAAGTCAATTTTAACCAGTCTCTTTTATCCTGTTTTATTGAAAATTTATATCACATGGAGAGAAGAAAAAAAAAGGATTTTTCATTTTGATTCATGTATATCAGCATGATCAGTGATAAGTTTGAATAAGAAAATGTTCATTTAGAATACATATTTAGATATTTTGAAGTTATTTTGTATTTTGTTTTTCTTAATCAAGCATTTCATATCTGCATAGCATTTCAATTGATACAGATTTGTCTTGTATTGTAAAATTTTTTAAAAAGTTAAATTTTGTTGATAATATGACATTGCTCCTTTCCCAACTAGGTTACAGAATGAAGATTGAGGACAAAGATGACAAAGAGAACACAGGAAGACTACATGTTGACTACGCCAATGCCAGAGATGATCAGTACGAGTTCGAATGTAAACAGAGAGTTATGGCAAGACAGATGAGACACATACAGAGAATGGAGGAGGCTAGACTCCGCCCACCTAGTCCCCCACCCATAGTTCATTATAATGAACATGAAGCACAGCTTTTGATGGAAAAACTGAAATGTAAGATACACTATTTACATGTGAAACAATTATGTTTTGGTCTACAGAATTTCCTGATATTCATGAATAACCAGTTACATGAAAACAGAAAAAAATAGCTGTGACTTTTTTGTCCCACATGCCTGCTTATTATAAATACTAATGACTCATTTAATATATTTTACATCATAAGAAAATGGGGTAAAAGTTCTATTTAAATGTTATTGATTTGGGGCAAAGAGCTTTGTTATTCTGTGCTTAAATCCCACAGCTGTTTGTTAATCACTCAGGTTTTGGTTTGCATTAAAATGAGTTTAAAAAAAACACAAGTTCCATTTTCATGAAACTTCATGCATCAGCTCAACCATTACATGGAACAAACTAACATGAAGTACTGAGCAAGGCATTATGTCTCCCCCCACTTTTGTGAGGAGACATATTGTTTTTGTCGTGTCCATCCGTCCGTCTGTCCGTCACAAAGTTTGTCAGCGCAACTCCTCTGAAACTTCTGAATTGAATTCAATTAAACTTGGTATATAGGAAGGACATCATATGTAGTTGTGCATATTACCAGGAAATTTTGATCCTCAAATTTTTGTGGGAGTTATGGCCCTTTGAACTTAGAAATTTGCTGAAAATCCTCTTTTATCATCTTGTCAGCGCAACTCCTCTGAAACTACTGAACTGAATTCAACAAAACTTGTTATATATGAAGGACACCTTATGTAGTTGTGCATATTACCAGGAAATTTTGATCCTCAAATTTTTGTGGGAGATATGGCCCTTTGAACTTAGAATTTTGCTGAAAATCCTCTTTTATCATCTTGTCAGCGCAACTCCTCTGAAACTACTGAACCGAATTCAACAAAACTAACTTGGTATATATGAAGGACACCTTATGTAGTTGTGCATATTACCAGGAAATTTTGATCCTCAAATTTTTGTGGGAGTTATGGCCATTTGACCTTGGGAATTTGCTGAAAATCCTCACTTATCATCTTGTCAGCGCAACTCCTCTGAAACTACTGAACCAAATTCAATGAAACTTGGTATGTAGGAAGGACATCATATGTAGTTGTGCATATTACCGGGAAATTTTGATCATCAAATTTTTGTGGGAGTAAGGGCCTTTTGAACTTAGAATTTTTTGGGGAAACGGGGAGAGACATCGTTTTTGTAGGCAAAAACAAACTTTGATTTCTATCTGTAAATACTTTATTATTCTTATTTCTGTTTCCTTTCAGCTGAGGATCACTTTGTGACGGCTGTACACATATTGAAAACATGGTTAGACAGAGGTGATTGTAACAAGCGTAACGTCAGCCATTTCTACACCCTGATCCAGTGTGCTAATTCTCGTATCCGTAATTTGGAAGGAGAGAAACAGCAAGGGGAGGAAGAGATAGAAAAAGCAAAGATGAAATATAAACAACTTCTGCAAACCATTTTACAACAATGTAGGTATCATGGGTATTGAAGGCTTTAAGATTCCAATCTGTAGGTATTTTCTGTTAGAAAGGATCAGAATAGAAATGTGGACTCAAAAATCAGAATAGAAACCTCATGTTTTGATGTGGACTCATGGATTGAACTTATGCCATGAAATATTCTCACTATTGGTATTGGTATGAGATGCATGCTTTGTATATAAGAAATATTTTGACACTGTATGTTACTATCAAAAGGTATCACTCATTAGTCACAATAGTTTGGATCTTGATTTTTAAAATTGTGGAGAAATGTGTTTGAAACAGTATTTTTTAAAGACAATTTAACTTAATGAAATCAGAAATATTTGGTAAGTATGTTAACACACTTGTTTGTAATTAAACAGCAAAAATATTTCTCAATGTACAATGGAAGAATAAGAGAAGTATAAGTCATACAAGTAATAAATCAGTACCAAAGCTCTAACTACTGACGATAATTATGTTAAGATGCGGCTTATGGTAAATGGACAGTTCATATATTTTTCTAAAAGTGCATACTGGATACTAGATGTTCAATGCATGTGATGAGCTATTTATAGCAATGATGTCATACAGGCATTGGCCCAATCAGATATGGTTATGTATGGACTTTTCAGATTTCTGTGTTTAGATAAACTATGGTATGATATTATATACTATAATATTTTTCTCCCTACAAGTTGAACTGATTGAGAATGTATTTGCTGTGACTCAAAAACAGAAGAACTGGGACCATTTTACTAAGGCTCAACGCAAGAATATTGAGTTGTGGTACAAACATATAAAGGTAGGTCAGTTAAGGGGAGGGGCCTTTGTAAAAAAGAGTTTTATGCCCGTGACAAAAGTTCAAAGAGCATGGAGAGGGGTGTAGATAATATAAACATATTTTACCAATTTGTTGAAATCTTTCAATACTGTGGATTCATTTTTTTTCGTGGGTATCAATTTACGTGGTTTGATGAAAATTGATAGGTTCGTGGATTCTTAAATTCATGGTTCTAAAGTTTGCAGCATGAATATCAATGTTATATTTCCTTTTAGTGGGGTGTCAAATTTCGTGGGTAAAGGCCAACCATGAAAACCACAAAAATTGATACCCCACGTATAATAATGAAACCACAGTAGTATACTTAAAGAAAATATCCACAATATTATTTAGAAATTTAGGGCTTTAGATCAAGTATTGCTCCAAACATCCGTGTATACAACATAAAGGTGGACTGAAAATTTAACCAACTTTACATGAAGACCCTTGGGTTTTTTGTGTAATGTTAAAATTTTTTCAACTTGAGGAATGGCATGCAGGTAAGTGAGACAGAGAATTTTAAAGCCTTTTCAATGTTTAGATTGGAATTAACAGTTGATGAATTTATTTTAAAAAATGAGGGTTTTAAATTGTTTGACACTGCTGTTGAAGTTGTAAAGGAATTTGATTTAACTAAATTTTAAACATTGAGAAGGCTTTGTGGGGTAAGTATGGTTCAAGAGATCAAAGCTATATTAATATAAATTTTTATATTGTCCTTTCTGCCAGTAAGAACAGATGTTGAACATGTTCATTCTTGAGCATTGAAGTCACATATGAATATACATGAAAAACCAAGTCGGGTAATATGTAACATTCTAGTATGGTCGTGATGTAACCAATGAACAGCCATGTATACAGTCTATATGTTGGATTAAAAAAGAAGTAAATTACTAGCCTGATATGAATTGGAGGGAAAAAGCTATGAGAAAAAAAAAAGACTATTTTAATTTGATCAATTTCTTTGACAAAAAAAAATTTGGATAAAAATTTACTCAAAAGATCTTAAACAAGTAAAAAAACTTAGCTTTCACAAATTAAAAAAAAAATTAGACTCTTTAAGAAATCATAATCTTTTCCTTTGTTTCTACAAATTTGATTGCAATAATTTTTAAATCTTTTCAATTTTCATATAACATTTATGAATTACATGTATTAAAACACAAACTCTGACATTTTGTAGGAGACTCATCAGAACCAAATGGCTGAAATTTACAGCGATCGTAAAGATGATGACATGGAAATGTCAGATAATGATGACGACGAACCTGTCACTAAGAAAAAGAAGAAAAACAAAGCTAACACTAATACTAGTGTGGATGACATGGTGGCACAGGCTAATCAAGGTTAAAGAATATTTTAATGCACAGCCACTATTTAGCTTTGTGTCTGTCCATTTGTCCCCCTTACAGTTTTTATACCCCTGCTTTATTCAAAGCCATTTCAGTCAGAGAACAGACAAAGGTCATACCCAGTCCATGAGTCTAAAATGCTGAAGTAAGCAAATTTAGTGAAAAAGATGACTGAAAGGACAATGTAATACATGTACATGTTTTAAGACAAAATTGCTTCTTTGATATGATTCAGTGTTTAAGAAACTTGAAGCTTTACAATTTACTGGTTTTATTTATCATAGTTTTCTTTTACAGAACATATAAACTATTTGAAGAGTGAAAATGACTCTTTGAAATGCCAGTTGGATGCCTACAAAAATGAAGTAGAAATGATAAAAGCTGAGAATAAAACATCTGCAGATACATCAACCAAAGATACTCAGATCAAATTCCTGCAACAGGCATTACAAGGAATGCAGCAGGTAACTTCATGGGATTTTTTTTAATTGATGGGGGGGGGGGGGGGGGTCAGAAGACATAGGACATAGTTATTATTTTTTTTCTGTGCATTTTTCTGTTTATATGTTTGTTTATTAGATTATCTATACAATAAAGTTGGCTTTGAATTTTTAGCTGAGATTTCAGAATATAGATTGATTTTCATGAACTTTGGAGCACTGTTATAACATGACATGGATTAAACAATTTTAGAGAAAAACTTGGATAGATATTTGTACAGTGGGACATCAGTGTCTCATCAAATATTTTCTCTTTTTATACGACCGCAAAAAAATTGCGGACGTATAATGGTATGATGCTGTCGTGGTCGTGGTCGTGGTCGTTGTCGTTGTCTGTTAACTTTAGTGTATACATGATAACTTTAGTTCTAGTGATCCGAATGCAATGAAATTTCACAATGATATTCCTTACTATTAAAGGATGGATGGGATTGATTTTGGGGGTCCCATCTGTTTTGGTTTCGAAATTAAGGGCCAAAAAGGGGCCAAAAATGCTACTTTTATGTTTGTTGCCACAATAACTTTAGTTCTAGTCATCCTCTTTGGCATTAAAATGTACCTTGACATAAAAGGGTGAATGAGATTGATTTTGGGGGTCCCCCTTTTTTGTTTCGAAATTAGGGGGCCAAAAGGGGTAAAAAAATTCAAATATTTTATTGTTTCCACCATAACTTTGTTTCTAAATGGCTTATTGCTGTGAAATTTGTGAAGAATGTTTCTTACAATAAAAGATTGAACCTGATGAACTTTTGCGGGCCCCATTTTCCCTGTTATGTAATAAGGGGCCAAAAGGGGCCAAAATCGAAACTTTTTTATTAGTGGTCCGATTTTGAAATTTTTTTTTGCATGTTTGTTCTTGTCAAATAGCGATACAAAATTCAGAATCAATTTTTGCGACCCCCTTTTTATACGACCGCAAAAAATTTGTGGCCGTATTATGGTATGATGCTGTCGTTGTCGTCGTTGTCTGTGTCTGTTAACTTTTTAGTGTTTCCACAATAACTTTAGTTCCAGTTATCCGATTGCTATGAAACTTGACAATGATGTTCCTTACTATAAAAGGATGAATAGGATTGATTTTGGGGGTCCCCCCATTTTTCGTTTAGAAATTAGGGGCCAAAAAAGGGCCAAAAATACTACTTTTTTGTTTGTTTCCACAATAACTTTAGTTCTAATTATCCGATTGCTATGAAATTTGACAGTGATGTTCCTTACCATACAAGGATGACTGGGATTGATTTTGGGGGTATCTGCTTTTATTGTTTCGAAATTAGGGGCCCAAAAGGGGCAAAAAATTCAAATATTTTACTTGTTTCCACCATAACTTTGGTCCTAGTTGGCCTATTGCTATGAAATTCGTCAAGAATGTTTCTTACAATAAGAGAATGAACCTGATGAATTTTTGTGCCCCCTTTTTCTCCATTGTGTAATTAGGGGCCAAAATAAAAACTTTTTTATTTGTGGTCCGATTTTGAAAATTTTTTTTGCATCGTTGTTCTTGTCAAATAGCGGATACAAAATTAAGAATTAGTTTTTGCAACCCCCCCCCCTTTTCCCCCTATTACGTAATTAGGGGCCAAAATCGAAACTTGTTTATTTATGGTCCAATTTTGAAATTTTTTTTTTCAAGTTTATTCTTGTCAGGTAGCGAATCCTAATTTGAGAATTAATTTTTGCGACCATCCCTTTTTTCACTTGTTTTGTAATTAGGGGCCAAAAGGGGCCGTAATCAAAACTTTTTTATTTCTGGTTTGTTTTTGAAAATTTTTTTTGCAAGTTTATTTTTGTCAAGTAGCGAATCCAAATTTGAGAATTTATTTTTGCGACCCCCACCCCTTTTTCACATGTTACGTAATAAGGGGTCAAAAGGGGCTGAAATCGAAACTTTTTTAATTCTTGTCCGATTTTGACAATTTTTTCGCAAGTTTATTCTTGTCAAGTAGCAGAAATATTTTTGTGTCCCCTTTTTTTACTGTTACGTTATTAGGGACCAAAAGGGGCCGAATTGTAACTTTGATTTTGAAAATTTTTTTTGCATGTTTGTTCTTGTCAATTAGCGGATACAAAATTAAGAATTAATTTTTGTGACCCCCCCTTTTTCCCCCTATTACTTAATTAGGGGCCAAATGGGGCCAAAATCGATACTTTTTTATTTGTGGTTCGATTTTGAATTTTTTTGCAAATTTATTCTTTTCAGGTAGCGATTCTAAATTTAAGAATAAATTTTTGAGGCTGTAATCATAATTTTAAAAAAAATTCTGGTTCGGTTTTTAATTTTTTCCCCAAACATTATTCTTTTAAAGAGTAGAATACAACATTCAAAATTTATATTTATACCCCCTGGGTCGAAAGTCCATCAGAGAAGCATGTGTCAAAAACCTTTGTCAGTCCACCATGGGCTGCATGTGTCCAGAGCAATAGACTATCCATATTAGGCCTAAAATGTACAGGGTTCAACATGTTGCGGTCGTATCATGCTGCGCTCGGCGAAGCTTTTTATTCCCCTTATTATGTAATGAGGGACCAAAATTGAAACTTTTTTACTTATGATCCGATTTTGAAAATTTTTTTTGCATGTTTATTCTTGTCAAATAGTGGATATAAAATTGAGAATTAATTTTTGCAACCCCCTTTTTTCCCCTATTATGTTATTAGGGCCATAATGGAAAATTTGTGGTCTAATTTTGATCTCCTTTAAAAAAAAAGATAATTCCTTTTAAATTGTAAGTGGAAAGTCCACCAAAAGCTGCATGGGTCAAAAACCTTTGTCAGTCCACCATGGGCTGCATGTGTCCAGAGCAATTGACTATCCATATTGGGCCTAAAACATACAGGGTCCAACATGTTGCGGTCGTATCATGCTGCGCTCGGCGAAGCTTTTTATCTATATGATAGTTTATCTATAGAAAAATACCCTTTTTCATCTGATCAAAATACCTTTTAAAATATGTTTTATAATATAGCATTTTGAAATATGTTATAATAAATCATTTTGTGTGGGCTCCCTATTTGCATGCAGAAACCCTATAGCTTATATGCATCTGAGTCATCTGTACATCTTTACACAATTGTTAGTGACAGCTAAAAATTACTTATAATTTTATGCAGAATGATTTAGTACTGTTGGGGTATTCAAATACTTAAAAAATATGCAAATTGGGTTGAATATCATTGGCAAACTTGTGGGGTGTGTGGATGAGGCCATTTCATGTCTGTACATATTTTCTACTTTTGAGAGCAGTCTCTGAGTAAACATCAATTGAAATATATCTGTAAAAGAAAACCAAAAAAAATTTCAATGCAAGCAATTTCTTTTTGCTTCAAATCAAAGTAAAATTTTAAAGTAAACAATTGATTTTGTTTGATTTTAAATCATTTTCTCCCTATTTTAGCAATTAATCCAAGCTAAACAAGAATCCAAAGCTATGGAGAAAGAAAAGGAGAAATTGGCTGAAGCAGTCAAAACAGCCACCAAGAAAGCTAAAGAACTCAAAAAGAAGATTTCAAAATCTGCAGAAGGAGTTACAGAAGAAGGAAAGGAAGGGGAGGAAAAAGAGGGAGAAGGAAAAGATGGAGAGGAAAAGGATGATGAGGTTAAGGTGAGTTGTTACAGGAGAAGGGAGAAAATGTGTGAATTTAAGTTAACCTGAAGTTTAACAAAATATTTTGGGGTGGCGGGGGAATTTGTGCAATTGCCGCATAAATGTGTTAAGTTGCTATGACAATTGTTTTAATCTCCAGAATTAAAATTATTGAAAAAAGTTCAATGATAAATGTTAAAAAATGCTGTATTTATAATAGGTTTACAAGTGTAAATACATGTATTATTTTTACTAAAAAGCACAAAACAAAGCAAAATCATAACAAAAATAATAAAAAAACAATTTTATTTTTGTGCCATTTATAACTCTATTACTCCCAAAAGTATTGAAGTTTGCATTTCACCATATTAATTGCAGGAAGAAGAATCTGACATTGAAGACACAACAGTACCAGAAGTCTCTGATTCATCAGTTACAAGTTCTGGTCTCAATCTCACAGAAAAAGAAGCCAAACTTATTGGTAGGGCCATAATTTGTTTTGTCCAATAATTTCCTTTTCCTGACATAACATTAAACTTTAGAATGTTTGTTATGTATCCAAATCTGCTTCATAATGATGTACTCATAGGAAAAGTTGGAATTGTTCATTCTATCATTTTGATAGATCTAACAGCTTAAAAAGCTGTACAGACTGCAACAGATCACTATTTAATTAGTCATGAGCATACTCTATCAAATGATCTTAGAAGTAGGGAAATGCACATCAAAAAGAGGGATGTATTCAAATCAAGAAACTATTTTTCATATGTAACACAGGCTTACAAATAGCATATTAAATCAGTACATACGACTATTAACTTTTTTACTTCAAAACTCTACATATTTTGAAATTTATCTTCTGATACCTGGATTTCACAGAGGCATGCAGGTAAAATATTTCGTAACAGTTTTCTCAGCAACTTCTTATAACAGCCTCTTGATATTTGGTAAAAAGGATCAACCTGGGTTCCATAATGTGGGATTCAATTTCAGGTCTGTAGCTCACCTACTTCCTGTTAAATGAATTTCAGCCATTCCATGACAATTTTTTAAACTCTTTATAATGTGTCTCTGCAGAATTTTTAATTCTGATTAATTTTACAGGTTTGATAGCCTGTTTCCTACATGTCCATCCAATGGGAGCAAGTGTAGAATACATCTGGTCATACCTGAACCAGTTAGGGGTAGTGACGAAGACTAGCCAATTAGAGGACCTTCTAGAGAGATTGCCATTTATCTTCACCATGCAAACATCAGGTGTAGGAGCCTTGATCGAGAGGAAGTGGCAGTTCACTGGTTACAAGGATACAAACGTCCTGGGACTTTTTTAGGAGAGGGTTGATTATGAAAATTGTGACTTTTCTGAGAAAGGGGTTGGAATGAACTTTGTGTGAATGAGATTAGATTTATGAAGTAGTTGTATTGATGTGAGCCAGTGTTGTAAAGTTATGTTGATAGTTCAAGAGATTTTAGTATGGATATGAATTGATATAGGGATTGGGTAATAAAGTCTTAAAGATAATCTTGACATTTTGATAAAGGAATAGGCTGACTGTCAGATTTCGGATGTTTGTAATATCATTTATGTGTCATAAATGTGTACAAATATGTGTTCCTTAAAGAGGTGTGCAAATTGTTAAAAAGTGTAAAATAATGCTACCATTGCATGTATCACCATTAAAATCATTCATTACATGTTTTTTTAAAGATTTTTTTTACTAATTAATATTGTTAATGATACATTTTTTTGTTTTTTATTTGTCTCATCTTAAGCATTTATTTGTTATTTCATACAGACTTTTAATTGTGGTTTTCTAGCTATACTACACTGTAAATTTTCTGTTGTTTTTAGAGTATGTATTTCATTGTTTTTTCATTGATTGATTTTCAATAACATGTCATGTAAGAGAGAAAATACCATTATTATTTAATTTTAAGTAAGACAAATGTTGTACATTTGGATATATTATATCAGAGGAAGATCATCTGTATTTGAAGAAAAGGAAATGTATGACTGAGGTGGAAATTGGTTTTTATATACACAAAACTATTACTGTTATACATGTTGCCTATGATGGTGATAAAGTAAAAATAAATATCCAAAACAAAACAAATTTTGTTTTTTGAAATGTATGTGTCTGTATGAATTAGGGGTTGTCCAGTACTAAATATTATTTCCTCTCACATGGCTACTCATGATGGCAATTACTTAGTTAGCTTAATTCTTACTTAGGAAAGTAGGACATCAATTCAATTTCCATCAGGGTTTTCTCAACCACTTACCAAGAATAGGATCATCAAAATTGTAAAGAGGTCACCATCAGATGAAATTAGGTCAATTTGATCTTTACTTTATGCTCAAAATATATGAAGTATCTTCAAACCACCTCAAATGAAATAAGAGAGCCGGTGGTGTAGTGGTTAACGCGTCAGGCTACTAACACCGAGGTTCGTGGTTCGATCCTCGTCAGGGGTGAAAATTTCATGAACCATTTTTCCCACTCTCTCTTGACACCATATGCGAGAATGGTCTCGAGAATCGATGCTAGTCCTTCGGAAGGGATGAAAAAAGGTTGTCCCGTGTATGTGGAGAGCAATACCCCATGCACGTTAAAGACCTCTTTGTGGAGTTCGACAAGAGAAGGCTCAATGGGGGCCGCTACAAAGGCCACACTCGCAAACTGCTAGCTGGAGAGGGATTGATATAAGCATCAAGCTTTTTTCCCAATCCAGGATAAATAAATATGTTTAAACTATAACAAACTAACCCACCTCAAATAAAGTTTATATGAAGTATCTTCAACCCACCTCAAATAAAGTTTAGGTTTAGGTTTTTTGTTGGTATGTTTATAACTTTTATTACCCTATGTTACTATGGAAATGCCATTTCCTAAATACAATATACAAAGGTGGACTACAACAAAGTTGTGGAGGATATGTTTTTAACTGGTCCATCTGTCATTATTTGATTGTCAGCACAAGTACTCAACAGATATCCATGAAACTTGGCCTATCTGATGTTCATCATATGTAGTTGTACATGTTATGGGGAAAAATTTAGTGTTTGTTTTTCTGTCTGTCTGAGGTTGGTTGTTTGAGCTACATGTACATGAAGAATTTCATGAAACTTCAACACATTAAAAGCTTGTGGAAGGAGGCTAGGTCACATATTGTGAAAAAAGTATTGGTGTTTTGAAGGATATCTTTATGTCTTGATAGAATTTCATAAGTTCTACACATTAAAGCTTATGATTTTAGAAAGTAGCCTTTCAAATTTGGGGTCAAAATTTCAAAGTTTTGAATACTAGATATAGAAGCATAATTTTTGACAGCATTGGTAAAACTTCATAATTCTGAACAAGTCATGCCAACAAATAAAAACGAATCCATGGCAACAAGCTGTGTGAAAATTTCCAATATACTAGTACACTGGTTCGACGTCACAATTACTTTAATCAGCAAAGTCATAATGTATTTTGTGCACAAAAACATAAAGAAGTGTTAACACTAAAATATGTCTCACCTGTCCACACTATTCAAATACCTAGTTATTCAACTATTAATTTATTAATTCTCCCCTGTGACAGTTGTATAGACATTTGACCCAACTGTCTGTATACCAAATATCAGATGCCTAGCTATTATACTTTTCAAGAAATTCATTTTCCACAAAAGTCTTACAAAAAAGTTTTCGGCCTGAAAAAAAAGACCTTAGTTCACAGTCACTTGAGCATGATAATGGGGTCAGGGTCACATGGCATGTTGACAGCTGCGCTTGACTTGGGACAAAATATTCACAATGGCGACCTATGTTGAAATGTCCAATAAACTAAGGGCTGCCATTGATTATTTCTTAACCCAACAATCATTAAAGCTCATGGGGTAAGTTTGAAGCCTATTTACTTAGGATCAAACATGTAACATGTTCCTCTAGACCATACCTCATCTGTCTGTTTAGCCAATATCAGATGCCTAGCTATTATATTTTTCAAGCCATTCATTATCCACAAAAGTATTACAAAAAAATTTTCGGCCTGCAAAAAGACCTAAGTTTACTTCGTCAAGTGCACCACATGTAGTTGTGTGACATTACCTGCCTCCTTAATTTTGTGAGAAAAGGCCCTTTTTCACACAAACCTCAACAAAATAAAATGAAATTTTAGCAAGAACATCGTAAAATGTATTTGTGCATTTTACCAGGAAATTTTGAATGTCAAAGTTTCCGGGGAGTTATGGAGTGGAATAGATATTAAGTTTCAGGGGAGTTATTGTTTTGGAACTGAAGTTAAATATTTTCATCACATCATTTTTTTCCCTTGATGGTGTATTAATTCCTGTCAACACATCTCTTCATTTACATCGTCAAATTCAACTAAACATTTCATTTCTACAAAAACGATGTCTCCCCCCGTTTCCCCATAAAGTTCTAAGTTCAAAGGACCATAACTCCAACAAAATTGAGGATAAAAATTTCCTGGTAATGTGCACAACTACATATGGTGTCTTTCCTATATACCAAGTTTTGTTGAATTCGGTTCAGTACTTTCAGAGGAGTTGCGCTGACAATATGATAAATGAGGATTTTCAGCAATTTTCTAAGTTCAAAGGGCCATAACTCCCAAAAAATTTAAGGATAGAAATTTCCTGGTAACAATAATAAAATATATGGTGTCCTTCCTATATACCAAGTTTTGTTGAATTCGGTTCAGTAGTTTCAGAGGAGTTGCACTGACAAACTTTGTGACAGACAGACAGACGGACACAACAAAAACAATGTCTCCCCACAAAAGTGGGGGGAGACATAATAAAGTCATCTGACTGATAGACAGGATGATTCTTAATTACATGTACCTCTTTCATGTCTATAACAGTATTACATTTTAACATTTAGAGCATTAATTCTTTTAGGAATATACATGGCCATAATCATATCTAGTTACACATAAATCTTGAAATTTAACGTCTGTCAAAGACCAGAACTATAAATGTAGTGCTGTTTAAGGCTCCTGTGGCTGCAATTGCTTCTCTTTACTTTCAATTTGGTCTTCTATTGTTTTCAAAGAGAGAATACACCTTGATATATTCACATCTACCTTGTGCATGACTTTAAGACATATTTATTTGTTTGCTGTGGGTAATAAATTAAAATTCACTGTTGTACTTCTATGTGTAATGCTATTTTTTTCAGCACTTTGTGAACAGTTTGCATTTTAAACAGCATAAACACTAACAATCGACCAGGATAGGTTAATAAGAAATCTGTATTAAGTCAATGTGCACTGGTGATATACCTGCTCTTGCAACTATGCCTGGTATTAACATATAAACAAGTGTGACAGAACTACAAAACAATAGAACTAAGGACAGACACAGGTAAAACAGGACTGTGGAAGTACTTAAATTCGTGGGTATCAATTTTTTGGTTTTGGAGTAAATTAAATATTCGTGGATTGATGAATTCATGGTTTATAGAGATTCTGTAATAAAGCAATGTAAAATTCGTTGTTAGTTGGTAATTTAATTTCATTGTTTGCCTGACCCACAAAAACCACGAAAATTGGTACCCAACGAATATTTATACATTCACAGTATATCCCCTCATCTTGGAAGCAGGGGTATAATAAAAATTGAATGTTTGGTATCTATGGCAATAAGAACAAACAGACACAAACTGTGGTTTCATAGTTTTATATTGTTCTTTTAAAAAAGAAAGTAATGATTACCATGATTATAATGTTTTATATTAACTATCACCACATTCCCCTAGGAATCTAGTAAAAATCTGTGTCATTCCATTAAAAATACAAAATTATTACACTATAAATCAAATATTGTATTCATATAAAGTTTCATTCTATTACAATTTGATACATGATTCTTTGTATAATTAATTGGCCATTATAATAAATATTGGTCTTGTGTATTTATTTATCATCAAAAAAGGGTACAATTTGTGTTAGAATAGTTTTTGTATGAGGGTTAAAAAGTTAACATGGACAAACACAAATATGTTTGTGGTTCTGGTTTAATAAAATACACAATAGATTTTTTTTTATAAATAGTTTGAAATAATCTTAAGATTTGTGCATTATCTCTATTTTCTGTAGAAGTTCAGATCTCAAAAATAGCTGTTGTACAATAACACAAAAAATTCCTGAATGAAGAAATGAAGACCATTACATTTAAAAGAGATTCAGAAAAAGATTTAATTTTATCAAATGCATTTCAATTTTCATTTTCATATGAAAATTTTTTTTTACACAATTTCTTGATTGGAAAAGAATTCTAAAACCTATATGTCCATAGGACATGCTAGTGCCAAACTTTTGTCAAAGTTACACATGACAAAGAATAGTCTAAAAAATTGGTGACCTGCTTTTCAGTATAAAACTTAGGACTAACTTTCAAATGCAAAATATTCAAGCTAACCGATGAAAGCCTAATTATGAAAAATGATGCAAGTAGTCAGATATTCATCCAAGTCTATGACACAAACATGAGAGAGCCCTATTGAGGCATAAAAATACTGTTTGCTAATTTTCACACATCTATTGTAATAGCTAGATATACGTACTTACAATTTTGGTTATATGATATGGACTAGTTGGTCTATGAATTTACAACTTATGGGCAAGATTCTATGGAATTTTGAGAAAAATGGAAGGAAGAGAGAGTCAGTGTGTAAAGTGAACAATTTACAGATGAATTGTTAATGAAATTTACAATGTTATAAAAGAGAGTAGAAAAAATAACTACTTAAATGTAAAACTGGTGAGAAAATATGCCTTTTAAATGTTTGAGGGCACTTACAAAATCTATATTTTTAAGAATACAAGCCAAATAATTTTTCAGTTTTATACATGTAAAACAGATAAGCCAAGATTCCATAAATAAATGTGTCTATTTCTATTAAAAAATGATAAACATTATCATAAAGAAAGTA
Source organism: Arcuatula senhousia (assembly GCA_963971305.1). Taxonomy (NCBI): domain Eukaryota; kingdom Metazoa; phylum Mollusca; class Bivalvia; order Mytilida; family Mytilidae; genus Arcuatula; species Arcuatula senhousia. The sequence continues at coordinate 44,580,991 of OZ020304.1, read as the reverse complement.
GGAGAAATCTCAAAATTTCTTGAAATCAAGAAAAAAGAAGAAAAAAGGCAAAGAAGGTGTAAAAGAATCCAATTAATGATAAAATGACAGCACTTGCACAATTATCTACCATGATCAGCACATTTATAGCTTTATTGCATTTTTACAACAAATAAAAGAAAATTCATGAAAAACAACAGCTGCATTATAAGTGAACGTCACCAAAAATACTAGATAAGCAGTTGAAAACAGCTGTTGGATAAATTCCAATTGTTATTACCATGTAGAAAACAATTTCTTGTGAATTTGATTGCTAAAATCTTCTATCTAATTGAAACTAATTACTCATGATCATTGCACAAAAATACTTTTAATAACAAATGCAAGCAGTGTGAGGCATCCATTTTGTTACCATGGAGATTAAGATAAAAACATCAACAAAGAATCATACATGACAAATCATCTCTCTATAAATAGAATCGTTAAATAACCATGGCAACAGCGAGAGGTAAATCATTAAACTATATATCAATATAAAATTACACCTTAAAATTCATAAAAAGATAATTTACAGCTAAAACAAAAAATACTTTACATTTGTACAAAAAACAAAATAATCACATATGAACTAAATAAAAAAAAAAACACCTTCACTTTGTGTTGTAATATTTTACTAAAACCTACAATAAATTATGGAATTGTATGTGATTAAATGGTGTACCTCTTAAAAACAAATGACTTGTTTTTCTTGCACTTAAATCATGTGAAAAATTAACAAATGTTATTTGCAAAATGCAAAATGGAACTAATACAATTGAAATAGGGACTAAAGAAGTTTAATTTCTTTACCTTATACATGTATTGTTAACTAGAATCCATTTCTGACATGTCAATCATAATACATTCCTGCAAAGTTTGGTTAAAATCAAATGTGCTCTTTATGACTCTTAAAATTTTAAAAACCTTCTGGATTTTGTGTTCTTATTTTGAAAGAAAATCAGCAACTTATCTCTTATTTGTAAAATTAAAATTTTAAAGAAAATTGTATCAATGTCAATGTAAAACTTTCACCTCTTTGGCTCCAAAAGCCGATTACAATTTATAAGATAACTGAAAAACAAAAAGGATCTATTTCACCACCTTTCCTTCATCTTAAAATGATTTTGAAATTTTGTTTAAAAAAATACCAACACAGGATAGAGAAAAATATTCCCCAGACTGTTTAACATTTGATGCAAATATTATCACAAGCACTTTTCATGATGTAAAAATATGGCAGTCATCAACAGACAGAAATACAACCATTCACAATCTCCGAAAAAAAAAATCACCAATCGAAACAATATGATATGAAGTTTACATAAAAATGTTTGATTTTCATAATTTGTCTTTGGCCGGAACCCAGAGGGTTGGTCCTGACTGGTCTCGGATGACGTCCTTGACCTTTGCGTATATTTCTGTGGCTGTATCTCCCTGTACAACAGCTGTAAAATAAAAGGAAGTAGATTAATATTGTAGGAAATTCATGGTACAGTTCTGATAGTTCCTCTAGCCAATGCCCACTAGTGGTAACACCTCTTGTACAAATATGCCATGCTTTAAATCCTTAAGAAGTTGACAAAAGAAGATTAGATGCAGATGGACCCACAAACCAGTAGCTTAGGATTGAGAGTACCTTAAAACAAGAATATGTCCAAGACATAATGCCCCATCTTGCATCATTTGGGACAGACAGACAAAGGGACCTGAACACTATTTGCCCCCCTTCTTTAGTAGATGGGGCATAAAATCTTGTATTATGTACTGTGGTTTCATTATCATTCATGGGGTATCAATTTTTCGTTGTTTTTGTGGGAGGCCTTTACCCACGAAAGTTGATGCTCTACAGGGAAATTTAACATTGATCTGTATGCTGCAGTCTTCAAAACCACAAATTTGAGAATCCACGAACTGATCCTTTTGCATCAAACCACGAAAATTGGTACCCAAGAACAAGAAAATAAATGAATCCACAGTATTTCAGCAAGCAGCAAGTACATGTACAATGTATCCAAAACGGATTCCAATAACAGCATACAATATAGAGCTTGTCAGTCAATATCCACAATATTTTCCCCTTAAAGTCACGAAATTTTGTATATGTTCCCTACCAATATTTATTACTTTCACAGTACATGTACTTGATATTTCTATTGAGGCAACTTAAAACTTGAACTTGCCAGTAAAATATTCTCCAAATTCATGTTCTAATTTCATGGTTCTTTCAAATGTCATTCTTGCTTGTTCCTCAGATATTCTTTTGTTCATATCCCTACAAAAATGAATAATGCATGTACATAATATGAGAAAGACATTGCCTTAAAAGCTCGCGTAGATAATTCCATTGAAAATTTCGAATAATGCCTGGGACGATGTATTACTATTTCCAGGAATTTTTCAGCATGCACAGACATTTTCGAAAAACTTCCGAAAATCCAATGTTTCCGGTGACAGAACAATTTTTCTTCCATAGTATTTTGAGTCTCATGCAATTTGGCATACTTTCTACATTAGAGAGCTCGCTACGCTCGCATATAAAGTATGCACATGTTTTAAAGAATAAAATAGTAAAATTTCACCTACTAATAGCCTAAAGCATAATAAATAATTTTGTCAATCAACCAATTTTGTTATTGTTAAACAATATTTTTTTTAAACAAAAGTAGCAACCATCATTCTTAAATGTTTTTTTTTTCAGTTTTTGAAAGCAGTCTTTTTTCTGTTATATTGTATATGTGTTTCTTCTCTGTACCTATGTATTTGGTGATGAGAATAAAGATTATTGTTGTTGTTGTTGTTGTTGTTGTTCGAGTCAAAATTTGTTAAACATACATTGTACAAAAGCTTTCTAGCATTAAGCATCTCTACATCTTGTAGTAGAAATTAAACCCCTCTGAAATCCTTTAAAAGTCTTGATATCCATCTACTTAAAACAATTTAAACTATTCAATGAGATCTAGTAATCAGAGCAATATGGTAAAATCAACAATTAACTTTGTTTATACATGTTATACTTACATTATGGAGTCGACAGACTTTGGTTTGATGAGAATTGCTACTGGGTAAAGTCCAGCCACTTGTAATCTCTTAATGGCATTGCCGCTAACATCTAATATGCAATGTTTTCCCTGAAAAGAAAATAAGATTTTGCAAAATCACAAATATTTTGCTTTCTCCCTCATACCTGACCATACTCATTTCAAAATTCGGTTTTCACCAAATCTAAACATCATTTTGTGTGTGTGAATGAATTGCCACTAAGTTCTTTGTTTTTTACAATATTATAACACTGAACTATTTTACCTCCTGACTAGAACAGCTTTGATCTGCTTTAACAAATCAATTTTTTTTCAAACATATTTTAATTTGGTTTAAAAAGGTGTCATCTTCACATATATCTAGAGAAGCAGTTGTCTTTTATACTGTTTAGTGGTTAATTTTCGTGGGGATAATAAATTTTTCACTGTTTGTGGTACGTGAAAAAAAATTGAGGGTTTAATTTTCACTGTCTGTTGATGTGTTTTTTTACAATTTCCATCAGATGGATTTTTTCTTGGGATTTATTTTAGTGATTATTTTTTTTTCGTTGACCCGCAAAAATAAGCGAAAATTTACCACTGCGAAAATTACCCGCTTTGCAGTAATCAATATATTAAAGGCCAAACCTGAGGTGTCAATCATGTCAATTGCATTCAATTGAACAGACAACAGTCTATATCTGAAAAGAAGTGTTATAAAGTGGTCTTTTTACCTTTTCTGCCACTTCTTTGACAGAGGCCACACTGGTACCGTACAAGTTATCATTATATTGACCAGCTTCTATAAATAGATGGTTTTGAATGTCACGCTCCATTTGTTCCCGTGATTCTACAAAATGATAGTCTCTGCCATGCTCTTCATAATCTCTTCTTGACCTTGTAGTATCTATAAACATAAAGATATAAAAATCTATCCAAGTCAAAAATGTCTAGATTTTGTTAAACATGAAGTAGGTAAGCAACAAATCAAAAATCAAATCAAACATTATGGGACCCCATACTGATGCTGTGTACTAAAAATTAAAAGGCTGTGATTAGCAGTTGCTGAGTAAACTGTTATGAAAAAAATATTTGCCTTCCCACTACTGTTGCCTACATTCAAATTTTATAATCAAGATTTTCTGGCAAAAAATATTGACAATAACAAAATTTGTATAGTTATATCTGATCACAGGGACTTGCTCCCCTCTATCAATATTTTGTTAGAGTCAATGTGCGGTAGGAAAAAAACACAAGGGAGATACTACTTTCACCACCCCCCTTTTCTTTAATTCGATTTTCTTTTAATATATCATTGATCTCGTACCTTTTCTTATATAATTCGTTTCACAGATGATTTTCCTTTCCAAAACACCCAAATATATTTTCATTCATTGCATTTCGGTCTCAAAATCGGGCTTTGTTCGGGCAATTTTGTAAAATTTGGCAATCGCTTGGACATGAAAATGAAAGTACATTCTCGGGACTTTACCAATCAATGTAACGTAAAACGAAAGTAAAAACGTCATAAAAATTCATTCGGATTTCTTTCGAGTTTCGAGACTTTTCCTTGACGTAATGCTTTTCATGTCCAAGCGATTGCCAAATTTTACAAAATTGTCCGAACAAAGCCCGATTTTGAGGCTGAAACGCAATGAATGAAGATATATTTGGGTGTTTTGGAAAGAAAAATCTTATGTGAAACGAATTATATAAGAAAAGGTACGAGATCAATGATATAGTAAAAGAAAATCGAATTAAAGAAAAGGGGGGTGGTGAAAGTAGTATCTCCCTTGTGTTTTTTTTCCTACCGCACATTGACTCTAACAAAATATTGATAGAGGGGAGCAAGTCCCTGTGATCTGATGGCAAAACAATGATTAACGCATTCAACCACGAAAATTAGTACCCACGGAAATAATGAATCCACAGCAATTAAATCAGAAATACGGTTAGTTAAAAATTATACTATTTCAATCATTTACATAAATTAATCAGTATTATATCAATACAAACTTACGTGGAACACAGCTGCCAAATTTGTCTGGGAATTCTGATATCAAATCATCATTGATTCTGTCCTTCAATGGACCAAGAATTATCACAGGTCGTGTGTACTTTACTGAAAAACAAAGAAAGGAAATGTTTCAATTAGCTAAAATTGAGTATTTCCCTATATCAAATCAATCTCTGTTAAGGATTTGTCTATATTGTAACACACCTGTTATTCATTTAACAATCTGTCATACCTGTTCGATGCCAATGGTAAGTGTTATATTATGTCGGTTACGCAACTGAGCTGATTACAAGCAGTAGTGTACTGTCTTACAATGAGCTATTCCAGAAATAAATGTATGGGGGGGGGGGGGTCGGAAGGCACTTTTATTTATACCCACCATGCATACAATTTTAATTTTTTACCCCCTTTATGTTGCATTTGAGAAATATCTAAAAATACCACCACCCATACAATTTTAATCATAGTGCCTTCTGACCCCCCCCCCCCCCCCCCTTTACAATTAAATTCTGGAATAGCCCTATGCATTATTTTTCCCGTTTTTTTTTCTCATCCTAAATTAAAGAGCCCGGTGAAACAAAGAAAACAAGAAAAAAATTGTGTAATGTTGCAGCCACTGACAATGATACACAGTGACCAAAAAATAAACCTCTGTATGTTTCTACAATAAAATACAGATAGCATACAATCTAATCTTATTTAACCTTGAAAATTAGCCTATACTTACACTCCTGTTGTACAACAGCTTCATAAGATAAAATAGGTTCCTCACCTCCTGTAAAGACAAAAATAATCATTTTACATTGTCATTAAAATCAACTTATCTAAATAATATTGATGACATGACCAAAGCTGTTTCCTATGAAATCCCATGTACTGAAAGGAAAATGTTAAAAATATGTTTTCATTGCTATCATAAATCTATTTAGATGATTCATATTAATGAAAATGATCTTTATTTATATCTAAAGCGGCTAACTTAAGCATATGTTTAAAAAGCCAAAAGTTTGTAAGTAAAGCACCCACAATTAATTGTTTAAATCTTTAATTTTTAAAATTTTTATTTTTATTTTTAAAATTAACCTAATAAGTTAAATGATCATATACAATAAATTCAAAACAACTAGTAACACTTTGAAAATAATCAACAAAATCCTCAAACCTCAATGTACCAAATCATTAAAATATTTACAATTAGCAAATTATTTCTGTTCAGTAGAAAAATGTTGAATATTTATTTCTGTGAATCTAAATTTTTCTTCTATTCTACATTGTAAAACTTTAGGCAAACATCTAATGAAGCAATTTTGAACATTAAAGAAAGCCATTAAGCCTTTAAAATATATTATGGAAAATTTCATTTATTTCAAACTTTACAAAAGAATAAGGAAATTACTGAAAATAACTTTCAATGAATATTGAATTAAAATATATTTTGAGAGAATAACTGAAAGTTTATCACAATTCTTTATTTACAATATATACTCAGCAACACAAATAACGCACCGCTTCTTTCCATCCAGGATTCTTAAAAAAAATATGAAAGTTTTATTAATTCTTTTATGCTAAATGATAGATCAAACCAAAGTCAATAAAAAAACAAACCATTATTTCTGATATTGGCACCAGTGCGCTTACGGCATGAACTTTTAATAGAGAAGTCACAAAAACAAAGTCTAAAATTGATCAATTTAAAAATGCATGTTTCCTAAAAGTTTGGACAATTTTTGCAAAATTTAAGCTTTGTTCCCCATTTCTGGTTACACTTTTGGATAGCATAAATTTTTTCTAAAAATGTTTCATTTTTGGGTTAAAAAACTCATTTTTTTTTAGAAATTTTAAAACGAATAATCAGAATTTTTTTAAATTTGCAGAAAATGAATGGAAGTGGTGCGTTTCTTAAGTTGTTTAGTATACATGTATAAACCCAAACTACACCAAGCTAAATTAATCTAATGGCCCTCTAAACATTTTCTGCCTTAATTTAAAACAGTAAACTTTTTTTCTTACTACTATAGCACCTTATTCAAACCATCAATTTATAAAGTGATCAAACCTCAAATCATAACTAATACCCAGTCAGTAATTTTAGTATGATGCTAGCCTCTTAACCCTTGAAAATAACACTTCATAAAAATTCACAAAATACTTTAACGCTATATTTCCATATTCCAATCGCTACATAATCCCTATCCAGTTATTAATACACAAAGCATTTTTTTCTTTCAGAGTATGTTTTAAGTCAATGAATCTAACAATCTGACATGTACACATACATAAGACAACCATAAGAAGTGCCATAATTTTCTGTCCCTTCATGCATAAAAAGTATATATTTTCCCTCTCTTTTTAACGGATTTAAATTGCATGTTGTATACTCTGGATCTACATTTCCAGTAAAAGCTGTCTAGCACTAAAAACATCTAATACTTAAAAGTCTTTTAAGTTTTTATTTGTGTACTAATGTTTTTAAAAAGCTTTTTTTTACTAAAAAGATATAGATTCCTCCCAAATCTGCATCATGATGTGAACAAGTGACTAGGACTTAGAGTATAAAAGTGGATCAAAAACAGCATACAATTTGAACTAAATATACCATGTTTAATATTTAATTTAAATACTGCAGTATTTGCCGCTATGCTGTATTGAAATGTGGGAAAGTCTCTCAAAATTGAGTAGATTGACATTCAAATTGAATAAATAAAAAGTTGAAACTATAAAATAAATTTACAGAGCTCTTTTACTAGTATTTTCCAAGAAATCCCTAAATAACTGAAAAACGGATAAACATACTTGATATTTTCAAATTTAGGACGATGGAAAAATATATATGGCTGACTTCAATCTATTTTTTGATGCAAAGATCTCAACCCATTTATTTTTAACGATACATTTTAATAGACTGACAAACATGCATTACAGTGAAAGATAGTTCATGCTTATTTGTTTTTCTGTGTATGATTATTATTGTCCATGGAGAAAGAGAGAGAGAAAGATAGAAAGAGGGTGCTTTACTTACTCCCATTAGCTTCATTCTCGCCCATTCCTAAGGGAAAATAGAAAGATGAGAGAGTGACAATCATGAACATGAAATTGTTATAGGTAAAGATGATACATGGTAGTTCTAATTAAAGAATATGAAAAGTTTTTTTCGCAACATGCTATAGTGCATGACAATTGTATTGAAAATTATCAAAGAGAAAGAATTGATATAAAAAAATTGATGTTAGAATATTACAGAAATCTTACAAGAAGCACAAACAAATGTTTTACTCTACAATATAGTTAACAAAAGATATGAAATAAATTAAATTTTCAGTTTTTATTTTAAGAAAAAAAAAAGTTTGATGATATAAATCTTTGATAAATAAATCTATCTTAATCCCAAAATGATGACCTTTATTCATCATTTTATTTAAGACAAAAAATGTCAAAATTTTATTATTTGAAAAAAAATATTTCATTTAAGAAAACACTTATAATCAATAAATTGACTACATATATTGCACAAAGCCAAGCATACTATTCTTGCAATATTTAGCATACATATTAAGCAAATACTCAAGAAGCTACTTACTGCCACTAACCCAACCTTGCACATGTATATCCATTACAAAGATCTCTTCTTCATAATGTACAGTATTCAGTACATTATCTAGCGTTAGACAAATCATTAAGCATGCATAAATCTTTGTAAGTACAAGTTCAATTTACCATATTTTAATCAGCTAAGATTGGATGGTCAGTAGACTTAATAGTCATAGATACTGTGGTTTCATCATTATTTGTGGGGTATAAATTTTAGTGGTTTTGTGAGTGGCCTTTACCTTCGAAATTTGAAACCCCTCAAATAGGAAATTTAACATTGATCTGTATTCAGCAGTCTTCAAAACCATGAATTTTAGAATCCACCAACTGATCCTTTTTCGTCAAACCATGAAAATTGGTACCCACGAAAATAAATGAATCCACAGTAGTTCATGAAAATGTCAATGAAATGCTTTTACCGTTATGATTTTAAATTGTAAGTACAACCCTCTTAAATTCTAAAGTTAAGTTTCATTAAATCGATTGGGTGTTCTGCCACCTACTGAATAGAGAGGTATGGTGTTAGCTTGCAAAAATGCTGCATGTACTATCAAAATGAAATTTTTTTTAAATTTGAAAGTTTCAGCATTTTTGTTAATCGGCAGAGATTTAAAAAGAAAAAAAATTGAAATAGTATAATTCCAAGCAAGAATAAGAATGACTTATTTGCAACATTCTTTTTGATATAGGATAGACAGCATACATAGAAAGCTACATGTATTGTTTTATGAGCTAAGCAAATGACAAGTTATATAATATCTACATAGAGAAATGTGAAAAAAAAAATGTTTATTTTTACCTTCAGCTAAATAAAGAAAATAAGAAAACTACTATAAGAACTTTCTTGCATGGTAAAAAAAGATGGTCTGCATTATATTTATTTTGTGTGAAATTTTTCATAGTTTCCAACTTTTAATTTGCTTCACTTTGCTTTTGACATCTATATTTGAAAATTTTTAACTTTTACTTTGCTTCACTTTGCTTTTGACATCTATATTTGAAATTTTTTATCTAAATTAAATAAGTTTGACTTCTATATTTGAAAATATATTATGTAAATTAAAAAGTTCAAAAAGCTTAAACCAGAATTTATTTTATTTCCTCATCACCATTTCATATTAATTTTTTCAAGGTCTTCATGTTCATCTCCAGACTTATGGCATTAAGGTGTAAACACTGGTACAATCTTTTCACGGAAGAATTTTCAAACACTTGTGCATTTCAATGATGTATGCCCTCCCAGGTACTTGAAAATTCCTCTATGGTAATATTCTTCTAGTGTAATCACCTTATTGTCAGACTGTTGTGATTTTTCAGACTTTGTATTATGTGAAATAAATATATCAAAATTCAGTTTAGGAAACTGCAGTTTGGAGAATTGCAAGATTTTTGCTAATAGACAGAGAATATAACATGAAAATGAAATTTGAAAAAAATAGTTCATTTAAGCCAGAATGAGAACAAAGCTTTAAAATAGTTTTTCTTTGCAATTTTTTTCTTCTATTTATTTTGCAACACTCTGATAGACTGTATACATAGAAAGCTAGAGAAAATTTGTATGAGCTAGGCAGACAACAAGTTAGATAATATCTACATAGAGAAATGTGAATAAATTGTTTATTTTTACCTTCAGCTAAATAAAGAAAATATAACATCATAAACTAAAATGTCATGTTTGGAAAAAGATAATATGCATTACTGAAAAAAAAATCCTATAAATAATTGTAGATGTGTGGTTGTTTACTTTCATGACACAAGGATTTTTCTTCACTATTATAAAGTGATCAAGAATTGTTATTTTCTTCACTATAAATCATAAATGTAACATAAAACTTTGAACATGCTTTCTATATTGTTTCCATAACTCTATCTCCAACTAACAAAAGCCTAACATTCAATTTAATAACATGCTACTTAAGTAAAATACTTTTTACGTGTTATTTTATCACAAGCTTTGTACAGTGTTTTCCATAAGAACCGGCCGCCGGCCAAATTGACCGGTTCAAGCAATTATTTGGCCGGTTCAATTGTCATCAGTCTAAAAAATTTGGGTGCATATTTTACTTATACGACTATTTTACATTTCATAACTTTATTGATCTTTATTATGATCTTCAATATTCTTGAAGTTTTATTTACGTTTGAGAGTTCCGGTTTGTATTTCTATCGGAACACACGGCCGTTATCCATCGAAAGAGAAACTCCCTCGAGTATTTATGCAAGTCATGCCATGTCAAGGTCGTTAAAAACTTTCGTTTGTTGTTGAAGATGAAACGTTCCATTACAGATTTTTTCCCCTCAAAGCGACACAAAGGTGTGGATTTTTATGATAATACAATTTATAAAGTTTGCATGCATTGTTTTTCAATTTGTTCTGTTGTGTTTATAAACGGATACTTTAAATCGCGAATGAATCGATGACATAGCAGTGTTCCAGCTAGGTCGTTTCAGAGGGCGCGGCGCCCACCCTTTTTTTCAGTTGCGCCCGTGCCCTTGTTGACGATTTCGGGGCGTCCTGTCCTTTTAGAGATTGATTGTGTTTGATTTCATTTCCTTGTTGACCCTATTATGGCCTATAAATTGATAATATAGAATATAGTGTGCATCCTATCTATAATTAAATAAAAATAAATAAAATTGCTGTATCCAATAATCCAAGAACAGTATTCTTAATTTTGTCAACGTTCATGACGTTTAAATTATAGTAGTATTCAAAGTCTTAAAATTGTGCAGACAAAATTTTTTAGAAAAAAGTTCTGCTAATAATATGCCCATTTAACAAGCATGAAATATTGTCTTAAAATTCGTCAGATGCCAGGATTTTGAATCTAGATTTCAAAAATTTTTCGGCAAGCAAGCCCCCCCGGACCCCCCCTATTATCCGGTGACCGCCTACTTATTCATTTTGGCCTGTTAGGCCAAAATGAATGGAAAACCCTGTTTGTAATTAAGACTTTTTCTATAAGATTAAATGAGTGGTGCTCAACTCTTAAATATATCATTTCATACACAACAAAGTTTGGTATAGTCTTCTCCATTTAAATTTACCAGTTAACAAAATCAAATGATGCTGTCATAATGCAATGAAAATTCAAAATTCCATTCAATTTCCTCATCTTTGTTATTAAACAAATTTGAGAACTTTCACCCCTTGCTACTTTAACATTTTTTTGTTGTGTTTTTTTTTTTATACAAGTACTTCCTAGCTAACCAGTTTGATAAAATGGAGCATCCCAAACTTAACAAATGATTGACAAGTGGGTGTGGCATTTATTTTTAGAATTATATACATACGTTCATCAGCACTGATATCTTCACTGCCGCTCTGGTCTTTGCTCTTCATGAATGGAAATCGTTTGGAAAAGGAGAAATTCTTTTTCTTTTTATCTTGTGCTGACAGATTCTGGAAAAGAAAAAAAAAACTTGATTAATCAATGCTGTCATAAAAAGGGAAAATATGGTATAATTTTAAACAGTATAGTTTTCATCTTTTCAATATGGTTCTCTAAATAACAGTTAATGTCCATGGAAAAACTAGAATGGCGGTCTTCCATGGAAGACATATGTCGCCTGAGTCTATAAATATTCAGTTAACAGGAAGTAGATGATTTACAGGCAAAAAATCACTTTACACCATATAGTACTATAGGAAGAAGCTACATACCAAAATATCAAGAGGTTGTGACATGTAGTTGCCCTAAAAAACTGTGAGGGAAATTTTTATGATGCCGCAGGAAGATGACGCAGGACAACGGATGGTGCCAAAATTACCCCTATATGTTGCCTCTGCAACACATTGCAGGCGACATAAAAATTAAATTGTAAAACAGTATGATCTTCTCTTCCCCTTTTCTTTTCTAAAAAATCTTGAATTACTGATTTTCTCATCCTAATTTTTCATATTTATTTATTAATTTTCAATGACAGTTGACATTCAAACAAGAAACGATCAGTGTTTTTTTACTAAAACATAATTATCTTACATGTCTGAAGCAGTTACATTAACTTACCCTGTCAGTATTTGTAGTATTTCTACCAGTAAATTTGACATTTTTTAACCTAGCCCTTTCTTTCCTATCAACCCTGTAAAAGAAATTGTCATTCATATTACCTAATGGCACAAATTTTACAATGCTATTACAGTATAAACAATTCTATGTGCTCAAAATTCAAGTTAAACATTTATAAAAAAAAAATACACATCTCTTGCTGCATACTTATCTATACTGCTATATGCCCTTTTAATCAGTTTAATTGATTTTCAATTGCACTTAGACACAATCTTTGGTCGTCTTTGGGTAAAAAACACATTTTCAACACATTCAGAACAAGAATGTTAATTGACTTGTTAATTAGCCCTAACTTGTTAAGCTTAAGCCTTTGCACTACCTTATTTGCAAAGAATGATTTTTTTTCAATAAGTTTTAAAAAAAACTTTTTAACTTTGTTACTACAAGTATGGTTCCTTATAAAGTATTTTGTATGCAAGACCTCCAAATGTGACCAGAGGTCCCTGCTGGCTATCATGAAACACATTCTTGTAAGGTAAATTTGTTAAGCTGGTCATACCTTCGTTTACTGGGAACAATACCGATTCCCTCTTCCTCTCCATCAGGCATCACTCGTTTTGCCTGCCACCATTCATCATCACTAGCATTTGTTACGTGTAAGATATCTCCATAATGGAATTCTAACCCTTTACTGGGTAAACCATGGTCCTTTGAAGGATCATAGTCAAATAATGCCCTGAAAGAGACAAAAACATCAATAATTGGAGAAAAAAACTTTTCAAACTAATTGGTACAATTACTTTTTATTCCTTACTTTTAGTTTTCATTCTTCAAATTATTTTGATTTAAATGCTGCTGATAGAAGGTCACTCCTTAAAATATGAATATTCAGCATATCCAAACATATTTTTTTTATTGATACCTGCTTTATCATTATGTGCTTCTACATGACTTTTTATAAGCAAAGAAAGAGATTCCTGTATCACTATTGTCTCTAACAACCTCATTTGTTTAATCTAAAATTCTTGACCAAAAATCAAAAGTTTCTAAAACCAGTGCTTACATGTCATTAAGACACACATATTCTATACATTTAACTTTCAAACATTCTGAAAACTGAAAATTACTGTTTTCCTAAAAAACTTTTACCAGAAATATTTGTAAAACATCGGTTACTTGCAACCTCAACAACAGCAATGCCCAAGGTCCAAGAGTTGAAGACCCCTACCTTGCATATTTTTTTAAATCAGTGTGACTATAGTTGTTGCCATATTGACATTAAAATCAATGGGACTCTCTCCCTTCTCCCTCATAAGCAACAAAGATGGGGGTGTCACAGCCCCCGCCCCCGGAATACCGAATACCGTTTAAAAAAGGACAGAATACCGTTAAAAAGACTGGAATACGGAATACTCTAAAGATCACGGCGTACGAGTACCAAAAGCCTACAAATTCGGAACATCGCGTACCGCGTACCACACCTTGGCATACCGAATACCCTTTTAAAAGCATGGAATACCGCGTACCAAAAGGGCTGTGACACCCTCAAAGATCATGGAATTCTATCAAGGTGTTCAAAAGTTACACTGTGGAAATTAATTTCAAACAAATTGCCATTCTCTTTAAAATGAGCTTTTCAATAGTTTTTAAAATCAACACAAAAGAAACATAATGATAACCAACCTGACAAATAGAGTTCTTTTTTGTGTTGTCCGTAAACTTCCTGTACTAGTGTTCATCATCTGTTCTCTGAGGTCCTGAATCTTTGCTTCAAATCTGTTATATTCTACAAAATGGTTGGAAAATTATTTACTTTGTTGTCAAGATTTACATCACTGTAAAATTGCAATCACAAATGGCCTTTACTATACAAATGCATGCAGGTTCTTTCAATGTCAATACTAACACAATGTTACACACACCATTTCATAATAACAAATGCATAATGTATGCTGTATTTCAAATCAAAACCGTACAACCCAATAACATACAGGAAAATGAACCAATCTTCCTGATCTATAAATGAACAGGAAATTCAGCACTTTGATTTTATATTAAATATCAGAAATTGATTCAGGTTGGGGCTTACATCCCTTCTAAACAAAATTTCATTAAACCATTGTCTTTGGCCAAGTTATCATGCATATTTGCAAATTTTACATTTTTGGTTTTGTGGCTATACCCTCGATAGCTCCTGCTAGATCATGTAGATAGGGTATCAGAATATATAGGCTTAATGTATGACCATGTTCTAGATCAACCAGATTTTATACGAGGTCCAGGAGCCTCATTTTTTGATGCAGAACCTTCTAAATTTCAGGCACAACAGTCCTGAACCTGTCAGTTTTTACAATAACACTTATTAGGGACTTTTTAATTTCTTCAAGGGGACCTTCCATCCTTGGCTTCCAAAAGTCCTGGACCTTTTGCCCTAAAATATTAATTTGAACCCCTGTAATATACCTTCCGGTCTGTACTGTACTTCAAGTGTCACTGTATCACCAGCAGCCTTCAGTATCCCTGCAGCTTCTTCATGTGTACACATACTTATATTTTCACCATTTACCTAAACAAAATAGAAATCACTATTACTAAACAAGAAATGAAAGAAAATTGTCATAACAAATAGCACAATGTAGTTTTAAGTATAAAGGTGCATGATAGTTATGTTGGGTTCTTGTCTCATGGATGTCTATAGTAAAACACTATTTGTCACCTTTTTAACCATGATATACCAAAATCGAAAATGCAGGTTGTACAAAGTTACATTCATACACACATTTATACACACAAAAAATTTAAGAAAATTGGTCAAAGACACATTGTGGATGTTTTAAATTTACGTTTATATTGTAGGTTGTGTCGCATACACTTATTCCACATCTCATTTTCTTCTATAATTGGCTAGATTTATTTGAAAAGGAAAGTTATGAGCCACAATATGAGACACCATGCTGATGCACCACACTAAATATCACCAGGTTGTGATAAGAAGTTGAGAAGAGGACTAATACTGAGAATTCATTTATTTTCATGGGTACTAATTTTCGTGGTTTGATGAAAAAATGTAAGTTTGTGGATTCTAGTATTCGTGGTTTTGAAGTGTTCAGCATTCAAGTCAATGTAAAATCTCCTTTACGTTGAGTATCAAATTTCGTTGGTCAAGACCACCTATGAAAACCACGAAAATTGATATCCCATGATTAATAATGAAACCACAGTACATGTATGAAAATACTTTCCTAGAACACCCCCCACCCCCATCCCACATTTACCGTTTTCTATCCCAGGTTTTTAATCAGTGAAACCCAGCCAAAAATTATTACAAGGATTCGTGGCAAATTAATTCATAAGCAATTGTTAAAAAAGTGTGATTGCATCAACTTTTACATTTATATAATGAACTTCTGTTAAATTCTTAAACTTGATGAATAATTCAGTGCATGTACTTCTCCAACATCTAAATGAAATTTCACACTTCTCATTTTTTCCTCATCGTGAATAATGCAGTACTTCACAAACATCTCAAAGAAATTTCACACTTATGTTTTTTTCCTTAATAATACAAGTACATAAATCAGAGACATTAGATACATGTACAATTGATCCATTATCAAGCTTTTAGTATTTCTGTCAGCATTTTAAAAACATAGGCCATTAAATGTATGTTACAAAACTGCTAGACAGTGAAATTAGTGCAACTTCAAACATGTCGAGTCATATGAATTTACTAATTATGTAAATATAAGAAATTTATGCAGGTAAAAATTAGAAGAAAAAAATATATATTATAGTTCATTATAAATGCTATTATCAATACCATTTAAATAAGTACTATGAAAACAATTCCAAAATTACAAATATATAAAGAATACTAGAACATTAGCAAGGGAAAGAGACCTGAAAATCCAAGTTTGTTAAAAAAAATATTTTATGGATTTTCATGAAATTTTAAAATGCAATTCCTTAATTGGTACTTAATCACAATGTAAAATCAAATTGTTTTGAGTTATAGCATTCACTATCAAATTATGCGGAGCCTTACTACAAGGTCGCTTTCTGATATTATGGAACTCAAATTATGCGGAGCTTTACTAAAAGGTCCCTATCTGATATTTATGGAACTCAACAGCAACCATTCTGCAAGATATGAACAATATACATACTGTGAGGATCTGGTCGCCTCGTCGAATTTCTCCACAGAGATCTGCGGGACCCCCAGCCAATATGAATGATATAAATATTCCTTCCCCATTCTCTCCTCCTACTATGTTAAAACCAAGTCCTGTCGAACCTTTCTTTAACTTCACTCGTCTAGGTTCCCTGACAAAAAGAAAATAACATGTTTTAATTTATTGCTGATGCTTTTTTATCTTGTTTTTCAAGTGATAAATTGTGAGTACAGCAATTGAAAATTTTGTGACTGTACACAATTGTGAACTGTTGATTAAGCAAATTTTGCATTTTGTACAGTCTCATTAAAATCAGAACTTCAATGTGGCTTCCTCTTTTTTTTTGCTATGTCAGGTCCTTGAACAGGGAGCAAAATTGAAGGTCTGTATTTAAATCAGACTAGCATTTTGTATAATGATGAAATAGTCTCTGAAATTATGATTTCCATGTGCTGTGAAAGTACTTTAATTCATAGTCCTCCATTTTTTTTAAAGATTGGAATAAATATTTCTTCCCAGTATATGCTTTTATGGAAGATCTCAAACTGAAAAAAAAGTTTTGAGAACCCACTGCCTATATTATATGTTGGACCATAAATCAGAACCTCAACTTTGTTGGAAAACTGTATTCCTGAACATGCTAAAGGTTAATGGCTATAACCTATTTCCTAATAAGAAAGGTTTAGAAAGTATAAACATCTAACTTCCAGGAAGCCCCGTTTGCACTTCTGTTTCCTGACAAACCAATCCCATATATGATTATACAAAAGACATGAAAAATGACATGTACAAAATTATTTTTTGCACCAATTATCACATTATTTTCTCCCATTTCCTGTGTAAGATGAAATAAATAGATATTATAGGAAAAATCAATTTCTAACAGGCTGCATAATTGAATATTTTAATAACAGGTTTATTCCTAGAACTTGTGAACTCAAATTGCCTCATATATTTTTGTTTACATACAATGAAGAACCAATTTGTATGAATGCAATGTTAACACTTTTGTAGTGAGCAAGTTAGCTCTGATGCAGTCTTAAAAGAAAAACATAATCTTCTAAAGTTAGTTTTAATCAAGACAATTGGAGAATGGTACACAAAGCTCTGTTAGTAAAGGTCCTCCAATTTATGAATGGGATTTATACTTTTGCAGCTACAAGATAGTTGATAAAACAACTGCACCATCATGACCATATCATACCATTTGCTTTTGCTAAGGACTAAATTTTTAAAAACCATTAAAACATGGGTACCAAAAAAACAGTCAAACACTCACAATATATATGCACATTTACCCGAGCAGAAATACAATTAACAACTTTCAGACTACAAGAAACTTTCCTCATATCCTAAGCTCATTGACCAGTCCAGTTAAGACAAATGTTTGCTTTCCCCTTATCAATAATTTATCAGCTCGGACACATCAAGTCCGAAACTTATTAGCCAGTGATTAATGCCCGAGGTTTAGCCAGCCAGTCATGATGTAGAATAAACATCAACCTAACATTTCCCCTCTGTTTCCACTGTCGGACAATGTCAGAATATCAATACATTATACATGACCATGTCAGAGGGAAAATAATTACTTGTCAATTCATTGTTCCTTGCATTATCTTTATTGATCTGTATTAAGACCACAGCTCAGTCAAAGAAATCACCATGCACACAGAGAAAAATCGGTGAAAGTCAAAATGGCTGGATTTTGTTTAACAGGAAGTGGGTGCCTTATCGTGAATCATATCCATTGGTAAGGAAATCCATGCTGATGCTTATGCTGCATACCAAATTTCAAGTGGCTGTGATAAGTAGTTGCTGAGAAAACTATTATGATGATAAGTTTTTTACCTCTCCCCCCTTTTTTGCCCCTGACATCAAGATCTCTTTGTTCAAATCTGTCCAAACATTGTTTTCCTGTAAACTTTTCACCATTCTAAAGTTATTAAAAACAAAGTTTTGTGCATACATTACAGATACCGGTAATATACATGATATATCCAAAACATGAAATGATAGCCACTTAGCAAACCTGAGTATTAGATAGCAATGTCTAAAATCTTTAAATGTGTGTAAATGTTCAAACATTTCCCATGAATCCTTAAATTATGTAATTTATTAACTTGCCATAATACATGTACTAGTTAAAGATATTTAAATGTTGTTGTTATTTAAATGGACAATCATCATGAAAATACATGTAAGTCCAATTTGCCATATTATAAAACAAATGATATGAGAGGGAGAAACAAACATGGAAGATGGACCCAAACAATTTCTTGGGAAACAAGACCAATAGATGTTGGGCTTTGAGTCACATTGCAGAAAACAACTGCAAAATTCCATATTTTTTTTTGTAACATCATGTCCAAATTGAGGTGGGTGCATATCTTCAATCTGTATATACATGTACTGTTACAGTCCATTTAAAGGTTTTAAGATTCAGATTACATAATACAGGTATCATCAGACATTCAGACAGACAGACAGAGAAGAGTTGCCCAATCCTTAGACCTGTTTCTACCTTTGGCAATGCAAGTACCGGTAATAATATTCACTGTCTGTAAAAGGGCAACTTGCCTCTGAACACAATTATTCCTTTTGAAGGTATGACATCATGTTCTATTATTGACTCTCCATTTCAAAGAATGGCTCATGTAAGATCGACATATTGAAGATCAAAAAAGATATCCCGATGATGTAATATGATCCGTGAATTATTCATGGTAGTAGATCACGAAAAGCTTGGTAATAATAGTCTTAGAAGATTCTTTAATGTTAAAAGTAACTTTTTTGTCATATTGATGTAGCAATAATGCCATCGTAATTATTGGTTATGTATGGTACATAAGAACTAGCTGTTCATGATGAAAAAAGAAATGGTCCAATAGAGTTTGTAGGCCCTTGACAATATCAAACATGAGAGAAAATATGGAATACTGTGGATTCATTTATTTTCGTTGGTACCAATTTTTCTTGGTTTGATGAAAATTGATAGGTTCGTGGATTCTTAAATATGTAGTTCTGAAGTCTGCAGCATTAAGATCAATGTTATATTTCCTTTTTGTGGGGAATTAAATTTCCTGGGTCAAACTACCCACAAAAACCACTTAAATTGATACTCCACGAATAATAATGAAACTACAGTATTGTGCCACTGTGTCATGTTACACTTTATTCCATAGTTATCTTCTAAGGTCATTTTTAGTTTCAATCTTGGATATATATGCAAATTTGTTGAAATTATTTTTGCTGTAATATCCCCATGCTTATATCTTATTGCAATATTATAGAATATAATCAAGCAGAAAATGTGGCTCAAATATCCCCCATGCAAAACCAGTGTGAAAACAAGACAAAATCTCCCCCTCCCCAGCAAAAAATTCCACATTATCAGTACATATCCTACAGGGTGCTTCTACGAGTATTATATCAGTTTAGCCCCAACAGTTAGAAAATGTAAATCAGAAAAGTTATGTGTGGGTTGAAATACAATCGAAAAGCAATTTCTCAAGTCAAAACCATCTCTATGTCAACTACACTCAGACAAATTCTCTTCCAGAACAAGGTTTTTATATAGTTACAAATAATATTCACAGTGATTTGTTCCATTTACTTGAAAAAATACTCCCATGAGTACTTCTGTAACATAAAAAAGATATTAACCAGTAAATAAATAGCATTTTTTCCTAAAAAACTCACATTATTTTTTTCAGATGGGACATAAGGGCAATGTTAAAACCATTATCAAATCCCTTAATTGGAATGTTTACATATAACATCAATTTTAGTGCAAAGATACTCAGGGAAAACTTATTACAGATAGCAGGGTATTGACACAGAAATACATTAAAAATGCAATCAGGGACTGTTGGTCTAATTTAAAGGCAACTGACTGTTATCTGTTGTAGGTTGTTGAACCAATTTACTTGGGAACATATATTCCCAATCTCATTGTTTTCCATGCATTTGAACAGTTGAAATATGTACTTTTGGGACTTAGATCTTTAAATACAAAATTTGATTCAAGAACCTTGACTCATCCTTCAGAAGTGTTTGAATTTAGCTATAAGGTAAGTTGGGCATAATAAAATGTTGGTTGACCACCTTGTTCAATATTCAATTTGGATAACTTAGCACCACATATAGTATACCAGAACAAAAATCTATATCAATGTACCCAGTTACCCCTGATGTGACTAACGCTCAATACACAATATTCTTTCCTGTTCAATGTCTCAAGTATTTGAAAAATTCACCGTAACTTCATCAATATGTGTATATATTTCCAATTAAAATGTTTTTTCATACCATAAAAACATCAACCCAAGTTTCATGTTACATTTTAAATTCAGGGTGGTTTTGGCTACAAAAAATGCATCAAAGAGGTAATTAAATCAGTAGAAAATTGACACAATAACTTCATCAATACATGTATATATTTCCAATTACAAAGTTTTATCACACCATAAACACATCAATCCCAGTTTCATGTTACATTTTAAATTCAGGGTGTTGGGGCTACAGGGCATGCATCAAAGGGGGTCATTAAAATTGCAAATAGCTTTGAATTAAGTGGAGGTACTTATGGCATGCATGTCGACACTTTAAACTAACTAAAGGTCAATGAATTTGTATAAGGATTTGGTTTGGTTATAAAAAAAGTTTAATAAGGATGCAAATCTATAATCCTTTTAAAGTTATATATTGCTTCTGATGTAATCATGAATATGTGTTACAAGCTTTTGTACTAAATACTTGTCCTTATCAATTTCCCTAGCTTTAAGACGTTTGCTTTTGAAAACGGTTAAGGCATTTTCTTTGCTCAGCGTATCGAAACCGTCTGTTTGGATGTTTATTTGTCTAAAATAATATTATCTTCATGTTTACATTTAAATATGATATGTTTATGTTCTGTCACAAACTGTTTTTTTGTATGTTTATATGACAATAAAATTATTATTATAAAACCAATTTCTGCAAACACCTGATAAATTATCTTACCTCCTATTCTTTTATCATATTTGTCAAAATATGCAATGGAAAGCAGTCAACACCTTCAACTTGAACCAAAAAATTATAAATTTCATCAAATTTTTAATAAATGCCTTTCAAAATTCTATTGTGGTAGTTTTAAATAAACCAAGGCTTTTTAAGGTGGTTTATGACCAATTAAAACTTGCTGAATTTTGCAAATTGGAATTGAAGCTACAGTACCCAAAGCATTATCGCAATTGGGAAATTAGCAAGAAAACATATCACTTTGACCTTGAAATCTTTACTAATCAACTAGCAAACATCACTTCACTGTTCATTCAAAGAAATAATTCCATCAAAGCCCATAGAACCATATAAGTTTTAACATTGATAAATATTTGGTTTAACAAGATCTCAGACTCCCAATGTCAATCTTGGATGTCAGAACTCATCCCAAATTAACGGGTTTTCCCCTAAAACCGTGTAAATCTACCATGTGGAGGTCTTTTGAGAGCACAATCCAATCAAACAAAGTATATAGAATATAACACTAGAAAACCATACTTTATCAAGTCAATCTACTTAAAAGTTTTGTTCAGAAAGCTTCAATGCACAGAACCAATCAAACAGAAGGCTAAGAGTGTGAAGAAGGGATGTTTACGTTGGAGGAAAATGCTTAGTCAACAGAAATTGGGTTCTTTTTTACAGGTTTTCAAGGCAAAACTTCAATTTACTTGAATAGCTTTGGAAGATGTCAAAAATAAATATGCACAAGTACAAGTTAGAAATTCTATGATCTCTATCTCTAAGATGATTACAAATGTGGGTTTTTATATTGTCCTCTTTTTCCAGATTGGATATGCAATGAAATGATTGGGTGTAGCCTACTGGAGCACCTTAAAGCACACTCAAATATGACTTGAGTTTTTTGTTGCTGATTGTAGTTTGCATGTTTTGTGTTGGTAGTCTCTTTTTGATTTTCTTTTGTTCTCTTTTTCGTAGCGACTGAAGTTGTCTTTGCCTGTTCAGTCATCTAACATTTTGAATACCCAACTGGTACTTTTGCACTTCTCTGCTACCAAAAACAGCATGCCAATGTTGATACCTTATTAGCTTTTACATGAATCAAATCATTCCAAGAAACTTTGATTTTGCATATAGTTCAGGACAGACATTGATAAAACATAAAGTCCCCAAAAATATTATGAGCACATACAAATCAAGAACTTTGGTCCAAAAACATATTACTATGTTTGATACCTTATAAATAAAAATATTTAAAATACTTTTAATATTTCAAATGTATACAGTATCAAGCATTTTAAAAGATCAACTTCATATAAAGAAATATCCAAACACCAGAAATGATATTTGCAGTGGGTTTACCACAACAGTCTGTTTTTTAATTTGTAAAGTTGATCGTAAAATATAACCAAATTAATATTTCATGCCTCAGGTCTCATTGGTAAATTGCATTGCTACACATGAATGGAATTTTCTTGATTAAATATTATATCTCATATAGGAACTAGATTAATAATCTTACAGTGATTGGATGTACACTGTTTCTTATTTCATGTTAAAATTACTTTAGGTCTAAATCCAATTCTGTAGGAATGGGGTAGAACTAATCACTTGATATGTACATTAAGATCAGAGATATTATGTACTCTGAAATCAGCACACAGGGGACAAGGGACCTGACACAATTTGTATTTCAAGACTTAAAATAGACCCATTTTGTTGCAAAATGTTAAACCGAATGTGTATTGTTTATAATTTTCTCTGTACGTGTGAATAGTCAAGTACGTGAGAATTAAATTCATTTACTTATGAGTTATTCAAAAATAGCCTCTCAAAGTTTATAAATTTCTATAAATAAAAGTTTTGCTGGCAAATTTTTCAATCCAGAATTTATTTGTTGTGCATCTCATTTTATTTTTCTGTAAAAACATAAATCATAATAAAAGTATTATGATTTATGTTTTTAAGTCATGTATAGCATTTCTCTAGAATTTTTAAAACACAACATCGAACTTTTCATTATATGTATAGAGTCCTTAGCCAGTAACCCGTCAAATTAAGCTTATGTTCCTCTTTTAAGTCATATAATTGTTCAATCCTCAGAAAGAGGTATTTCATTGGTAATTTTAAGACAAGTATTATATTTTCAATCAAGGGCAAATGAAAGACAGTTAGCCACATTCACCCATCACATAGATAGCTGCTGGTGATTTTTAGAGAATTTAATGTTGCCACTGCGTTATTTTGGTTGTGTCAAGAACACTCATCCCACATCTTATAATCATCTACAAGTACATGTAATTATATTATTGTGCCTAAAAAGATATGATTATTCTCAACTTTCAAGTTAATTGTAAGACAACCCGACAAAAGAAATCAGAGTACCAGCTACCAGTAATCAGCTTGTTGCTGAAAACACAGATTCAGATATCCAGTGACTAATTAATGTACAAAGTTTCAAGAAGATCAGAATTGGATGAACCTGAGCAAATCTGTTCCCCAATTTTCAAATTAAAGTTTGTTTTTGCCTGAAAAATTATGTTTCCCCCAATTCAAAGATTCATTACTGCCACAAAAAGATCAAACTTTCTAATGGTAATACCATTCACAACTACATATATTTTACTTGCTATATACCAAGTTTCATAAAAATCCATTGAAAACTGGTAAACTGTACATACATATTATGACAACATCTTTGCAAGATTAAGATTAAAGCAATAAACTTCCTATGAACTAATAAATAAGGAAATACTAGGTTTTTTTTAAAATATACAATAATGGGATGTATGCACTGAATCATATGACAAATGCTGACTTTATATTTAGTCTGAATTCCTATTGTGCATTTTTATCAATACACTATAGTGTATTATCTGCCTTTAATGTATTGTACCAAACATATAAAAGGAAATATTGAAATGTATTATCCCCAATAGGAAGTTCTGCAAAACATAGCACCAATTTGCATAATTGTAGCAGAAAACCCAGAATCCTTGACAGAGGAAATTTTCACACCCACATAGTCTGGAATCATTAAGTAATTTTACATCCATTACATAATCTTTTACGTTTTACAATGAAACTTCAAGTAATTGTGAAAATTACCATTATGCCTGGACATATATCATGTATATGTACATATTCTGAATGTACATATTCTGACATCAACACCTGTCAACATTTCTTGTGTGTGAAACAAATACTCAAAACATAGCTACTTGTCAATGGCAATCTGTGACAATTTGATACTGTTATCATATAAGATTTCTATCAGCAAACAGACATATTTATTTGTGTTTATTTATCAATCATTTATCTTACCTTGGAATATGAGGGTCATAATAATAAGGATCCTTCCTTTTTGACATAATGTTGGGTTTTTTTTCACACTTAAAATCACAAATTTATAATTTTTTTAGGTGGCTCTTCTGTTAAATTTCCATTCTGTCTTTCAGTCCACCATTTTGTATTCATTAATAAAATATTCCTTTTTGCAATTAACCTTTAACGTTAAAACCTCAGTTTCAACATGAATACACTGATGCACACGGCATAATGCAACAAACTTTCCACAATTTTCTTCAAAGCATATCCTATAAACAAGTCAGTCACTGATTCAAATCGAGAGCTTTATTGACAAGGATAAATTACAGATGTTTTAAAACGTTGACATGACCTGAGGTGGCTAATCCAGCTGAAGAAGGAAATTAAGCGTTGCTTTTAAAATCTGGTCAAAATCGTCCATGCTAATCATTTATATCTATATATAGACAACAACAAAAACCTCGACCATCTTTTTGAATTTTAGTCGGCATTAAAAATGCACAATGTAAAAGGCAAACAATCCATATTTGTTCCCTTCGATCAATAATTTACTTAAGGTATTCATAAGCTTACACAACTACAACTGTTAAGTTTAAATTCAGACAAATTGAGGAGCCATAAAGGGAGAAAAGTATATAAATATTTCTACATTAAACGGAGGGAAAATTAAATACCTTAAGGGTATGGAAAAGTCAATAATTATCTCGTCATTTTCAGTTCGGTTTAAGGGGACCTATTGTTAATGTGTTATCTTCTTTAAAGTGGTCCGATATGATTAATATTTCATTTGTCCATGATTTATCACCTGATAATTTAATCAGGAATTATCTACGACTTAATTGTTGACAACGACGTCTTGAGATTGACGCAGACGTGACAATAAGGAGAAAATCTTTCTTTTGTCCGTTCGACTGATGACTTTTTTATAAATAGGATAACAATAGTATTATATATGATATATTTACACAAGTGTTTCAACATACATAGTTTTTCTAAATCCTGCTTGAAAGAATCTTATTGTGTAAATGAGATTATGTTGTAAATCTAAAATCCTTGATACCTTATGTAATATAAACAAATTAAAATCAGCATACAATAATTTTTTTTAATACCTGATGTAATACATGTATAAACAAATTAAAATCAGCACAAAATATTTTTTTTTAATCTACTTATCATTGTATAACAAGATTATAGGTGTGTATTATGTTTTATATTTTATTCAGCAGTCTGAAGATTTAATGTCATTATCCATATGAAATATTTTGTTTAAAAAAAACAAGAAAAAAATCTGTATGGTTTGATTTTTTCAATTACTAGATATATCTATTAATTTTCTTCGAAATTACATACATGTATTTTGACAAGCAAATTTAATGTCATTTATCATATTTATGAGAACCAAGAACAAAGATTAAAGCTTTAAAAATTCTAAACCGAATTTTCTTTTATGTTTAAGGCCACACAGAATTAATTTCTTGTTCTTTGGATTTTGACTTTTAAAAAAAGGAGCGAACGAGCGAAATTATTTTTATTAATTTTTTTTCTGAAAATCTGATTTTTAGGAGCGACTGATTTTTTTATAGGCGAGCGACTTGTTTTTAAATTTTTATAAAGTTTTTTTTCTGGTTTTTAATGTAAAAGTGAGGCAAGCGAGCGATTATTTTTATTTTTGAAGAAAATAAGTGAAATATTAAAAAACTTCTATTTAAAGTATAACAAATGCTTGTTCTCAGTGGTTAATGGCTTTTCCAATTGATTAATATATTATTTAAGCAAGAAATAGTTGTCTTTAGTTGTTTTTTTTGCTCTGAAGAGTTGCTGTCTTGGCTTTCTATAAATAGCCACAAGCAGACCAAGAGCAAGTCAATAGACTATTTTCATATTTCTGGGATGACTGATTATTTTAGTCCTTCTCAACACTTTTTAGAGAGTTATCTTTTCCTGAGTAGGACAAACAAAAATTATTGCATCAATAAAGGTCAGAATAAACTTGATTTTGTAATGTTTTCTTACAAATGTTTCATTGTAATCTTGATGGATTTGAACTAAAAAATAAGGATACATCAATAAGATGTTAGTTTGGAACTATTTTTAGGATAAAATAAGTGTTTAAGGGCATTTGGTCATTCTACCTGAACTTTTTGCTCTTTGACATATTTGCATTCAGAAAGACAGTAACGAATCCTCTTTAGACATATTATTTGCTAAAACCAATAATTTCAATAATTTTAATCTAGATTTCCTAAAATAATGTGTTAAAACTTTACTATTTTTCCTTTGCTCAATTATACAAAAAATGGTAAACCAGTCCATGTCGGGTCAGGTTCAGTCCAAAAAATACTAAATTATTCAGCAGTCCCTGAAATATGAAAATGGTTTATTACACCAAACAAGTATGACTATTTCCCAAAATCTTGCTGACAAGGCATAATTTTAAAATAAAATATTAAAAAGAAAAAACAACTTCTTTTCTTTATTCACAAAAAAAACCCCATAAAACAACAATAACAATTTGTAAATATTTATTAAAAAAATATTACAAAACAATCCTTGGTCAATGGTGACTTGGATGCTCATAGATGGTGTCATTAATATCCCATTATTGTCCTTACACATAAGTTAGGGATTTTCCTCAATGTTTTTAATTTGAACCATGTTGTTTTTACATGTAAACATTTTGTAACTGAGGTCATCCGAGGAAAAATACCACAGGAACTTGAATCTATCAATAAAAGGGGTCGACTATACATCGTATATGGCATTCTTTGAATGTTATGAATGTATTTAAATAAATCAATGTAAGAGTCTTCTATTTGACATGCAATTGCCGTATTTTGTAACAATACTTTTCCTTGGTAGCAACAGATTTCATTGTTTTCATCGGAGTGTTTTGTTTTAGGGGAATGAAACGTAGTTTCAACCGTTTAAGTTTAACGTCTTTTATCCTGAATGTATCTCCAATATATTGGAGCACTAAACTTAACTAACAAGGCATTAGACAAAACAGAGTCAAGTTTATAAGAGTACATGGTTGAAAATCGGCAATTTTTTGGTTGTTTACTTTAGCTAAAGACAAATATTTTTCTAACGCGGAGATAAAAAAAAAATTTGAACACAACTTCCGGCTCCGGACGCGGGCGGGTTTCCGGTAAATGCGGGCGGAAGAAATTTATATTTTTTTCTATAGGAAACAATTTCAGATGCGGGCGGTCCGACGAACAAGTAATTAATTCGGCGTGGCCTAAGTGTAATGTTTAGTGAACAACAAAAATAAGAAAATTAAAACCATCATTTCTTAAATGTAACTATCTATCAACAATCTTATTTGAATCCGTCTTTTTCTTAAACCTTATTTAGAAACTTTGTCTATAATATAGCATAAAGTTATCAAAAACTACAATTTCTAGTGGTTCATATTACATAATCAAACACACTACCAAACACAGACACTGTATCACTGAACAAGGATAAAATTTAACTGAAATGATATTCTCAGATTTTATGCATATTTCAGAACAAATTTTCAACATAGATCCAGATGAATAATTCTAAACTGGATCAGACTCATCGGAGATGCTCAGATAAATTAAGGTTGCAACGTAAAAATAGTCAAGTACAAGAAAAGCACAGTCGAATAATAAAAATATCAAACAGGATGCCAAAATTAAAACTTAACCTCTGCTTTTCCATTCAATAGTAATCTTTATGTTTTTCAATTCTAAATATTTAAGAAATTTGAACTGAAAACTTCAAAGGATGCATATCCAACACAAATGTGTTGATTCTGAAATGGGTCAACATTTTGGAAACAATGATACTCCACCAGCAGTCAACCATCCAGGTGACCTCAAAACAAAATTACAACAAAGATTTTTGCGATATTTTTACTGTTGCAAGTAAAGACTTGCTTATAGAAGAATGTTGTAAATGAAAAGCATTTAATGAATTCTGTTTTATTAAATAGCTTTTGTTCAAATAGCAATTTTAAAACAAATACAGGACCACAAAGAAATGGTTTCCTATAGTGAACAAAGAGAGCTAACTCTGATATAAAACAAGTGTGGCCACTAAAAGTATGTCTCGCCTGCCGGCACCATCGCTAAAATCAACTACCTAAGCTTTCATTTCTTGATATAAACACAAAAAGTGTCAGTATACCTAATAACAGATGCCTAGTTATTATACTATTCAAGCAATCCATTGTCCACACAAGTATTACAAAAAGTTTTCTGTCTGAAAAAAAAACCTAATTTCACAGAGTCACTGGAGCATAAAAATGGGGTCATGGTCACATGGAATGGTGACAGTTGCGTTGTCCATAACCGCAACTGTCTGTTTACCCAATATCAGATGCCTAGCTATTATAACTTTCCAGCAATTCATCTTCCATAAAAGTCTTACAAAAAAGTTTTTCGGCCTGAAAAAGACCTAAGTTCACAGAGTCACTGGAGCGTGAAAATGGGGTCAGGGTCACACGGCATGGGGACAGTTGCATGGACCATAACCTAAACTGTCTGTATACTAAATATCAGATGCCTAGCTAATATACTTTTCAAGCAATTCATCGTCCACAAAAGTCTTACAAAAAAGTTTACGGCCTGAAAAAAGACCTAAGTTCACAGAGTCACTGGAGCGTGAAAATGGGGTCAGGGTCAAACGGCATGGTGACAGTTGCGTAGACCATAACCTGAACTGTCTGTATACCAAATATCAGATGCCTAGCTATTATACTTTTCAAGCAATTCATCGTCCACAAAAGTCTTACAAAAAAGTTTACGGCCTGAAAAAAGACCTAAGTTCACAGAGTCACTGGAGCGTGAAAATGGGGTCAGGGTCAAACGGCATGGTGACAGTTGCGTAGACCATAACCTGAACTGTCTGTATACCAAATATCAGATGCCTAGCTATTATACTTTTCAAGCAATTCATTGTCCACAAAAGTCTTACAAAAAAGTTTACGCCGCCGCCGTCGCCGCCGCCGTCGCCGGAAAGTAATACCTATGTCTCGCCTTCCGCGACTATTCGTCGCAGGCGAGACAAAAACATTGTCCACCATGCAGCAGTTCAAGTCATTACCATTTCTTAATTCATGCTACAGGAAACAGATAAACATTGGGAATATAAAAATATTGGGGAAATAATAATATAATAAACTACTGAAGAAGGACAAATAAAAGGAGACAAAAAGAATTGGTTATAAAAATTCTGTTTAATATAGAAATAAACTATTCATATAAATAAAATTTACATATATACAATAGCACAAGTAAAGCTTGAGGCTTTTCCAAGACTGAAAAAAGAAGCAAGGTCAGGAATTTAAAACATAAAGGGTAGGAAAAACAAAAGATAAACTCTATAACTTAAAAAGACAAAAAGAATTGATCTAAAACTGTTTTTAAGACCAGATTTTTAAACCTTCTAAAAATGTTAAAACTTATGAAACAAATTACATTTAAAATCAGCTCAACAAAAATTGTGTTCATGAATTATTGCTGTCCCAACCACTTGCTTCAATGTTCTTGAAAAAGCTTTTGATATATGTCTATGACTTTAATAAAAGTGTCTTTAGCAAGAGAGTTTCTATATGAAAGTTTATGGCACGTATATATATGACGTTGTGTGTTAAACCAGTTCTGTTAGTCTCCTTTTATTATCCTTTCATCTTCCTATTCCTACGAAAGAGAAAACCTTTGAAAGTTCATTGTGTAAAAAGTTATTAGTTTTAGTAGTTTGGTGTTATATTAAGCCACCACCAAAAGTTGACAAAGAGTTTTCAAAGGACTTTACACAGAATTACTTTAGTCT
This sequence comes from Arcuatula senhousia, assembly GCA_963971305.1. Taxonomy (NCBI): domain Eukaryota; kingdom Metazoa; phylum Mollusca; class Bivalvia; order Mytilida; family Mytilidae; genus Arcuatula; species Arcuatula senhousia. Next base: position 44,550,036 of record OZ020304.1, on the reverse strand, counting down.
CTTATCATCTGTCTAAGTAAATGAAATGGTTAGCAAAATTGGTATAATTCTGAAATATCAAATGCCTGTATAATAACATTTGGCTAATTTTTTTTTATATAAAGAACATCAAATCAATGTGGATTTACCCTGCTTAATGGAAACCAATTTTTGCGGATTCATAAAAGATCCTATGAATTTAAAATCTGACCAGCGTGAAAGTGTCTTTCATATTCTTTGGAGTTTTGATATTTTTAAGCATTCATGGATCAGTCAATATCAAGCCACCAAAAAACAATGCAACAAACAAACAATAGGACAACAACAGTCCATCTCTTTCCCCCCGAACATTAGAGTGCACAATGTATAGATAGACGTCAAAGTCTTTAACACTTTTTGTACTTTTTTATTATTTTCTTATAGGAGAATATGTGAAGCTGGAACTATTAATCAATAAAACAGTTTTCCTTTAAGACCAGAGAGAAAATGTGTGTTTTCAGTATTTTTTTTTCTTGACAAAGAAAAGAGGCTCGTTCTATAATGGTTCTGTCTCTACAGCTCTTTCAATTTTGAACCTTCCAAACAAAGAGTGGTATTTCTTCAATTTGTTCTTGATATTAAGAGCAGTCAACATGGAAAGCACACAAATTTTCTTAGGCCTAAGGTGAATAAATTCAAAATGAAATTATGTGGCATTTTGCTAACAACTTTCATGCAAATACAAACAAAAGCAGTTACATAAAGCAAACTCATTATTTTAACCCATATTGACTAGCTAAACTTTTCTCATCATCTTTGATATCTAAAGTTATACCCATTTAACACATATGCAATCCTTAAAATCCCACTTAAATCTTATATAGGTTCTTAAATAAAGTACACAAAACAAGCATGCTGAAATTATTTCAAAGCAATACCAAGATGTTTAAATACATATATACATGCTTCGATTTCAAATTGCCTTTTGAGGTAAGACATGCTTTCAAATGCAAAATATTTATAAGGTCTGTTCCAGTTACCAAATTACAAGAGGCTCCCAGGAGCCTAAATCGCTCACCTCACCTGGTCTTTATGTCAACCCTATATTTTGTAGAGCTAAATGAGCTGAACATTTAAGCAAGCAACAGTTTTTCTTTACCTACTATAGTTTTCATTTATAGGCCAAAAATACGAAAAACCGTTATTTTAGGGGCCGTAACCCCTATAAGGAGTCATCTGACAACTTCGATCCTATTGAGACTTTGGTAGAGCTAAATAAACTGAACATTTAAGCAAGCAACAGCTTTTCTCTATCTGCTATAGTTTTCATTCTATAGGCCAAAAACATGAAAAAGGTTATTTTAGGGGCCGTAACCCCTATTAAGGATCATCTGACAACTTCGATCCTATTGAAACTTTTGTAGAGCTTAATGAACTGAACATTTAAGCAAGCAACAGCTTTTCTCTATCTGCTATAGTTTTCTTTCTATAGGCCATAAACATGAAAAAACATTATTTTAGGGGCCGTAACACCTATAAAGGGTCATCTGACAACATCGACCCTATGGAGACTTTTGTAGAGCTAAATGAGCTGAACATTTAAGCAAGCAACAGCTTTTCTCTATCTGCAATAGTTTTCATACTACAGGGCAAAAACATGAAAAAAACGCTATTTTCACCTTTAAGGGGCTGTAACCCCTATAAGGGGTCATCTGACAACTTCAACCCTATGAAGACTTTTGTAGAGGTTAATGAGCTGAACATTTAAGCAAGCAACAGCTTTTCTCTATCTGCAATAGTTTTCATACTATATGGCAAAAAACATGAAAAAACGCTATATTTCACCTTTAAGGGGCTGTAACCCCTATAAGGGGTCATCTGACAACTTGGACCAAATGGAGACTTTTGTAGAACTTTTGATGCTGAAGCAGCAGGGTGGCATCAGATTTCATCTATCTCTTGTACTTATTAATTTACAAGCCAAAAACAGTAGTCTGACCTCCCTGGTCTATTTTAAGCAACGGCGGCCATGTTTTTCGATGAATCAAAAATCCCCACATCAGTTCTGTGGGGGATACCTTAAAGTACCACCAGACCAAATTTGGTTTGAATCTGTGCAGTGGTTTCAGAGGAGAAGAAGTTTGAAGAAAAGTTAACGACCACGACGACGATGGACGCCAAGTGATGGCAATAGCTCACATGGCCTTTGGCCAGGTGAGCTAAAAATTGATATGATGATTAAGAAAGACAAACATTATTACAATTACAAACAATTACAGTTTTGTCTAGTATTGGTGGATAAATATATAATTTTTTGAAAAAAGCAGAGGTACCAATGGGGAATGCCAAAAGTCCAAAAGGACAGAGACAAAACCAGCAAACATCATTGAGAACAGGACAAAAAACCAGACAACTTATAACAGACCTTAATGTACAAGATTTATTTTTGAATAGACTAGGTTGTACTTCATGTAATTTTCATATCTGTGATTACAACAAAAATACATGTACATGGATAAAGACCTTTCATGTATATGCAAGTATTTGGAAAACATATTTAGCTACATGCATATTATTGAGACTGAGGAATGTAGCTGCCTACATGCTGGGAGAGTTTTTGTGATGCAGCATGGCACAGTACATAGGACGCAAGATACCGGTAACCATTAAGGTCCTAAGTCACTCTTATACTTCACTCTTGCAACACAATGCAGGAGACATGATAAGATAGAAAATTCTATTCTCCAAACAAAAATATTCAAAATCTGTAGCAAATATTATGGGCAAATGTAGAAATGTTGATCAAAATATTTTATAAAAGTACCATATTTTCCGGTGTATAAGCCGCTATTTTTTTTCTGAAAAGTTCTGGGTGCGGTTTGTACACCGGTGCGCTTAGTCTGTGTATTTTTTCAAAAATTTTCAGGTTGACAAGTGTGAAAACATCGATGTTTTCAAGTAAAGACTTCATCTCATCTGGGTCATTACCAAAACTACTGCAATTTCTATTTCAGCTTTATTCATGTGATGTTTTGTTTGTCATTTTATGAAATAAAAAGTAAATACCCTCGAATGTGTTTGTTTATTATGTATTTCAGTTGTTTCGATCTTTTCTCTCCATAATCAGCCATTTTTATTTTGATTACGTAATCAGACAGAGGTGTGCCTAAAATATGGAAGTTATATAATAAATAAAATGCATGCTGTCCCTTATCTTTCTCTTCCAATGATTAATATTAAATATCTTTGTGCATAATATGCCCTTTTCTATGTTGGAAATGTCCACATTATTACCCTGGTAAGTAAAATTTACATAATATGGACTGATGTGTTCATTTTCTCCCTACTTTTGAAGAGAGTTTTGTTTATTTTCTCCCTACAATTATATAGACTGTTTTCTCCTTTAATTCAAGAACAACTAATCATTTTGTCACTATTCTAGCTATTTTAGAGCAAACATATATCATTTTATAAAATTTATTCAGTTAAAACTCGTGTGCAGGAAAATTAAAGAAAAACAACCTTTGACCTGTTGACATCGATTTACACTAGACATGTACACACCGTTTCATGTGTATTTTTACCAAGTGAATATCATGGATTTGTTTGATCAAGGAACCATTTGTTCTGATGATTTTTATTTAATAAATAGTTTATAAATAATCAAGGACACACAAAAAAAATCTATAATTATAGATTGGACACATTCCTATGCACAGGTATGCCATTTTGATTTTCTTTTATTTTCCACCACGTGGTCAAGCTTGTAGCTAACTATTAATGATTAATCACACAAACAGAACTTGAGTAATTATAACCAAAACATATCAAGTTCAATAAACTTTACTTTAATTGCAATCAAAACAATAACTGGAGAATCAGGTTGCCGACAAACGATATAAATGCCAATCATAACACCTGTCAAGTGTCATACACTTATTTGCAATTTACCGATATATACACATATACAGTTAAAATCAATAACAATAAGTCAACACAAAAGCTGTATTTATTCATTTTTATTAAATCAAACACAATTTTATTTATAAATCAAAAATAAATCACAATATACAAAGGAAACGATCTTCAACGACATCGGGAGTCTTTGTGCTGAAAATGGAAAATCATTCAATATACGTTATAATACTGAGGAAAGGGGTGCGTTTAATACTCAGGTGCGCTTTATTAATGGATAAAATCAGATATTTCCCTAAAAATCGGCCCTGCGCCTTAAAGTCCGGAGCGCTTTATTCTCCGGAAAATACGGTATGTTTAAATCTGTAAATTAGTGTACATCAAAGCCCACCCCTTATATTTGTGGAATAAAAACAAATCAATGCATTGTCATTCAACACCTTTTTAAAGCCCTTTATTATTTTAAAAGATTTCCATAAATATATTCTTCAACACTGCACACACAGAGTATTTAATATTTCAAAGTTCTTTCCATAAAAGGCAGGGCAAAGGTTATATTGCCTTTAAAATGGGAAAATATCTAAAAGCAATCATGCAGAGAAGATTGGAGTGCAGCAATCAACACATTAAGAGCAAAATAAAATTTGTGCTTAGTTAGCACTATAAGTAGTCTGAAATTGTCCATAATTATGACCTTGCATAGATTACACTAATGCTTAACAACGATCTGACCACTTATCATTTGTAAACAGTTGACAATAAATTTTTCAGGATATCATATTTCTCAAGTTCAAGCCAGTCTTCAAAATTAACAAAGTCACAATTGTGACAGTCTAACAAGATAACAGTTCATCCTGTCATGAGATGGTTTAAGTTCAATCTACATCAAGCATCAAAGTGCATCTTCTAAGCAAGACAAAGCTATGTGAGATTTTTGTCTGAGAGATTGTAACATAACTGAATACATGGCAGTTAAGATAACAAGAAAACACAGCTATAGTTGAGAGAATTCTTGCACAGACAAACACACAGAGAGTAAAAGATTTCAAGGGCTAAAATCCCCTCCTTTTAAAACCACAACATTTAATACCAACCTTGGAAAATCTTCATAACTGCCTGGTTTGTTGGGCAGAGTAGGAAGGGGGCAAAGATGTTGCCTTTTTCAGGACTTGATGACAGTGTCCCCCAAACCCTACCCCTCAAAACATAACAACACCTAATACCAACCTTGGAAGATCTTCATAACTGCCTGGTTTGTTGGGTGGAGTAGGAGGGGAGTGTGAGGTATTGGCCTTCTCAGGACTTGATGTTGGTGCTACTACAGCTATGTTGTCTCTCCTTGGAGCTGAAAGGAGAAAAAACAATTTCTTTGGTGTGCTTTTTACAATTATTTAAATGGGAATGGATTACAAACAGTGTTTGAATGAAACAAGACGCAAGACCAACTGAAGGAGATCACCAAATACAGATGATATAGTCAGGGATTGGATTTGACACCCTTTGGATCATGAAAGGGCAATCAGTTTGAAAGTTAAGTATTCAGGAGACCAATTACCCTTGGCAAAGGAACTGGCTAAACTATTTACATGAAGGTGAGCAAGCTTCTTTTTTTGTAAATTACAAAACCAGACTTTAAATACTGCCAGCATTTGACTTGGTAATTGATTTGTGATCAAAAGTGTCAGCCGTCCTATCTATACATACAATTGTTGATTTATTATGACTAAACTTTCATTACATTTAAATCAAAAGGATATGTTTACTGTACTTTTTTTCAATGATTTCTAAATATTTTAAATATTCTGAATCTTCCCTTCATCTTTTAAAACTCATCCATGATATCAATGACACATATAAGAACTTCTTCAATCTCTGAATCTTCTTACAAAGAAAGACAACTCTATACTGTTTTTTAAGTTTTTAAAATAAACAAACTTATCATGCTTATATGTGCCTCCTAAAACTCTGATATACTGGTTGGCACATTTGTATGCGAGCGAAGTGAAGCTCACTATTGTATAGAGTCTGCCAAATTGCACAAGACCCAAATTACTATGGAAGAAAAATTGTTCTGTCACATGAAACATTTGATTTTCAGAAGTTTTCGAAAATGTCTGCGTGTGCTGAAAAATTGCAGGAAATAGTAATACATCGTCCCAAATTATCTCGTCCCAGGCATTTTTAGAAATTATCAATGGAATAGATTATATTTTTGTATCTACGCGAGCTTTTAAGGCAATGTCTTTCTCATATTAGGAATTGTGTAAATTTAAAAATTTTAAGAAATAATACTCGTAATCGTACTTGGAGGTGACTGTTCAGGTTCTGTCTGATATGAAGGCTTGGCCACTGTCAGTCTGACCACTTCTGCAGTAGCTTTTAATGCTGCCACTGCATCCTCGTGTGTAACGTTATCTAAATTGGTATTATTTACCTAAAATAACCGAAAAAAATTAATAAAGAAGATACTATGACTGAAAGTTGTGATTATACTACAAACTGAGAATCTAGAATAAAACTTTTTTTTCTAAATGTTTTCAGTTAGAAGAGACAGATGTGTCAGTGGAGAATTGTTTTTGTTTTAAAATTCCTCTTTAATATTTAATCTATATACATTATCCATTGTGGACATAAGTTGCGATAATATATGTAAGTTGTGTCCAATAAAGTAATTCCATATCTCATTATCTTCTAAAGCCATAATTTTTGGGGGGAACTTATATCTTCATTTTAATAATACTTCAGGTGCAGCAAAAACCAGCAATAAAAGTTATCACTAAGTTTATATAAATTTGGAATTCTATTGTTGTATTTATCAAATAAATCATTTTGACATATTCATTGAAACTTTATAGAAAGTAAAAAAAAATTCTATAATTTTATGGCAAAATACAAATACAAAATTGTTAGATTCTATACTCATGTTTTACAAGAAATTCAGAAATTAAAAGGTTAAGAACATTACAGCTATAAGTCTGTCTCCTGTTGAAAGCCTTCCATCTTGTTCTGCAGCTCCTCCCTCGATAACCTTGGTTACAAATATTCCGTTATCACCAGGGATGTGTTGATTTCCTACACCACCAGCAATGCTAAATCCAAGTCCTGAAACGTAGACAAGAAGATGATATTATTATGGATGCTAGTATTTAAAGCAGTTATAATCATCTATGAAAATAATGTTTACATTAAGTAACTGTAAACATTTGAAGTTAATGTAAAACAAGGAATCTGTGAGCTACTGCTCACTCAGTATACCCCCCGCTACACCAAAATGAACCATGTCAGTAAACAGGAAGTAGCTATTATACAGACCAAATTTTGATAATCACAATAAAGGACCTCATACTGAATTCATATACCAAATTTCAAGTCATTGTGATATGTAGTTGTTGAGAAAACTGTTGCGAAAGTTATGTTCCGGACGGAGGGAAGGACGGACAGTGGTAAACAAATATACCCCTCTTCTTCAAAGCGGGGGTATAATAAGCATTAAGCAAGCTTTGATTGTTAATTAACTTTATAAGTTTTACAGCACATGAATTTACATAAACAAGAGGCTCCAAGAACCTGAATCCTGTCCTTGGTCCATAAAGGTGTCTATTATCAGCCATAGATCTTAGAACAGGTCAGATGTTTACCTGAACATAGTTTTCATTCTATAAGCTGGCCCAGGTGCGTCGATAAAGGGCGTTAAACATCTACACACACACACACATATTCTATAAGCCAAGCATACAATATCTGACCATTTAAGGTGCATACTTCCTAAGAGGGTTTATCTGACAGTTTTGACCTATTCCAAACTTTTTTACGAGTTTCTTGAACTGAACATTTAAGCAAGCAACAGATCTATTTCTTTACTGTTTAGGAAGAAAGGGCAAATGGACCATAACATTTTATGTCCCACTGCTTTCTTAGACAAGGAATAATATCAACAAAAATCATTCAATATACCTTATAAGACTGAAGAAAGGGGTGTGTTTAATACTCAGATGCGCTTTAATAATTGATAAAATCAGTAATTTCCCTGAAAATCGGCCCTGTGCGTTTAAGTCCGGAGCGCTTTATCCTCTGGAAAATAGGGTAATATATGACTTGCATGAACAAATCCATTAACATCATTGTTATCATTTAACAAATATACCTATTTTATATTAATTTTGATGGAAAATCCCAAGATAGATCCAGAATTTACTTGATTTTGGTTTTATGGAAATCAAAGAGACAAAACACTTTTAATAGGCATTGGGAATTTACATTATTAAATTAGGAAAATATAATTGTTTTATTTTTCATTAGGGAAGGGTCAGAATTACAAGCATATAGAGACCACCGTGTACAAACCAGCAAAGTTGAAGAAACAGTCTTATTACATGTACGTGGAAATAATAATCTACAATGATTCAAATGTGCACGATAAACATTTTAGATCATGCAGCAACAAATTGAAAATCTCCATGTTTGAAATTGTCAATTAGTTATGCATCTCCAACATGATTAAAATCAGAATTATGGTGTAAATTATGGCATAAATTTCAAATATTTGCAACTAAATCGTTTTCATGCAGGCTCAATGAATTTTGACATCTTAAAAGATATTATAGGATTTAATAGAAATTCATTAAATTATCTGGACTACAGTGATATAACTTAGTGACATTAAGAGATTTGCATTCATTTAGAAATCTTTGACATTTTACCCTTTTTATGTCTACTATCAAAGATTATAATTTTTAACACGATTTTAATTTTTTTTTTCATCTGGTCAATATTCAGTCAATAAACACAACACCACATTCTTTTTTGTATAAAATAACTTAATTGACCAACATATATAAGCCTCATCATTTAGGCCATTGTTATTTTATTTTTAGTTTTACAAACCCGCCGACCCTGAATTTTCCCGATTTGGAAAAAAAATAAAATTCAGAAACTTCGTTGTTTTTTTTTTTTTTTGCCTTCCGCCGCGGTGCTTTGTCGTTAAAAATATTTTTTTGGTTTTTAGTTGTATTTCAAAAACTGAATCGGAAAAACGCTTAAAGAAACGGATTTTTTACCATGTGCTGCATGTTAGAAAAGTACTTAATTTAAATGACCACGATGTCTCGGTGGTTTTGTATCATCGTGTTTGATGTTGATTTGACTTTACAAAAAAACAAATTCGTGAAAGGAGACAGTGAGGCCTCAGTTGGCCAGATTATTTCAAACGAGGTTGAAATTTTAAGGCCGATAAAAAGCGCATATGGAAGCGCCTCATATTTACTTGGAAAAGGACACGGGGCCATACGTTCGTCCACTGAACTCGATACTAGCTTGAAAACTAGTATTCAAACTTGCACTTTATTATTGAATTTTATGTAAATATAAACATGTTCGACATAATAGATGTATTAAATACACAAAAGAAAAACCATGCACTACAGTATTGTCAAAACAACATATATAGAATCAAAGTCAGAAAAACACAAAAACATGTCAGAACAATATATTGAAAATTAGTCTGCAGTCTTGGTTAATATAGTAACAAAAAACAACTGTCATGTTTAGAAATGATAAACCAACACAACTGACACGAATGAAAAAAAGCATCATGCACCAAATAGAGAATTGACTTTTTTTTTTTTTTTATCTCCGACCAATAAATAATTTGAAAGAATTACGTAAAACGAACAAACTTAAAAAAAAATTAAAAATTGTGATTTTTTTTTTTTTTTTATTCCTTCCTCCTACCCATGGGTTTTGTCAGTAAATTTCGTAAAACTAAAAATAAAATAACAATGGCCTTATTCTGCCAAAATACGAAACAAGCTCTTTACAAAAGGTTAGTCCCATTAAAGATTCATTCCTTAAATACATCAATATATATAAAACAATATAAAACCACACAGAACTACTGACTTAAGGAAATCAAAATTAAACATTCATGGATGATGTAAACATTGAAGATAAAACAATACCAAAATTGGTCAATAACCTCCCCTTTCAATACAACTGCCAATTTTGTGTGAAAAAAAACCCAACATATTCTCTTTACATTAAGTACTATCAGGAGAATCAAATACCAGATAAACAATTTGTTTTCATAAATTTTTAATGAGTCGACATTTCCGACTTACATGAAATGTGAGAATTTACCCTAGTGTGTTTGCTACTTTGATTGTTTAATAACAAAGCAGCATATTCTGTGGTACCCTAATGGAGATGTCTCATGCAATTTATATCCAAAATGTACTTTGGTTACATTTGCAAATTTCAACTTGTCAATTATAAAGTAAAAGAATACTTTTTGGTCTGATGTGTTTAATCACATAAAATTTTTAAAAGCATTGTCTATATAGATAAAATACTGTGGATTCATTAACAGCATTAATTGAGTATTATTGCCCAAAATTATGAATATGATATGTTTTGAAAATGCACAGCAAATTAGTTCTCTGCCTAATGATTTTTTATGTTCATTCTGACCATGGAAAGTTAATGCAAATAATTAATGAAAGAACCTTAGTGAGCACGCTCACATACCCCACGCGTTCTGCTATTTGCCTATATAAATTAACCTGGAGCTCGTAAACTTTTTGCGAATTAAAAATATGATATAACATACACAGTAGTTACAAATGTTATGTTTCTTGCAAACTACGTTTTGTTTAATTCTTTTCAGTAGTTTCAGAGGAGTTGCGATCACAAACTGTAATCATGATTTTCTGCAAATTTCTAAGTCCAAAGGGCCATAACTCCCACAAAAATTTGCGAATAAAAAATTCCCGGTAACATGCACAACTACATATGGTGTTCTTCTCGCATACCAAGTTTCGTTAAATTCTGTTCAGTAGTTTAAGAGGAGTTGCGATAACAAACTGTAATCATGATTTTCTGCAAATTTCTAAGTCCAAAGGGCCATAACTCCCACAAAAATTTGCGAATCAAAAATTCCCGGTAACATGCACAACTACATATGGTGTTCTTCTTGCATACCAAGTTTTGTTAAATTCTGTTCAGTAGTTTAAGAGGAGTTGCGATTACAAACTGTAGTCATGATTTTCTGCAAATTTCTAAGTCCAAAGGGCCATAACTCCCACAAAAATTTGAGAATCAAAAATTCCCGGTAATATGCACAACTACATATGGTGTTCTTCTCGCATACCAAGTTTCGTTAAATTCTGTTCAGTAGTTTAAGAGGAGTTGCGATTACAAACTGTAATCATGATTTTCTGCAAATTTCTAAGTCCAAAGGGCAATAACTCCCACAAAAATTTGCGAATCAAAAATTCCCGGTAATATGCACAACTACATATGGTGTTCTTCTTGCATACCAAGTTTCATTTAATTCTGTTCAGTAGTTTAAGAGGAGTTGCGATTACAAACTGTAATGATGATTTTCTGCAAATTTCTAAGTCCAAAGGGCCATAACTCCCACAAAAATTTGCGAATCGAAAATTCCCGGTAATATGCACAACTACATATGGTGTTCTTCTTGCATACCAAGTTTCATTTAATTCTGTTCAGTAGTTTAAGAGGAGTTGCGATTACAAACTTTGATCACAGACGGACGGACGGACGGACGGACGGACCAGTCAAAAACATTATACCCTTCGCAACTTCGTTGCGTGGGGTATAATTATAGCGAGCATAGCTCGCAAGCGTGCACGAAGTGTCCGCTCGAGCCGAGAGCTCTACGGTAATTGTTTCCGCGAGAAATTTGCTAATGCTGATTTAGATTTTTTATGGTCCGGAAAGGGTAATTATTTTTACAGGGCCGGAGTGAATGTTAAAATAATTTATAAGAAAAGAAATAATGCTTAAAAAAAATAATTAATTGTGCTTTTTACAAGAAAATAATATTCTTAAAATAATAAATACACATAAGCTGCTCGTTTCGTCTTGGTTATATGCACGTACGAAACTAACGTGTCTTGAAGCTTAATTGCCCCATACCATCTCACCCCAAAATAAGCAAATGGAAATATTGGAAATTAAATGATAGAGATAGCCCTGAATGTCGACATTTAGAACAAAATATGAATAAAAATATATATGAAAAAGATTGTTAGAAATGGAAAAACTTGTTTACCAAATAAACTTTGCTTATGAATTTTGTGTAATTAAAATGAACCAAAGGTCGTGCACTACAATGTTTGTCTGCTTCTGATTCTGAATATCCAACTTGAGTGGATGCCTGGAGTAGATCCAACACAAAAATAATTCCTGTCCACTCATTCACACTTTTTGGTAAGACAAGGGTACAAAAACAAACAAGACTTTAAATTCACCATTTGATTGCATTGATTATGATCATCATTGGCAACATCATTATATGAACAAAACGTAGTCCCTTTTAGCTATGCTCGCATTTAGGCAATGCCTACTCCATATTAATTTTTTTGGAAGTTATGTAATGGATTCTTTTAATAGTACAAAATGTAGCATGTAAAAAAATGATAAAATTTGAAATAGCTAAAGATAACTTTTAATGTGATTTCAAGATTGCATGAAATAAATTATTTGGCAAAAATTGTGTAAAAAAAAATCATGGTATAATATTTTCATTGCAAGGCCCAAAAAATAGAGTAATGTTTCCTGTTACCCAACCTACCCTATTTTTTGGCCCCTACCCTAAACATTTTGTTGCCAATTTAGAACAAGAAGTGGAAAAGTCAGGACTGTTTCTCTATTGACTCAAGGTAAAAAAAAATTAACAAAAAAAGAATGAAATTCATGGTTCCCTGGAAGAGCAACAAATATTTTAAACAGGAAGTAGATAAGTGACAAATCTGAAAACGCTTCCCATTATGATACCCTTACCAGAGTACCATACCAAATTTTGAAGGCCTACCTATAGTAGTAGCTGAGAATTCTGTTACAAAACTTTTTCCATTTTTGACCGTTAAAAGTCAGCTGGTTAAACAGGAAGTAGGTAGGTGACAGACCTGGAAACACATATGAGTCTCTTACCTGAAGCTATTTATGACCTACAACCCTATTTTTGGATGAATGGTGGCAGGAAACAAACATTTATTTTCTTTTGGCCTAACGGTACTTGATATCAAATACTAATTTTGTGTTGTAACCAAAATATGTAATATTAAATATATAAGCAAGCTCTTTAAACAATCTAATTGCAAATTTTATGTTTAATAGGATGTAGCTTACCTTTATTTCCTTTAACTAATTCCAATTCCATTATGGTTTCATTTGGTGCTCTTAATCTCTTTACATACTGAAAAAAATATAGATGTTTTAGTTAATAATAAGTCAAAAACTAAATGGCCAGGTTGTGCATAAATGAAAAAAAATGGCAAAATGAAAAAGCTGATATAAGACTTGATGTGGATTTTGCATACAGAATATCATGAGGCTGAAATTTAAATTGCAAGGAAGACTTGTATGAAAACCAATCTTTACAATTTTGTGTCTATCACCCAAAACTAGACATATTTATGTGCTTTAACTGTCTCTTCATTTTATCTTACTTTGAAGAGTGCTTAAACAAAATTTTACACATCTCGTATCTGATATCTCGTAATATCGTGGTACATAGCAACTTAGAAACAGTGACATCACAGTTGAATATTAAGATGAAATGAACGTAATTATCAAAATACAATGGAATACACAATATAATGAGAACAGAGTATTTTTTTCTTCTTGTGTCATATTAGGGCAAAACTTAAGGAAACATTTTGGCATGTATACATTACAGATTATCTTACTGAATATGTTACACCACAGTAAAACTCTGAAATTACAAAACAGCGCATCATTTAGGAGGACATAATCATTTAAAAACTTTCAAATTTAAATTTTTGAATTTATAACTTGTGTGACCTTACCAATACAACTCTAGTTCCAGCCTGTTTCAAGGCATCAACTGCTTCAGAATGTGTAGCATTAGATACATCTCGTTCATTAACTTTGACTATGATGTCATTCATCCTGAAAAAAAAAAACAAATAAGTAAAGCATTATCAACATTGCTTAGTTTCACTTCCAAGAGACGAATAAAATTAAAATTAAAAACGAAAGAATATGGAATATGTGCCAGAAAGACACGATCCACATATTGATATGATTTTGATAAATGTACAAAAGCAAAATTTCACTGCGTGTGAAGCGCTTTTCTGGATTAACCTTCATCAGACACGCTAGGAGTAAACAACTTGGAAAGCCTGTTTGAAATGCATTTAAATACTCTGGATTCATTTATTTTTGTGGGTACCAATTTTCATGGTTTGATGAAAAGGGATCAGTTTGTGGATTAAATTCGTGGTTCTGTGAAACAATTTTAACTTTGCTTTTCCTTAGGTATCACATTTCATGGATCAAGGCAACCCAGGAAAACCACAAAAAATTGATAGCCCACTAATAATAATGAAACCACAGCAGGCTAGCACATGGTGGTTGGTCTTTATAAAGGAAAGAGTTTCAGACCCAGACTTAACTTTGAAAACTTTCAGGTGAGATAGGCAGTAATTACATTTCTCTAGAACCTGACTAGTGATTAATACTGAGGCCCTTAAACCATTGACTAAGAACATCCAGCCACTCAGCCCTATGCTGATAGTCTTTCCCACAAGTAACTACTGAGTAAGTGATTGAGAAGGAAAGATTTTTCTACTTTCAATGATATCCCATACCATTACATTTCATTTCATTCTTCCTTTCTGTTGTTCTTGTTTGTTTTCTTTTCAAGTTTATAATAAAATTACAGCCTGATAATGTAATAGCTTCATAGATACTTGTAAAGTTTTCACTTTTTTCAATTTACATGAACTGACTCAAATATGAAATTCTATGCATCAGCAATATCATTAAGCACATCTTTAAAATATATTTTATTCATTCGTTACATATTTGTTTAATAAAAGTCATCGGCAAATGAAACTCAACCAAAAATACCTCATAAACTTTATCAATCATTTCTTCAGCATGCTCTTTTTCATGTTGTGCTCATAATCAAATAGAAAACACATACTGTGTAAAGTTTTTAAGAAACTAGATAACTCCCCCACCCCAAAACAACTAGTTTCCTAAGTATCAATTCATTTCATGACAAGACATAGCAAATAACAATTCAAAACCACAAACTTCCATAATAAAACAAGACATAACGACTAACAACTCAAAACTGAAAATTCCAAATTGCCAAAAAAATTTCATTATTTACCTGCGTATTTGTATGGCATACATGATGGGTTCAGACCTCGAGACGAAAATCTGCCGTCCAGGATAAATAACCATGTTTAGTCCAAATCCTCAGAGCACAATACAATACCGATAATATCCCTCACCATTAATAAAGAAGCAAGCAAACATTTGATCTAACCAATAAGCCCAATATATTAAACAAATTGTCGCATGCCACAAACGAGAGAACACATCGTTAAACCCAACTGATTACAATTGGCACTTAGAATACTTTATAAAATGTTGATATTCCCTCCAATAATTTTGTTTGATGACGAGGAGAAATAAAGACGCAATGTTTTATTCAATAAACTTGAGTGCGTTACAGTACAGAAATTCCTAATCCCTTTTTTTTGGCTATGAATGTTTGATAAGCATATAGTTACTTTATTGTTTGACTTCACAAGTTTTCTAAAGAATGGATTAGAAATGGATCTTTGGTTTTTGGTAAATAATTAAACAATAAAATAATTATTTTGTCTGATGGTTTTTTTTCTACATAAGCAATTTTTTTGCATGTTATTTCTTTATGATACACAATGTAACAATTTTAGTAAATGACAAAACAGCATTTAGAAAATGCTCATCTTTTATTAAAACTTGCACTTTACCTTTAATTCTAATTCACCTGAAGTACCAAACCTCTCTTAAATGAAACCTTACAAAACATTACATGTATATTCCCTTGACTAAAAGAAAATGGAAATTGGATTCAATGCGAAACAACAGGCTTTTGAAATTCAACTATAGGTTTGTTTCAAAGGAAAAGTTTTGCAAAGTATATGTTTTCATATATGATGAAAATTTGATATTCTGAAGATATCCAGTGAAACAAAGGCCTTTTGCAGTCAGATCCCCACCTCTCATTTTATTATGTTATAATAACATTTAGCTAATCTATGGTTAAAGCACTTGTGCACTCTAAATGCTGAATCCTTATTCATTGCGCAAAAAACAATAATTTTCATACTGTTAGACTCCTAGGTTAGATCTTTTATTCCACTTTAACTTTACATTCTTAGGTAATATCAATTGAAATACAGATAACCATAGCAGGAAACAATAACTCGGTGAATATGGTAATACTGTATATGCATATTTTAAAGAGTAACCTTAATTTAGCATTTAGCTTTATTTAAACATATTTATTTATCCTTGATTTGGAGACAAGCTATATGCTTATGTGAATTGAATTGTGGCCTTTGTAGTGGCCCCAATTGAGCCTTACTCTTATCTAACTCTATAAAAAGGGGTCTTTGACGTGCATGGGGTATTGCCCTCCTAATAAACGGAACAACCTTTTTTCGTCCCTTGAAAAGGACTAGCAATTAAGACCATCCTCGCAAATGGTGTCAAGAGAGTCAGAAAATTAATTCATAAAATTTTCACCCCTAACGAGGATCGAACCATTAACCTTGGAGCTAATAGCCCGAACTTTTAACCACTATAGCTACATCACCAGCTCTATCAGTTGGCATTTAATTCAGAACAATTGGAAGCTTGGAAACCAAAATTATGGAAAGAAAATAACCCATACCAAAATCACAGGAAGACAAATCCAGCACAGAATTAATATGTTTTACTCTGACATGTTTTTCAATTTTAATCTTTATTTTTTATCTGTCTAATTCAGTTATATTCAATTTTGACAAAGGGTCTCTAATGAGCATTTAAAAAATGGGTCAAAGACAGAAATAGCCGGATTTCTTTAACAGGAAGTATATGAGCCGCAGACCTGAATTCAAATCCCATGTTATGGGAGATTATGCTGATGCTGCATACTAAATATCAAGAGGCTGTGATAAGTAGTTGCTGAGAAAACTGTTACCAAAATTTTCTATTTTTGAACATTAATGTCAAAAATTAACAACGTCGAAGTCGGTAAACAGGAAGTAGGTGAGCGACAGACCTGAAATCGAATCCCTCTTTATGGGAGCCCATGCTAATGCTGCATACCAAATATCAAGAGGCTTTGATTAGTAGTTACTGAGAAAACTGTTACGAAAGTTTTTCCCCGCCCGCCTGCCGCCCAACATTCACCATTTTGTAACCAGGATTTTCA
The DNA here is from genome assembly GCA_963971305.1 of Arcuatula senhousia. Classification (NCBI taxonomy): domain Eukaryota; kingdom Metazoa; phylum Mollusca; class Bivalvia; order Mytilida; family Mytilidae; genus Arcuatula; species Arcuatula senhousia. The sequence continues at coordinate 44,532,917 of OZ020304.1, read as the reverse complement.
CTAGTGAATCCGGCCAAAAATATATATAAACCAAACATTGTACTCAAAACTTTTTGCCTCAAACTTCTGGTTTAACCCACTTTTTTTTTAATCCCTGTACCAACTCAGGACCATTGTGATTTTAAGTTTCTTTAATTTGTATTGTCTTACTGGACATGTGAGCCTAATTATCCAATTCAGTACGCAGTTTGGATATTAACTTTATTTATAAAATGTTTCTAAACATTAACCTTAACCAACCTAACTTCTAAAATATATTTAGAAGCCAGAAAGCAATTAAGGATAACAACTTTGAGGTGGTCTTCTAAATTTTATAATTTGTTTTATGCAAAAGTTGATGCGCAAATATTACGCAAAAAAAGCTGTTACAAAAATAATAAAATAACAAAGAAAATGCACCATAACTATGCAATTACCTTTGCATTTTCCCATTAACACACAAAGGCAGTGCCATAATAAAATTGCTTTAATTGAAGAAAAACACTTTTCCGTTTTCTTCAAATGTCAGGAAATTGAACAATGACTTTGCACAAGTTTTATGGAGCGGTGCAAGTCAAATGGTTGCAATAATGAGCAAGATTTCTACCCTTGAAAGGAATCCTTGATCTTAAAATAGACATTAGCCGTAAACCTTATATTATGTACAAAAATAGTTTCATGTTTCAAATCAGTCTGGAGTTCAAGAGAAATAAGACCATTTCCTTGTCTGGACTAGCTGAAAAGCAGTTTCTCAAAAATATAAGATTCACATTTGCACATTTTATTCTGCAAAATTTAAAACCTTTAAATCTTATACAGTCTTGTCTATGGATGAGATGAAAAGTGTAACAGATGAAATGAAAAAACTCCAAAAATTTAGTGCAAGACATGAAGAGTTGTTTCTTTATAACTTTTCAAAGTAAAATATGTGTTTTTCCAAAAACTATTTTTTTTTACTTGGCCAAGGATCAACTTCATGTACTAACAAAACTTGTTTCTGTCATGCACATTAGATATCTGAGCAAAGTGCATTTCTCTATGAACTGACAATATTACATTTTGTATAATATTCCATCTACCTTTAATAAAACCCTTGCATTTCCTATGTGCAAAACAATCTGTCAGCAATTGAATTTTGGCATTGTTTAAAAGCATTCAAACTCAAATCTTAATGACTAATTTTCCAAATTAGCTAGAAAAATGGATAATTGGCATGTGCCAAATGCATTTCGCACCAGTCAGTATCATACGAAAAAAAAACAAAGTACCTTATAGCTCAGAACAAATGGAAATGGATCCAAACATTGAGGAAGTTATAATTGTTTGTAAACCCTGCTGACATTTGAAAAATATTTGATATCTATTTATCATTTATGATGTAAGACCAGTAATTATGCTATTGAAGCTCATCAAGTTGTTACCAATAATTTATTATTTATAATAACTGCAATAAACCTGCATTAAGTTGATAGCCAATATTATGGTGTGATACTGTTAACAGTCAATAAAATGTTCTGAGAAAAAATTCTATTCCATGAGTCCATTGTGTCTCAACTACCTCGGCAAAAATGTTTCGTCTCAATCTATTTAAAAACAGAATATTGTACAGGCAAATGGAATGCGACTTTTCCTTCTCAAAGTACTAAAATTTGATTAAAATATTTGTTTAGATAATGTGAATCTGCTCATCAAAAACTGTGCACTCATTCTCAATACATGTATAAGCTTGAATATAAGACATAGAAAATTTAGGAAAGACCCATTTTCGTGAGGTAAAAAAATGTAAATAAACGAAACCGGGTAATCGCTGAAAATTAATTCCTTGTTTATGATGCTTATATCGCACAACATCATGTTGGGTTTTTGGTGAGAGGTTTAATAATGTCATATAATTCTAGCTGTCCTTAACTTGAAATAAAATTGAGACTCTATGCCATTTTCCGTATTTCGCTCATTTACTCGAAATTAGACGACCTTTTTTACTGGGGTAGTTGAGACATGAGCCATGGGTTTTGTTTTGTCTTCCTTTATCAGATTTTACAAGCTGATTTGAACATTGGCAGCATGACACCAGGTGTGCTATAGCAAGCAGGAACTGTTTAATCTTCCAAAGCACCTGAGTTCACTCTCACTACGACTTGAGTTTGCCCTGTTAATTGCTATTCAGTTGTTTTTGTATTTTTGTGTTGTCTGTTTCTTTGTGCTATTCTCATTGGTGTTTACTGGTTTTGTCTTTGCCCTTTCAAACTTTTGACATCCAGATGCCCTATTGCTATCTCTGCTTCTATCAAGGGGCTGTAATAAGTTTTTGCCGAGTTAACTTTTACGAAAAAAAATTCCACCCGCACACTACTGCCCAGGGCCCCCACTTATAACATGGATGTTTCTACTGTTTTGTATTTGAGCCAAATGCAATCAAAATAAATTTCTCTTCAAAATATGCAGATAAAATTTATTTTGACAAAATAATGTTTCCTTATCCAATTTAAAGGACATACATTGTAAAATAAAAAAAATAAAATTTAATCATTTTGTAATCTTTAATAAATTGTTTCTTCCCTTTCCTTTTATATTTAAAATGACATTAATCAAACTGTAACAACATGCACATGCAAAGATCTTCTAAAGCAATTGTGAAGTTTTCTTTTTACTCTAATTAAATTTCCTTTCAGACCACTGCTGTGATCCGTCTAATTGAAGGATAATTAGAAAGAGTTACAACATGGAAATTTAATTTCAATACAAATTTGTTCCAGGATTTCATTTTTCTCTCGCTGCTGGGAAATAAGGTGTTTGGGTCTGTACTTTGGGACGTCAACAACTTCAGTGTGCCACTCAAATGATTATAAAGCAGCTAGATGAGTTTTAAGACCATTGTTTTGCAATGAAATAAAGGTAATCCACAGTGTAGGAACAGATATGTACAGTTGGGGGTCTAAGCAAAAATTGTGCAATACAAATGTCAATTTCATACAGTTTTTAAAAATTACACTTTTCAAGTTCAAAATTCACAATTCAACTAGAGGCTCCCAGGAGCCTGAATCGCTCACCTTGTATTTGATGATACTTATAAGCTGGATATTTTAACAAAGGACTGCTACCCCTCTGGTGAATTATCAATTTTATTGTTCTAAGGGAAACAACTCCTATCAATAAAGGTCTTACAACTTTGACCCCATTACATAATTTTTAGATCTTTGTGTGCTTAACCATATGTAATTAAAAATTTTCAAATATCTTGTATTGTTTCCAAGATATTAGTCTTAAAAAAGCAAAATTTGAAGAAGAAAAAACCAGAAAAAGGGCAATAACTCCTATAACCATTGTCAGATCTTCTTCAAAACTTCTGAGCAGGTAGATCTTTATGTGCTGACCATTATTACCCAAATAGAACTTTAATATCTGTTCCCATATTTGAGTAATTTGCAAAAAACTGCAATTTACCCATATGTTCTATTTTTAGCCATGGCAGCCATTTTTTTTGTCGAATCAAAATTTCAAAAGATGATTTTGTAGACCACATACTACAGAACAACCCTACTAAGTTTCATTTCATTTGACTGAGCAGTTTCAGAGAAGAAGATTTTTGAAAAGTTGAACAAAAAACTGTGAAAATGGTCAATTTTTACAATCCAAGGGGTATAACTCCTAAAGAAATGATCCTACAACTTTGACTCTGTTACAACTTTTGTAGATCTTGATGTGCTTAGTTATATGCAATTTAAATTTTTGTAATATCTTGTATGGTTTTCAAGATATAGGGCTAAATAAGTAAAATTTTTGAAAAAAATCCAGAAAAAGGGCAATAACTCCTACATCGGTTGTTGGATCTACTTGAAAATTTCTGGGCAGGTAGATCTTGAGGTGCTGATCACTTTAACCCTCTGCCAGAATTTTGATATCTGTTACCGTTTTTGAGTAATTTGCAAAAAACTGCAATTTACCCCTATGTTCTATTTTTAGCCATGGCGGCCATGTTTTTTGTCGAATCAAAATTTCGAACGATAATTTTGTAGAGGACATACTACAGAACAACCCTACCAAGTTTCATTACATTTGGCCAAGCGGTTTCAGAGAAGAAGATTTTTGAAAAGTTGAACGACGGACGACAGACGACGGACGACGGACGACGGACGACGGACGCCAAGTGATTGCAAAAGCTCACATTGCCTTCGGCAAGGTGAGCTAAAAAGGTACACTGCGTAATCTATCAATTTCAAAGCTTGCCTTGTTACACAGTATTGTCAATAAGAAGGAATGGACTTTCACCTTTCAAAACCTAAAGAGGTCATCCATGCAGAAAAAGGTTACTGCTAGTATCTAAAGGATGCATGGTGCTAAGCATCACTAAGTTGATCTGCCCTACCAATATGGTTGATGTAACAGAAATTGACTTAACCATTCTTCTGTCAGTGGTCATCCATGCAGAAAATGTGCGTCACAGCCAGCATCCAAAGGATGCACTGCTTTTAGCATCACTAGATGCACATACCCTAGGAATAAGGTTGATCTGACACTTGTCACAAGAATTGACTCTAACCATTCTGCTGTACGAAAAAAAAATGGAAGCTGATGCTTAGAATATTACATAAGCCCCCTCACTTTGTGAGATAAGCAGGGTTCGACATTAACGGTTGTCCGATTGCCCGGGACAAGTGAAATGCGAAGTCGGACAACTAAAACTTAAATCCAGCTTGTCCGATCGGGCAAGTGAAAAAATATTTATAATAACTATATTGATTTCCTAGTTTCGTCATTTTCGAAGTTAATTTCTTTAAAAACTGTGATTTGAAACTTCTTTCGTTGTCGTTTTTCATTAATCGGTCGCCATTTTGTATAAATTTTCTCAAAAAGGAAAACCCAAGTATAATTATAGAACATTCTATTTAAAACCCTATTCCTATTGGTTAATTAAATATATCATATCCAATTGGAGATCAGTTTTTCGAAACTTCTCTTGTATAACCGATAATACATAGTAAGATACCCGAGCACTACGAAGTGATGATCACACATTCCTTCATGGCCATTTAATTATCAACCAATCAGATAGTTGATGGATATTATAGTTATATAAATAGTTCAATAATGCTATAAACTGAAAGTAATTATGGTGTATTGGAGTCGTAGTCAAAAGAGGACAGTTAAATCTTCATAGAAAATTGAAAACACAATTAAAATAAAGTTTGTTAATATGGTTAAGGTGCAGTCCATTCTATTGATATTTTAAAAAAAATTCCTTTAAATATATATGCCTCTACGTCACTCTAGATAAAAACTCGGACAAGTACTTTGTACTTTCGGACAAGTAAAACTTAGCTGTAACTTGTCCGACGGGACAAGGGGATTTAAAAGTTAATGTCGACCCCTGAATTAAGCTATTTTTTTTCATTCATAGGTATAAACTCAGACAGAATTGCAAACAAACCCACTGAAATCATGCAGCATATATAGTAACATTTTATAATGAAAGTGACAAAAGTTTTGCTCTTTTTTGTTGTTGAAAATATCATGGTTCCAAATAACATTACCAGTACTTTAAACCTCAATTATTAATCTAACCTTCTTTCAACAGAGTTTTCATTATTAGGGTGAAAATTTACATATCAAAAAGATGAATAGAAAAGTTGTCCTACATTTCAGTCTGACATTCAGACAGCATTTGAAATAGAAATTCAGAACAAAATATTCATCAGCCAAGCTACAGATACATCTTTATACCACTTGACAACACCTTTAAAAGCATGCCAATCTACATCCTCTATCTTAAAGAAAACACGATTTCATATGCAATACATTACCATCAAATATATATTTAAAATCGAAAACCAAAAAAACCTGCATTTTTTAGCACAGAACTAAAATTCTATGGTTGTCACAAAACTGATGAAGCTGTCTAATGCAATTAAATCAGGTTATTCTTTTGGTGATGACAGCTTACATTAGTCTATATTACTTTAGGGACGTAATTCAAACTTTTTCAAAAAGAGTGCCTTCCTAATTCTTTATTCTTTTCCTGAGAGGCCTGATTAATTAGCTAAAACATCCACATAGTCATTTTATTATTTAATTTATATGTTATGCTTGTATAAGCTGTACAGGAGTTTTTAATTCTTAGATATGACTGTAGAAAATGGGTCAAATACAAATATGGCTGGATTCCATAGATGAGAAACAGGAATGAAATCATATCCCACAATATGGGATTGCCCATACTGCAAGGCAGTAATCATTTTATGTAAATACAGGAAAACTGTAACATACCTAACAAATAAAACACCATATCCATCATGCAGTTTAGGAGGAGCTGCACTTAAGAGATAGCTCACAGACAGACAGACAGACAAACAGATAATCTAAATCCTAGATACAATCCTTAAAAAATCTGTCAAAGTCAAAAATGGCCTGATTTTGTTTAACAGGAAGTAGGTGAGCGACAGACCTGAAATGGAATCCCACATTACGGGACACCCCCCCCCCCTGATGCTGTATAGATACTAAATATTAAGTGGCTGTGATTAGTAGTTGCTGAGAAAATTGTTACGAAAATTTCTTCCCCGCCTGCATGCTGCCCACCGCCTGCCCAACATTCACCATTTTATATCCCAGATTTTTCGCTCCATGAAATCCAGCAAAAATGTTCAAAATATTGCTTGAAATAAACCTAAACTCATAGAGAGCACATTTTACAGAGAACATATACATCAAAGAATCTAGCAAACAAAAAAGCTTATATGCAAAAAGCAATTCAAATATAACCATTACAGAGATAGGTATGTGAAACTAATTAACAGGTGCTTAAGAATTTCTCACCTGTGATATATTTCTTGATGTTTTTAGTGTTTTTTAGAAGATATTTGTAGTTTCTTCAAAGTATTGTAGCAGAGAGTGTGGTTGGTGTATGAGCATTGTTGCATTATTGTTTAACATGATTAAGAATAGTGTAAAACTTGAAAGATTGAAGAAAATTTGATTTGTAAAATCTCTAGACTGAGGTTTTCATTGATAAAACAAGCCCACAAAACTTTTTACAACACTAACAGTGACATGTATAAATGAATCAATATGTGCAGTGGTGAGTTGACACAAGATAAACAACCCTGACTAAATAATAATTCAAATTTTAAATTGGCATCTTGTGGTTTCTTCTGTCCTCTTCATATTCTTAATATTTATTTTGGCCTTAAAAAAAATTGTCAACAGTACAGCATCGCTGAAGAGTCTTTCAAGGCATAAGGAATATCCAACACAGCTCAAAATTGGAACTTTTGCTGTAATTTTGTTAAAAGAATGCTTCAAACACAAGGCCACCAAATATTTTCAGCTCAAAACAGAAAATTTATTGCAGATTTAGGTGCATATAAACTTGATCAATTTTGCACTTTACCTTATCTTAATTTTAAAACAAGGTTAATCAAAAACAAATTCATTCCAATTAGATGTACAATAAACTGCTAATAATAGATACAAGTAAACATCTCCCTTCACATTACTAGGTTGTTCAAACAAATAAATTTCCCAATTAAAGGAAGACAACTCTTATCTGACTTTGATAATCACAAGATTTTATTAGTTCATCAGATCTCATCACTGTTTGATTAATAATGGTGATGGGGCAGCAATGCTATGGTGAGATGCTGCTTTAACCCAATAAACAAAATTGGCAAAACACTACGATCTAACGTAAAAGCTGTGTTTACAAAAGGTTTGATGGGGAAAAAATTGCCAATAACAAAATCATTTTGTTTGACTCTTGGATTGTTTTCATTCGATTTGATACGAGCTTGAGTATTGAGTAATTTATTTAGCAATTAGGGTGTATTTCAGATCTTTAATGGCTGAAATTTGGTTTTCATGATATGATGTTGGGGAGATGTATTTGTTTAACCCACTTAAGAGTAGCATTTCCTTAATGGATTCTACAATTTACAGAAGCATTCTAAAATGTTTATGCGCATGTAAAACAATTTTTTTTAAGGTTAAAAAGAATCATATTATCATTTGTACAGAAAATATTTGACTTCTTTTAGTAGAAAGGTCAGATCCAGGAATTTATAGAGAATATCAGTGCCTGAAATGGCCCACGACCACTGGCCAAATGCGAGATTTTTGGTTGGGCCAGTAAAAGTCTGAAAATTTTCCTTTACACATATAAGGGCACTAGCCCAAAAATGTTATTTGGGCAAACAGATTGGATTTTCCCATTTCAGAAACTGAATGTGGTTCATTACCCAAACATCCAAGTGGAATATGAGGTCCACTTAAATTTTGACCCCTTTTATGGCAAATATCTGTTCAATATAGAAATTAACTTTCTGGATTCTCTCCTTACTTAATTCTAGCATCATCATGCATGTGTGTTTACTTACTTGAGTCTCCCATCAGCAGCAGCTGCACCCCCAGGGATGATCTTGGTGATAAAGATGCTTGGATCTTCCCCAACATGTGGATTGTCTGCCCCTCCAGCAATGCTGAATCCAAGGCCTGTGTTTCCCTGTAAAATTAAAAAGTTTATTTTTGTCAAATAAGAAAAGCAAATACTTCAATGAGAGAAAATGAAAATGTTCAAACATTTTTAAACATACCTGACTTGTAATTTTGAACTTAATTCTGAAAAGCATGTATTTTGGAGAGGTGAACACAAACTTTAATAATTCTACAATAAAGAGCAAATATACTGATAAATGAACTGACAGGATCTTATATAGGAATTGGCCATTTTCATAACAGAAGTCTAATAAGGTTAACATTATATTTCTTTTTTTTCTGTCAAAAAATGTAGAGATAAGGAACAACTAATGGACATAAATGGTAAAAATAAGATGACAAAAACTGATAGTGTGATGATACTTTTCTATGCTATTGACCTAAATCAAAAACAGGTTCATGTAAAAGTTATCAATACATTAGAATCAAATTTGCTGAAAAAAAGTTTCACGATTTTGTTTTAGTTACAAGAAAAAAAACATTTTTAAAGAGTTTTTAATGTTTCCTAGTCAAATTATGCCCTAGGGGAAAAATATTTTTTTTTATCTCACTGTTCAAGTAATCTAATGACAATTGTTGTTTTACAAGTCTAAATTCAACTTGAGATTTTTTCAACATGAAGCTAGGTCTGTAGGATCAGATGTTTTAGTGAATGTGTTAATAAACAATTATCTGTTCCCCAATAATCTTCATGGAATGAGAAAAATACGACTTAATAAAAAACCTAGAAATTTCATATTCTTATGTAAATAAATATTTTTTTTTTTGCAGATCACATCCATACTGAATAAAAGTACATGTAGACCATAAGATCAGACATAGGATACACACCACAGTCTTAGCAAAATTTGTTTTGGGTTTGTTGGATACTGCTGGACCAACTTAACATTTTTATTGTTTATTTAAAATATCTGCCAAATTTTTCCCATATCTGACAGAAGAGCACATTTCACGAAAATGTACACCACACAAAAATACACTGTCTAAAGATGTGAGAACTCTAACACTATAATGACCAATTATATTTTAATTTTTTTTTTGCTTTTGATTAGAATTGTATATAACCTTACCCTTTCCAATGGGATCTCTTCATACTCCCAGTCGGCCTCACCATTCATCTGAAAATAAACCAAAATAAATTATTTCATTCATCTGAAAATAAACCAAAATAAATTATATCATTCATCTGAAAATAAACCACAATAAATTATATCATTCATCTGAAAATAAACCAAAATAAATTATATAAGTTATTGTATTTATCAATGGAGAAAAAAGCAAAAAATTAGATACACGCAAAAAAAAACTTTATGCCCCTGTCTGTTGCATATTCATAATGGGCAGCTGAAGTTGACACTGTCAAGTCTGGGCCGTTCAGGACTCATATTTAAGTCTTTTATAATTTCAATCTACTCTGTACCTAATTAATGATTAGACCACCTGAGTATAGGACAAAAGTTGTAAGATATCCAGTCTGTCAAGACCAATAGGAAAAACTTCTAACGAGTCAAAAATCTGATCTAGCTGACTGTCATGACGTTTGGAAGGGTTCCTCACACTAAAGTTGGAATTAAAATAAACTTTAATTTTAACATTTTAATAATTATGTTATTTATCGCAATAATGATTTGAATTGATGCAAAGAATGTCTCAAATTTTTGTGCTTCATCGACAGTGCATATGCAAAAGGCTGAAAATCCCAAATATACCAGAAATTTTAATTCGTCAACTGGGACCATTTTCTATCTAATTTATTATGTACTTTTGTTCAAAATCTAAATACAAAAAGAATTGAGGCGTGATTAAAAAAAGTAAAAATGTAGACCATTATGCAGTCTCAAACCGATCGAATCCTTTTAATTGCACTTGCAATATATCTAGATCTTAAGTCAGCAATTTCCACTTTTTTACCATTACCCTAATGTGAGAGCCAAAAACATCCATCAACTAAGAGAGAGAGAAAAAAAACACACCTAATGAAGCACGACATCTTAAAATGCCTCCAAAAATCAATCTAACAACTTCTGCAAGAGTGTTCAATCTTGTGTTGATGTAATAGCTTAATATCATATATTTAAGTATTAATATAATCTTTTTTAATATGCATTATAGGACAAAGCACGTTACCTATATCGCATACCCTATATCGCACCCCCTATATCGCACCTCTTACCCTATATCGCACCCCCTATATCGCACCCCCACATTCGGAACAAAATATTTTCCCAATGTCTCGGATTTTATCCTAGAGCAGACGATCAAAATATGGCGAGGAGTCCACATGCTGTGTTGATAGGTGAAGTAATAATGAACGAGTTAGCGGAGGACATATTGCAGCTAGAAGACCACATTCAACTTCAGAGCAATGCAACTGAACCCAGCAACACAGAAGATTTTGTGGCTAGCATGAGAAATCCAAATACAGTTCGGAAGACTAATTCTGATGTCAACAAATTTCAACATTGGCTTGAACAAGAAAATGAACGGAGGGCAATAGAAACTTTGACTCACCAAGAACTTGACACTTATCTTGCAAGATTTTTTATGACGGCAAAGAGGTTAAATGGGGAAGACTTTGAACCTGTGACCCTAAAAAGTATTCATGGGAGTCTAAATAGATATCTGAGCGAAAAACGATCCCCATTTAACATAGTTGAAGACAAAGAATTCAAACATTCAAGAGATGTCCTGAACTCAAAAAGAAAACAACTTAAGCTGTATGGAAAAGGAAATTGTCCTAACAAGGCAGAACCATTCACCCCTGAGGAGTTGCAGATTTTGTATGACAAAAATCTTCTTGGTGCAGGTAGGTTTATCATGCTTTTAAATACATGTATGTCATTTTAAAACAGACATGGTAAACAAACATGTATATGTAGCACAGAAATTTGCTTAATAAATATTTAAAATGAAACATGTATCATAATGTAAAAGTTCTTTTGCTCCTTATGATATTTCGTTTTTATGTAATCACCTAAAACTTTGTTTATAATGGTATGATGCTGTGATGTTATCGTCTGTCAGTGTCAACTACGTGCAGTTCTTCACATCCTATTGCATGTTACATCAAAATGTGAATTTCAGTGTACTAGTAGTTCTACACACTGTATTTGTTATACATGATACATAGAAACCTAAAAGATACGGTTTAAATCCATTTATTCTCATTAAATGAACATTAACTCCGGTTGTATAATTCAGATGGGTCTTGCCTGTATCCCTCCAGGCCATACATGTAGTTGTACGTGACTAACATGACTAAATGACTTTGGTCATAGACATGATCGACAAAATCAGTCCGAAAGTATTTAAAAGATACAAATCCTGAATAATCATGATTATTACATGCATAAATGAACAACACGTGTATTTCTGACAATGTGCACAGGGGATCCATGATTTTAGTTCAGAGGTGGAATAAAAATGTTTGGATGTTTATTTTTGCCGAGCAAAGCAAGCCATACATTTTTGTTGGGTGTTTTTTACATGGATTAAAATATGCCAAAAAAAAACTAAGTTTCTGCCAGCTTAGGGGTTTTTTACATGTACAGTAAGCCTTTCCTTGGATCCGCACATGGTGCATTATCAAATAAAGGCTTCTTTATTATCATGATTATAAAGTTTTGATATTTATGATGATTTTTATTTACTTTACATAATGTACAATGTAAAGAGTTTTTTAATTTATTCATGTTCAGTTGTTTACATTCATACAATTTCATTGTAGGTAATGCATCATCCCTGACCAACACCATCTTCATGAATAACAGCATGCATTTTGGAATGAGGTCTAGGAATGAACATCTTAATTTAAAATGGGGCGATATCGAACTGAAGACATCATCATCTGGGGAGAAATATTTAGAGTACACAGAAAGGGCAACAAAGACAAGGACTGGAGTGAATAGTGACACTAGAGCATTCCCACCAAAAATGTTTGAAGACAAAGGTATATAAATGTTAATTATGGTATTTATTTCTTGGATAAAATGCACTTGTCACTTTTACACGTGTGTTTACATAAACAAAAAAAAACTGATGCATTTAAAGACTTCTAAGTAAAACAAGGTCAAGACCAATGACTATTTACAAATGTTAAGCGAAGCAAGAATAGACACGAAATTTTTTTAGTGATGAGGGGGGGGGGGGTAAATTTAAAATATCAGCTGAATTATATACATGTACCTGTAGGTTGTGTCACCTACAGTACAACTATTCTACAAAACATATTGTTCAATCAAATATACCTTGGTTAAAATATATGATATAATGAACATTACATGGCACTCTAAACAGTGTTAATATGTTTAATACAGATGTTACAATATTATAGTGGCAATACTTTTAAATGTTGCTTTTTTTTTCAGATAACCCTAGATGCCCAGTAAAAATGTATCTTCTTTATGCCGAAAAAAGACCTGAAGCAATGAACACTGCGGATTCAAAATTCTATGTAGGAATCAATAGAAGTGCAAACGCCAATTCATGGTTTATCAATCAGCCTATGGGAAAAAACACCTTAGCCAATATTGTTAAAAATATGTGCCAAGAAGCAGGTATTCAAGGGAGAAAGGTTAACCATAGTGCTAGGAAAACTGCTATAACAACCCTTGTCCATGCTGGACTAGATAACACACTAGTCCAGCAGCATTCGGGTCATAAAAGTCTTAGTTCGATTAATAATTATAGCTCCGCTAGCTTCCAACAGCAAAAGCAGATGTCATCAATTATAAGTAGCTTTAGCAAACCAAATGAAATACCTAACCATGTCAGTTCAAATAATGATTTAACAATCCCAGATGACAATGAAGATGAACTGCTATGTACATCATCTCAAGAAATTGTTGATCAGACACTGAATGAAATTCAAAACTTTGAACATGCTATGTTTGATATAAGTAACAATAACTCTGTTTCAAAGTCTACGTCTAAAGTAATGCAGGATATTTGTGTTAAACCACAAACCTCTATACCTCAAATTTTGTCTGGTGCGTATGTTAGTGGAAATGTTGTTATCAACTATGGAAATTCAAATAAGCCGGACAATGGTGTAGAGAATTCGGAACCAGTAAAGAAGCAGAGGAAGTACTCGCGCATAATATATGATTCTGAGTCAGATTGACATTTGATATTATCAAACATCATACATGTTTTCAAATATTTGTTTACATTTTCTATCTTGTTAAAAAAGTTGTTTAAATGTTTTCAATAAAACTGTTCTGTTTTGAACCAGTAATTTCCTTTCAGAACCTCTTAAAAAAGAAGTTATACAGTACCAAAAATATTCAAAGATATATATACATCTGTTACAACTCATCAGTGATGCTTCAGCTTGACAAAGCATGACAAATTAAAATCAAGAACAAGAAATACAATAAAATACCTATGTGAAAACTTAGCAAAAAATATCATAAAATGCCAGGCAAACAGTTCCACATAAAGTGTAAAAATTCATCAGAAATCCTCTAACCAAAATTAAAAAGTAAGTGGATTGGAATATGCGTCTTCACAGGCCAAGGGTTCGCTAACACTGAATTAATGTTTGCAAAGGAATATGTTGATCACAATATAGACAGTAGTTAAAGCATACAGTACATGTAAGTGCCAAACTAAATTTTCAGTGTTCTAGGATTCCTATTACGCGTTACCTGGGGTAAGTGAAATTAGACCTAGGGTAAGTGGACTTTGACAGTTTTTTGCATTGATTTATATTGTACATGTGGGTAAATGAATTTTTGCAATTTTACATCTTGGTAAGTGAGATTTTAAAAAAATCCTAGAACACTGATTGTATAACTGGAAATTAAAATTGAGGTTGAAAAACAAGAAAATCATAACACATGTAAAGCTTTATTTACAAAATATTAAACAAATTAAAATTGAAATTACACATGTGTGTAGAACAAATTACATGTTGCATCCCTTTAAAAGATAAATTTCACAATTACACTTTTTCAAATATATCAATATTCAGTCAAATATACCTTGGTTAAAATATATGATATAATGAACATTACATGGCAAAATCTGTATCGCATGCTGTATTAACCCTCGACCTATATCATACCTCGGGCCGATGGCCCTCGGTATGATATAGGTATCTCGGGTAAATACAGCATGCGATACAGATTTTGCCATGTATTATTCAGTATGTATTGATCAACCTGCTATAAAAACCATTATGACATAACCAGGTGTTTTAAGATGTTGTTTTTTCGTGCTAGCTTTTTTCTCTGTTCTAAAAATAAACTTGTGAAGTTTGAAACATAAGGCAAATAATTTTGGTTTGTAACAACAATGAAAAGAGTGGTGTCTAGAAATTTAAAGCACAAACTCATAGACTTTGAATAGGTGTCACCAAGTGTGTGTGGGGGATTGCATTCAATGGCCTTTATCAATGCACCTGGGCCATGTAGGCAAGTCAGGTTTATTGCAGAGATTCCCAAGGTAAAAATGACAATACCAGAAATTCGGTCTGGTAAAGCTTCTGCTTTTACCAGAACAAACAGTTTTTTACAGAACCGGAAAAAGAGAAGACAATATAAAAGTGGAATTTTTACCGGACTTCAGGTCCAGCGGTTACTATTTTTTTCCAGACCAACTTAATTTTTACCAAACTTGTCCGTCAGTCCGAAGTCCTTGGGAATCTCTGTTATTGGTGGGGAAACCAGAGTACCCTGAGAAAACCACTGACCTTGGGCAGGTAACTGACAAACCTAATTATCAACATGTGGGGAAGTCCCGTTTTTGTAAATTACACACCACCTGAGAGGTGATGAAGTCCCGTTTTTGTAAATTACACACCACCTGAGACGTGATCGGCTATAGTGATAAATGGTTGGGTATTCAAACTAGCGCCTTTGACTACTCAGCCTCCCAGGCCCCCTGCTTTGAATGGACTTTTCACAATCTGTAGACAAACATAAGAGACCTTTTAAATAAAACATGGATGCTGGGCAAGGAAAATTGAAATCATTTCATACACATATATCACATTAATATTATTTTTGAATTACAACATTTTCGACAAAAATCTAGCACATGACAAAATTTTGCAGATCTGATCAACTGAAGTAGTAGTAAATTAAGCATAAATCATACATGTATTTAGTTTCCAATTATCTTTGTTGATGCAGACCACTTATCATCTAGTTGTGATTAATCAATGGCAATTAATCATAGATTACAGAATTGTGTATTGAATGCATCACATAGATGTTATGTACTGATTGTTCAACTACATGCACCAACATATGAACAATCTGCATGTTCTTGGTGTTTAATTATGGCAGAAGGAATGTGGCTAAAATGATAAAGCTTTGAAGTGTTTCCCAGAAATAAGAGAAGAGAGTGAATTAAGTAGCAATAGATTGGGGCTAAGATAAAATTGAAAAGAATTTTTCATTTTCCTGATGCAAAAAAAATCAATATAAACCTGCTTGATTAAGGGATAGGGATATTTGTCCTTCAATGGTTAGTTGAAAAGTACATATAGCCTATCCATCACTTTCATTCAATGTTTGTGATATAAGGTAGATATGCACCTCCTATCTCAAAATTAATTCTTTTTTGGAGGGTATTTATTTGTGAGCTCCAGGGGCTCATAGTTTTGTTTCTATCCGAGCTTCAATATTGTTACAACAGGTACATGTACATCAAAAAAGATGAATCCATAATGATATTTTTTTCAATATGATGAACAGTATTCTGTTTGCAAATATTCTAAAAATAAAATTGTTATTCTGTAAGATATTGGATAAAAGGTTAACAAAAGGAATCAACAAGATCTGTGTACAAGTGTGCATTTATAAATCATTTGATCTGTAGCAGATTTGATACAAATGATTCACTTGCATATACTACTACAAAGTCCATCATAGCAAGCCATTAATCAGTAGCAATACACATAAATATTTCAGAAATGTAAACATAAACAAATGATAATCAAAAGTTTAGACAAGTTTTGACAGATTTTAGTCTTTTAAATGTTTGTCAATTGATTCAGCAATGATGTTCTTGTAATTTTTTCAACAGGGTAACTACACATGCATGAATACTTTCACATGTATTGAAAACTTTCTTTTCCCATTTCAACAGGCATGAGAAACAGACAATTTGAACATGATAAAGATGATAGCACTAATCTAATATGTCTAAGACAGAAATTACAACTTTACCCTTTTGATTAAGTAACCTCTCCTCTCAAAATAGCATCCATAATCGTGAGGCGTCTATAAACAATATGGCAGAGATCATCAAACAAACACAAACCTCCAAAAATCACGAGTAGGATCAGAAAAGAGAAAACAGTGGTGTATACTTGAGTAGAATTACAGCCAACAGAACATATACAAGGCAAATGTCAAAAATATAAATGGAATTGGGAATTCAATATCATTTAATAGCAAAAGCTGGTGATATATCATTGAGAAAGTATTGACTGCTACAAGATGGTTAGTAATAGGCAATGTCAGGCAAATCAAATTATGCAATGTTTCTCGTCCTTATCTATATCTATCCATCCTCCAAAGCTAACTATATACTAATATTGACTATGTAAATAAGAATCCTGCCAAGAAATTCCCAATAAATATCTGTATTTGGAATAAGCAAAATAGACAGTTTATATATAATATATGTATATATATTTTTTAAAGAAGCAGAGGTACCAATGGGGTATCCGAATATCAAAAGTCTGAATGGGCAGAGACAAAACCAGTAAACACCAACAAGAACGGGACAAAAACAGACAACATGTAAAACATGGAAACACAAAATAACTGAATATCAATCAACAACGCGAACTCCAGTCGAAACAAGAGTGAACTCAGGTGCTCCGGAAGATTTAAACATTGGAACATGCAGAAAATTTGGCAAATTAAGTCCTTTGAATGGTCAGAAATGATACCCTAACTAAACATTAGATTTATATGCCTAAACAATCTTCAAAATAGCATTTTTTTCTTAAAAAGGAGGCTCTGAATCCACTATGTCAAAGACAAAAGGATGGTTCAAATTAAAATCCATAAACAATTCCCTTTTGAAGTTGTCAACACTTTTGAGTTGGAGAATACATCAAAGCTTTAAATTATCCGTCTAAATTTCAAAATTGTCTAAACCCTAAGGTTCTTCCTACCCCAGACATAGGTTGAATATCTTAGTAATAATTTGGTTCCCCAGTTTGGTATTTTTGGTTATACTGTTCTATGCTCTTCATATTCATACAGTGTTTGGCATTTTCAATATTTTGGTAGAGCGCCTCTGATGAGTCTTGAATAGACGAAACGCGCGTCAGGCGTAGCAAAATTTATTGTCTGGAACTTTGTTGTCATTTGTATTTTAACATAATGTAACATGTACATGCACATGAAAATAAAGAAATGGAGCAGTCACACACGACAGCTAATCCCCTGACCTTAAGCCAATGTCAGCTTATTTTGGTATTGATGCTGGTTACTATATATATATATCCACTGACCTAATATCATCTCTCTATCACTTACAGTTGCTGATTTATGGACCTTAACCAAAACTTTAACCTGAGTCATTCATGCAGGAAATGTAGGTCAAGATCACATAATTTTGGTACGGATTCTGGTTACTATCCATCATGTACCCACTAACCCAATTCCATCATTCTAGTACTTGCAGTTGCTGAGATATGAACCTGAACTAAAACTTGAAACCATAGTCATTCATGCCGAAAATGTAGTCCAAGGTGACCTAATTTTGGTACCGATGCTGACTACCATCAAAGATGTACCCACTCACCAAATATAATCCCTGGATGAGTTTTTTAAGTTATTGACAAAACAAAACCATTACATACATACAAACATACAAATCTATATGTACGAACGAACCAACCAAAGGCTATCTCCGTTGGGCTTTGGGATAACATGAAACTTTACAGTTAAATCTTCTGTGGATAAGACTACTCTTATAACATGTATAAAGAATATCTATAATCCTTCAAAATTTCATTAACACAAACAAGATAAGTATATAGTGGAAGATACATCATATGTAGCATTGTATAATGATTCATAGAATTAATGGTCAGATTCAAATGAGTAATATATAATATAAAGTTTGGATAATGTGTGTTGGTCCTTTTAACCATGCTGCTGGAAAATACCTTTATGTTCAGGTTCAAATTTAATACATTGGAACATCTTTTCTCTTTTTCAAAATGCTTGTTTGATAATGTGTGGAAAAAGTAAATCTCAATTATTTACTATAGCTAAATTTCAAGTCTTTGTTAATTGGTAATTGTAATATACATGTTATTCTACATTGACTTGAAACATGAGATGAAAATCATCCCTTCAATAAGTAAAGCAAACATTAGTTTTAGTGCTGGGTTATTTCTCTTTGTACACTAAACTTTAATCAAGATATGCTCACAAAACAACATATTTCAAAGCTTATACATGTAATAAAAAATTAGAAGTCCGACATGTCTGAGAGATGTAAAATCCTTTTAAATTAAATTAACAAAACTCTGACGGTTGCATTTACCAGAGACCAAAGGTATATGTACAACAACTGTAATATTAATCCTTGCAAATAATTACCGTGATCCTTATATTTAAAGATTAAAATAAATGTTTAACAATTTATCGGTACACATGCACCAAATATCTTTTTAAAACTGTTTGAATAAACAATACATCATGCATTACAGACAACCTCTTATTTCCAATGTTTATTATGATGTCTGTACTTCAAAAAATTATTCCCTTAATAATCTAAACATGCAATCTAAATCATGTTACCAGACCAAACAAAGACTGTTCTGTTCTTGATTCTTTTTTTTTCTGATAATTGAATTTTCATTTTTTTTAATCAACTCAAATGGCGGAAATTGTCTAGAACACTAGTATTGAACTGGGAACTTGCTATTGATGGAAACCAATTATTGATATAGAAGTACTTACATATTCCGAACCAGCATCCGATCCTTGTGGCTGAAAAGAGAAAAAATATTTATTTAATTGGCAAATCTTCTAAAAAAGTGATTTTTATCTTATTTTGTATTCATATAATAATAATATTACACACGCCGCAGTTAGCTTTTTTTATGCGCCCATGCTGCAGTATGAACAAACTAAATTTTCAAATCTTCATTTCTCCAGCTGCAAATTTGACTAAAAATGGCTAAATGGACATCATTCAACAGCATTTCCTCAACTTGATAGACAAGAGGCTCCCAGGAGCCTGAATCGCTCACCTGGTCTTGATGTCAACCCTATGAAGACTTTTGTATAGCTAAATGAGCTGAATGTTTATAAGCATGAAAAATCTTTTCTCTATTTGCAATTGCTTTCATTCTAAATAATCCAAAACACTAAGGGGCTGAAACCCCTATAAGGGGTTATCAGACAACTTCAACCCTATGGAGACTTTTGTAGAGCTAAATGAGCTGAACATTTAAGCAAGCAACAGCTTGTCTCTATCTACAATAGTTTTCATTCTTTAAGCCAGAAACACTATTTTTGCCTTTAAGGGGCTGTAACCCCTATAAGGGGTCAGCTGACAACTTTGACCCTAAGAAGACTTTTGTAGAGCTAAATGAGCAGAACATTTAAGCAAGCAACAGCTTTTCTCTATCTGCAATAATTTCATTCTATAGGCCAAAAACACTATTTTTCGCCTTTAAGGGGTCATCTGACAACTTTGACTTTATGGAGACTTTTGTAGAGCTAAATGAGCTGAACATTTAAGCAAGCAACAGCTTTTCTCTATTTACAATAGTTTTCATTCTTAAGGCCAAAAACACTATTTTTTCGCCTTTAAGGGGCTGTAACCCCTATAAGGGGTCATCTGACAACTTTGACCTTATTGAGACTTTTGTAGAGCTAAATGAGCTGAACATTTAGGCCAAAAACACTATTTTTCGCCTTTAAGGGGCTGTAACCCCTATAAGGGGTAATCTGACAATTTTGACCCTAAGGAAACTTTGGTAGAGCTAAATGAGCTGAACATTTAAGCAAGCAACAGCTTTTCTCTATCTACAATAGTTTTCATTCTATAGGCCAAAAACATGCAAAAACGCTATTTTTCACCTTTAAGAGGCTGTAACCCCTAATAGGGATCATCTGACAACTTTGACCTTATGGAGACTTTTGTAGAGCTAAATGAGCTGAACATTTAAGCAAGCAACAGCTTTTTTCTATTTACAATAGTTTTCATTCCATAGGCCAAAAACACTATTTTTGACCTTTAAGGGGCTGTAACCCCTATAAGGGGTCATCTGACAACTTCAACCCTATGGAGACTTTTGTAGAGCTAAATGAGCTGAACATTTAAGCAAGCAACAGCTTTTCTCTATTTACAATAGTTTTCATTCTATAGGCCAAAAACATGCAAAAACGCTATTTTTCACCTTTAAGGGGCTGTAACCCCTATAAGGGGTCATCTGACAACTTCGACCAAATGGAGACAATAGTAGAACTTTTGATGCTGAAGCAGTAGCGTGGCATCAGATTTCATCTATCTCTTATACTTTTTGATTTACAAGCCAAAAACAGTAGTCTGACCCCCCTGGTCTATTTTTAGTAATGGTGGCCATGTTTTTTGACGGATCAAAAATTGAAACACAAGTTTGGTGCAGGACACCCTAAGGATCATTCATACCAAGTTTCATTAAATTCTGTTCATTAGTTTCAGAGGAGAAGATTTTTGAAAAATTGTTAACAGACGACGACGACAGGCGATGACGACGACAGACGACGACGACAGACGACGACGACGGACGCCAAGTGATGGTAATAGCTCACATGGACCTTCGGTCCAAAAGGGTAATAAGACTGATTTGATAAGGAAAGGCATACCCCTCATTTTTCCAAAGTTTGTACAAAATTAATTCCTTCATTAGAAGCTAAGAAATCTGTGATACTGTTGTGAAGGCACAGACACAAAAGGTGATTGTAATGATAGGAGGTATTTGCCTAACAAATCTTGAAACTTAACCTTTGACCTATGGATCCCAAAATCAATAGGGATTTTCCTTACTGTCTTGAGGCTAAAATGTGCGTTTAAAATTATGCGCCACAAATCCATTTCATTCTAATTTTCAAAAGTTTTTCATAACTCATGACCTTGAACTTTGACCTTTAGCCCAAAAAACAATAGGTTTTTTCCTCTCATGATAAGCTTAAATGTATGTAAGTTTCATAAAATTCTATCAAGTTATGCTTCCAAAGCCAATCTTATTTTTGACCTTGACCTTTGAACCCCAAAGTCAATAGGCTTTTTCCTATTTCATGTATATATACATGTATATGTAACCATTAGCTTTAATATTTTTAAGTGTTATGAAATTCTATAAAGGTGTTTATAAGTAAAGCCTGGGAAATGGTCAATCAGGACAGAAGAAAAGACAAAATCTTTAGTCCCCCACTTTCACAGAAAGGCAGTGGTAAAAAAGAACATGCATACATAAGAAAGTAAACATATACTAGGACAGACTGATTGGTGATCAGAGATAAAATAGTATACAACCTTTTAGCAAAATGTAAAATGTTTGCAAATTCAGTACAAATAGTATGACAAGCAAGAATAAATAAACCTGGACTAGGTCATTTAACAAAGATTAAATTTTCTCTTTAAAATTTACAAGCAAAAATCATCAAAGCTTCTAAAGCAAAGTACAGCCTATCTTAAGCAAAACTTAAAAAAATAGCATGCTCTTACCTTTGTGATTATAATTACATTTTGCAAAATATTATATGGGTGAACTTGATTGTTTCCCATTATGTGTTGTATAAAAGCATGGATCATTTTCAACATACAGTCATTCAACAGTGTCAAAACATCAAACATTGATATTTTTAGGGGTAAAATTAACCAGGATAAAATGGAATGTAGACAGCATAAAATGCAAGCTTATAAATAATTCTATAAGAAAAAAAACTTCCTTTTTAGTAAATGGACAATTAATCTAATATTCTAAAATCTACGAAAATCATCCAACTTGGTAATCGTTTATCATTTCAATGACTAATGTAGATAAGGAAAACAGAAAGGTGGCAATTAAGGAAGAAGTGTGAAGTGGTGTCAACATCTATTCTGCTAATTCTTTTCAAGATATTCCATAATGTTGCAATCAATGTTAACCAACGCATAAATATAATTTTGTAGCTAAAAATGAAAAAACAAAACACTGGGATTTTTTTTTCCTTTTTAAATATTTAAGATTTTTACATTTCCCTCTTTGCATTAATTAATGTTTATGATGTAATATGGAAGAAAAATGTATAGAGAACTGATAAATAGTATATTTTTACCAAAAAATAAATTCCTGTTAACCACAGAACTTAATTAAACTTTATACATGTACATGCATTACAAAAATTTCTTAGACTTCTCAATTTAATGAAAAGACACAAAATTAATTTTAAATTTGAATCTAAAAACAAGAAAATTTAGACTTAGTACCAAGCCAAAAATTGTACATGTACTTGGAAAAATACATAGTTCCAAGTTCCAACTAAGATCTTATAATTTAACATTTTAAACAAATCTGTTTGAGAAATCCATCAAATTAAGGTTGGTGGCCTATTGATGAATCTCCATTAAAATCACTATCTCTTATGCATTGTCATGAATCTTTGTGTTTTAATCAATCATACAAATTTTCACCATGAACAAAAAATGAAGAAGATATTTTTTTTTAAGCATTGCAGCAACATAGAACCAATGCAATTGACCAGAATGGTCCCCGGTGGTTTCCATACTTTAGAAAATTTGACAAATCTCAGAATCCATCCAAATGACAATAGATGATAGAAGAGTTGGAAATTACATCTGCTATGTTTTGTGGGATGTCAAATTAGATTAAATCACAATTTCCAGCAAATAGACGAATTAAAATGTCCCCAATAATAGATCATCTATAAGCGGAAAGATTGAATTACAAAGACAAGATATCACTTCAAAATATGACGGGTCTAAAGAAAACTGGACATCAACACAGAAATCACGAACAATGAGCTCCGTGATTGATGTGAGATGTGATTGCGTTGTTTGCGTCAGTAAAAGCAATCTTTTTACTGTTTTGGAAGTCTGTCCTAGTCTGCCTGATAGTCTGAATTTTTAAGTAACCTAATTTGAATTTCATCTTCAGTTTGTTTACTTAACTTGCTAGCTTTGGTGATATTTATGGATTTCCTTGTGCCATTCATAGAGTTTCCATGTTTTCATTATTAAAGCCATCTTATTGAGTCTTGCAGTTATTCAATGGAAAGAGAAATATGTTTGAATAAACTGCATACATGTATAGTCAATCATTGTGGGTGTAAAGATTTTCTATGTCAAAGGAAAACCAAACCATTGTTAAATCTTAGCTATCTTTGTCATATTGAAATTGATCTTTCTTTTATTCAAAGACAAACTAAGCTTTCCTTGTAATAGTCCATTAAAAAGTATCAAAATTTTCTTGAGCAAAATACTTTTCTTTTTGGTATAAATGCTTGTGAAATTTGATTTGCTTTATATAAATTTAATAACAAGAAGAGACATGATGTTCCATCCAAAACATGGAAAAGCCACATTAGCCTAAAAGAAAATCAGGAGGCATCCTATGCATGTATGATTACAACCAGACCAGAACACTACATGTCCCTATTCTTTAAAACAATGTAGATGGAGCAAACAAATATTTGGTTGAATAATTTCAAATAAATACAGTCAAACTTGTAGGTTTGAGTGACCACCTGCCTCGTGACACTTAATTATCGCTGTGTCTCTTAAAGGGCTTTGTATCACAGATTCAACTGTATTTACAAGAACATACATTTGTAACATTTGCACTTTGCTAATACATTTATTGTTTTTGAAATTTTCTTTTGTTTAGGTCAAAATTGTTTAAAACACCAGGTTTCTTTCCTTGTACCGTACATGGTCAATATCCTAGGTGCTGGATTTGGCTTCCCTGTTCAAACCTTTTGGTTTTGAGTACTTTTCATTCAATACATAAAAATTAATAGTCGTTGGAGTTAACATATGTGCTGTGGTCTCATGTTCATTTACTCCATATCCTTTCATTTTTTTATTTTGGTTTTTGACCTTTCAATGTTTTGATTCAAATGCTGCTGATAAGAGGTCAATCCTTAAAATATCTATATACAGCATAACCAAATGAACCCTTTATAGCCCGTTTTGGTATTTGTATTTACAAACCAGAAACATCAGTCTTATCTAGAAAACCACCAACAGATATTTGATGAGATATTGCACAATTTTGCTACAATGTTGTG
This sequence comes from Arcuatula senhousia, assembly GCA_963971305.1. NCBI lineage: Eukaryota > Metazoa > Mollusca > Bivalvia > Mytilida > Mytilidae > Arcuatula > Arcuatula senhousia. Next base: position 44,508,189 of record OZ020304.1, on the reverse strand, counting down.
TGATCGTTTAATGGGTTTTTGCCACCTGACAATTCTACAATGGTTCCGACACATCAGAAACCATTTGGCACTTGCGGACATTGTCAGGATGCAGTTTGTCATAAAGCCATTTGTCCACTTTATTGATCACCCGAATAAAACATCAAAACAAATGGGTTTCTGGACAGGACAGCCTTCTGTGATCTGAAAATTTTATCATTAAGACCAATTAGGTGTTCATCATTCCAGCTTATGATCAGAACTTCAGAACTGAAGTTTGTAACCACTAAAATAGCCCAAGGAAAACAAACTTTATAAATAGTAAACTGTAGAAAGCCTTTGAAGATGTTTAGAAATTAGATGGTTTAAGGGGACAAACATGTGCAAAAATTCTCAAAACAAAATTATAAGTTCCAGGCTTATAGCTATTAATGCATGTTTTGACTCATCATTTACTCAACTAAATGTTGAAAGGTCATTTTTTTTCGTTGGTACCAATTTTCGTGGTTTGGTGAAAAGTGGTTAGTTCGTGGATTCTTAAATTTGTGGTTCTTTAGTCTGCAGCATACAAATCAATGTTTAATTTCCTTTCCGTTGGGTATCAAATTTTGTGGGTCAAGGGCACCCATGAAAACCATGAAAATTGATACCCCACATAAAATAATGAAACCACAGTAAACTATACTATAATATTGAACCATATAACCAACATGAACTTTTTTAATGATTGCTACAAACACTTTTTTTTCAAATGATCAGGAGTTTACAGCCATCTTAAAATTATGGTACAATTGGTCCCTTGGTGAAGATTCTCATGAAAGAAAGACCTGATCAAAAGAAAGTTCTCGACATATTTTTACCATTCTTGGACAAATAGCTTCTAAAAGCACCACAGGGCTTTAATTAACTCAATTATTACTTAGTAATGAATCTTATAAGTCAGGAATAATTGAATGAAGACTACCTGCTACTCTAGATCAAAATCTCAGTTAACCTACATGCTATATTAGCCCGTAAATCACCGGACATCTATTTGATATGTAAGGCTTTCCTATAGAAATAATTTACTACTGTGGTATACTAACTCACTGGGATATTATTGAAAACAATGGCTATCATTTACATAGCTTAAAGTCTCCATTAATAGCTATTCAGAGTTATGTCAGGGGCTTTTTTTGGTCAGAAAAATATTCTTCTCAAACATAATAGCAAACAAAATGACTTTAATTATATACCAATTAAGGAGTTCTTCTTATATTGAAGCAAAGTTTCTCTAGCATGTCTGTAGTTGTGGTGCTACAATGTTGTGTGGTGCTACGTGTATAAGCAGTGGTATATTTTTCCATAACCTTGAGATTATCATGGATGCTTGAACAAGGAATCTGAGAGCCATTGCTCAATCAGAAACCTTATAATATCCTCCCCCACCCACAGGGGAAGAAGTTCAGAAGCATTGTAACAACTCTAAATGCTTAATACACCATATATATCAAGTCACTGTGGGAAAACAGTTGCCCAAATTCATCTATTGACAACTATTGTCTAAGACTGTCAACTAACATGTTTAACTGATACATGATTTACAAACTTACACATGTATGCTTCAAAATAATGGGTTGAGAAAACAGATTTTGTTTAAAAGTCTCAGGATAAATTTTACAAGATTAAGAAATTCAGGTTATAACATTCGACAATCTGCTAAATTCAATATCATTTTATGATGATGAGTTTTCTAATTTCTATTAAAGATGATTGCCTGCGGATATGCACCTGCTTTCATGATTTGAAATGAGATAATCTTAACCATGTTAACTTTTTCAACCATGTTTTCTTAAAATAGAATTCAAACATAAAACATGTTCAATGAGTTCAATATTGTCAGTTACAACTTAGTCCCAGTGATTACATTGGACGATACTTTAATAAAATCAAAACTGCATTTCACTTACCATGTCATACTGAAAGGAGTCATCCTCATATGTAATTGTGTCAACATACTTTTTAAAGCTAACCGACCGGTTTCTATTTTTGGAACGAAACAACCAAAACGAAAAAATTGAACCAAGGTACTTAGGGTTTTTAGAATCAGAGCTATCCTTCATTGGTAAATATGTTCACTTAAAAAAAATCAATTCCACTTTATTCCATTAAAAATAAAGCACCGCTATACAAAGATTGCACAAAACGACAGAAAAAATATTCCATAATTGTCTCGTAAGCCTCATTTATTTTTTGCATTAATGAAGTTAGTGTTTAAGCACAGAGAATATTATCCGTCATACGATCAAATAGCTTTTTCTTCATTAATTGAATACTCAAAATCAGATGCACGATTAAAAAAATCTTATGTGTCCTACTCATTTTCCAATATATCAGTCTCAAAAAATCAAACCAATCTGTTCAAATTCTCCACTTTCAATCATATTTTGCAATAAATATATCAATTCTGTATATAACATTTTGCAAATGAAATTGCATGCACATCAAATTCATTTTCAAAATTTATGTCACCAATTAAACACAAGATTTTTCTCTTTTATTATTAATAAATAAAAAAAAAACAATGTGTTTCTAAATGGAACCATTGATGACCTGTTAGGAAGCAACCATTTTTAACAAATTTATGACACAAATTAAGGAAAAAAAACCCTGAAATTGGGGAACTCAAAGAAATCTATAATTGCTGGCTTCTGACTTGATTTGTTCTATATGAAAGGAAATAAATTTAATGAACTATGAGGGTAGCAATAAATCTTTTGTGTATTGGCTTTGTAATTAAAATAAAGAATTTATTTTAGACTGAGGCTACAATAGAAGGCTTTAAAATGATTTTTTTTTTTCAACAAAATTAAAAAGATTCTTATTTAGAAGTCATAAGGTCAGTGCTCTTGAAAGATCTGAAGTGCATCAGTGATGTTGGTTGATAGTTACTTTCTTTTTGTCCTTTCAGCAAATGTTATTTAAGCCTTAATCAGGACAAAAATAAAACACCTGTCAGACCAAAGAGGGACCTTGGACACATTACGATGCAGTGCTTCCTATAAATTTACACGTATACAAAATTTACTTTATAATATACCTGATATACCATAAAGCATTTCATTTTCACAGGGGCAAATGTTTATTTTCCTTGTTTTTGTGTCATAAGGTATGTGAAAAAAAATTGTGGGTTTTATTTTAAAATTTTTTGCTGTTAGTGAATGTGTTTGTATACATGTATGATTTGCATGTCTTCAAAATTCAGCAAAAATTAAACCAACACAAAAATAAACCACTATACAGTATTTAAAACATTTAAGCAGAATTATAAACACACACTTTAGTATGTTTTATTTTGAAAATACTGGAATCAGATGTCCACAAAGTATATTCACAAGCCTGTGACTTCAACTTTACCATCAATGTTTTTTTTTTAATTTTCAGATTCTTGAAATTCAAAATTTTCTATAACACCAAATTACATTGATTGGTCAATATTCTAGGTGCTGGTATTCAATTTTGGCTTCTTTGTTTAAAGTCTTCAGGTACAGTATGTCTTTTTTGACACTTTTAGTTTCAGACTTCCAATTATTTGGAATCATTGCATCTTGGCCCCAAATTTCAACTTTATTCAGGCAGTTTTGTAAAATTTGGCTTATGCATGGACATGAAAAAGATAGCAGATTGCAGACATCTCGGGACTTTACCACTTAATGTTATGTAAAACATAAGTAAAAACGTCGTAAAAATTCATTTGGGATTCACTCAAGTTTCAAGACTTTTCCTTGATGAAATGCTCTCATACATGTGACGAATCCGTCATGACAAAGTTGGAGATTTTGATTTTTTAGCTGGAGATTGAATGAAAAGCAGGAATTTTCACCGCTCTTTAAAATTACATTTAAATGCTAATTAAGGGCACTAGCCTGTAAAGTGTTTTATGACTGTACAATTCAAATGCTTAAAAATGAAAATTTTGCCAAGTCTTGAAAAAGCGGGAGTTTACACAAAAAGTGGGGAGAATGGGAGATTTTGTTTCCCAGGTGGTGAGTCACATGTATGCACTTTCCATATCCATGTGATTGTGAATTTTTTAATAAAATAACCTAAATAAAGCCAGATTTTAAGGCTGAGAATGCAATGAATGAAGAAAGATTTAGGTGTTTTGGAAAGGAAAATCATTTATGAAAAGAATTATAAAGGCAAAGGTGTGGGATATATGATTAAATGAAAGAAAATCGAATTTAAGCAAAGGAAGACTTGTAGTTTTTTTTTAGTATGGCACATTGACTCAAACAAAATATTGATAGACGGGAGGAAGTCCCTGTGGTACTTTGGCCAGGCATCCTTCCCCCTTAAATCTGCAACTGTGCATGACGCAATAGTTCAAGTTAATTGATGTGGGGCAATTACATGTAGCATAATGCATACAATATTGACAATGATCTATTTTTTTTTCAAAAATAGAATGCTAACAGTACTTGAACCCATTAACAAATTATTAGAAAAAGTTGTAATGATGACTTTACGTGATTTCAAGATTCCCCAATCCCCATCGGTAATATTTCTGTAACTTCCGATATTATGTTAGAAAACCAAAAGATATAATGATCAGTAATATTTGATGCACCCATTTCCAGAGAAATGATAAACTTCTTGTGAAGTATCAGTTTTTGGTCTGAAGCATATTAACAAATCATAAAATTGATTTATAATATCCAACTAATGGTTTGTTGCAGATCTTTTTAAATGACAATTCTTATTCAATAAACTCCATTATGTTACACTGAATCCGCTTTAATGAATGGGAATCCTTTTAAATGTTTGAGAATCAAATCATTTTACTACAATCTAATTTGTGGTGACTTGAAAGGAAATTGCTATAGTTCTAAAAGGTTTGGTATTCCAATTTTGTGTTATCATAAGTTGCAGCTTCTTGGTACATAAACATATATATGCATATTTATATTTTATAAACAATATATTCCAATTAAATTTGTGTAGCAAAAAACAGCTACATGTACCGGTAGTTTTATCTTCAAAAAGAAAAGGAACAAGAGTATGTCAAATGCCCAAATCTCGCAACATAATAAAACCCTCCTTTTTCTGTAATTAATCAATTGATAAGACAGGTACAATTTTATGACGGGCCTGGGTGGCCGAGTGGTCTAAGTCGCTGGTTTAAATACTACACTATTGATCATTAGCCGATAACCTCTCATCTTGTATTTAACAAAAAGGGACTTCCCCAACTGTATGTGATTAGGTTCATCAATTACCTGCCCAAGGTCATGGTTTGCTCGGGGTACTTCAGTTTCCTCCACCATTAAAACTGACCGCCCTACATGGTCCAGGTGCGTCGATAAAGGGCGTTAAACACCAACACACACACACAATTTTATGATGATTTTTTTTGTTCATATCCTGATTTATATGTGCTAAAAGTTTCATGATGATACTACACATCCTTCATGGTAAAGTAACTTCAACCTGTAAGTAATCCTAAGTATAAAATCGCCCCTATTTTATGTAATCAACCAACCATAAAGTTGATGAAACAATTTTAAAATTGGAAACAAAAATATGCCTGAAAGACATACTGCTCATCAATACCACTTGAAAAAGTATCTTCAAGCGAAGCTTTTCAACTGGTTTGGAATGGATGGATGGACAAATGAAGGGACAAATGGACCCAAACACTATATTCCCCTATACTTTCATAGATGGAACATTAAAATCTCATTGAAGCCATGGAGGATGTCTTTACCATTGGATCAAGTATTCAGATTGGTTAACTGAAGTTCAAATGTACACCAGAATTTAATGGTTTTATTCTTCTGTTTTGGGGTTAATTTTTGTTCAAATCTTATAACTTTGCCTTATATAGATTGTTTTATATCAACAAAATAATTTAAATTGTTAAATGTTGAGCTGAAATAATCTGAAATTGTAAAATGTTGTGCAGAAATCTGGAAAACAAGACCAATTTATGACGATTTCAAGATGATAAGTATATTAAGTAAGGTAAAGAAATTTTAGGTTCCATACACTGAAACATGTGAAAGAATACTTCACATCAAATATATATTTGGCATGGCCTGATGATCTGATACTGAATACATGTACCAATTTTTCCCTATCTAATATATATGACAAACATCAAAGTTTGAACCTCAATATAAGTGTTTTGAATTACATCATAACACATATAGAAATAATGGCAGGGATGCAGATAAGTGCCGGACCTGTCATTTTTGGGGGCAAAAATTTATAAGGGCCGGCAAATTAAGACATTGTGCAGGACCTTAGTCTGGCAAGATCTTGGACATATCATTACTAGGTAAAGTTGGTACATGTAGGTCTGGTAAAAATTATTCAGGTCTGACAAACCTAAATTATTTTGAAGAACCCATTGTCTGGCAGGAAAAAAATATTATCTGTGTCTCTGAATGGAACTTTTTTTTATAAAATTATTGCTTTCTATTTATTGGTAATGTTATGTACTAATATATGTAAAGGGTGTTATGCCAGAATATCACACGAGGTAAATATATCACCCTTTAACACAGTCGAGGTTGATACATTTACAGAGTTGGATATTCTGGTGTAATACCCTCTACAATAGTCAGCAGGTGTTATTTTATACTGAACATCTTGTTTTATACTGTTACTTCATGTAACGTCAATGACATCACTGTTTAGTGTGAGGGTGATATATTTGACAGAAGAGTGTTATACCAAAATATCTCCCTCCTCTTTAACCAATCAAAAATTCAGGAAACTTATGTGAAGTATTATATAACAGAATATACATTGTATAGAGAGACAAACAGGCATTTAGTTAAGGAGGACTAATGTTTAAACAATATAGAAACATTTCAGTACCAAAAGGTGACTATATATATAGCTATATTACTAATGTTATTACACATTTTTCATAAGACTGGTTCTTTTTTTTCAATTGAATTTTAATGACAGCAACAGGTGTTGCAGTATTTTCAAGACGACTTGAACTTCCCTAGGACATGATGAAGAAAATGTCATTTGTCTGTCAGGGCGACATTTTACACTTACTTCACATGGTTTGGCGGGCTATGACAATGTGTAATAAATTTGAAAAAGTTGAAATGAAGTCTTAACTCAAACACATAAACATACTAAAGCAATGATTAAGTAAAAAAAAACTCCTATAGATACAATATAAATGATTAACCATGTTCACAGACAAAACATTTTTTCTTAGTGGCAAGAGTACATTCTTATTACATGTATTATAAATCTGCAAATGGTAAAAATTTTAACAATTCCTGTGTACACTTCATGTGTACAGATTAAAAATCTTTGTTAAAAGAAAGAGTGAAAATTCTAAGGATGAACTAAAGGACTTTCATTGAGAGAAGAAGTGAGTTTTTATATAAATTCTAAAGGAATTAAACAAACTTTTCTTATATATGCAAGTATAAATGTATAGATAGTGAGTTAAAAAGGCTATCATGGGATTGCCAGTGAAACAAACCAAACCAGTGGTAATTAGAAATTGAAGAACAGACTTAGATCAATGACGAAGTTCAACAAGCTTACCTCTCCAACAAATTTCTGAAGTAATCCATTCAAAACATTGAAATTATTAAAATCAATGCTTTTCAAACTACTAGTAGTTTTATTTTATAAAATTGAACTAAACAAAATTCCTCTGTCCAAAAAACAAATATAAAACTATTTTGTCCATGATTATTTGTTCCCAATGAATATAGAAACTTTTATATACATGCACATTAATGTAAACAATTTTATAAAGAAGTTTCTGTTGAAACAAATATTACATATTAAAAGTTTATTCCTTAGGAATCATCATATATAAGTTTGATTTCTTTGGAACAAATCATCTGTAACAATTCTTCCTTCACAACAAACATTATGGTGTTCAATTTACCAAACCTTATCAGTTGAACTAGTACTGCATCAATATGCATAGGCTAAAAGCCCACACAACAATTTTACACATAATAGTAGTGGAAGAGAGTGGTTGACATCATCGTTATCAAAGACACAGAGGCTTTGACTGACGGTAAGCTCATTAGCATTGACTTAGTATCATGCATTCTAAGTTTGTCCGAGATTTCAGGGGGAAGGGTTTTGTGCATACATACCAATGGTGGAAAAGAGTGGTCCACATTATCATTAAAGTTTCACATGGGGGCTTGGATTTGGGGTACACTTTGCCTTGTCTTATTCTCACTATGCAATTTGTCCAGGATTTCAGAGGGAGGGGGAAGCTATGTTTTATTTTTCATCCATATAAGTGGTGGAGGAAATTGGTCTATATCATCACCATATAAGTTAGACACATGGGCATTGACTGGGGATATGTTTGCTAGCCTTGTCTTATTCTCATTATGCTAGTCCCTGATGTCAAGGGGGAGGGAAGAAACATTATTTAGTTTATACATACCGGTGGTGGAAGAGAATGGTCCACATCATCATCATTGAAGTTAGACACAGGGGCTTTGACTGGCGGTACACTTGCTAACGTCGTCTTGGTCTCATTTTGTTTGTCTCTGATTTCAGGAGGAGGGGGAGGTAACTCTTCATCGGGTGGTGATACTGTTTTCTATGAAATTAAACAAAATAATATGAATTATTTTAAATAAGTAAATGTCTATCTAAATTGTTATTTTCAGATTGACCGATTTAAAATTTGAATATCATAAACATATGCAAAACATGTATTAGAATTCTACTGATCACAGAGTTAATTGTAAAAGTTTGTTTAAAACAACTAAATTTGTATTTCATATTATTGTTTAAAAATATATCTACTTTGTTAATTTTGTGATGATTTACTGAGATATTGTCTCCCGGAATTGAAAACTAACAACAGGGATCACCACAGTTCAAAATCCAAGAGTGGTGCAAATCTGCAATGACGCTTTTCACTAGCTCAAAAATATTTGAATTACATTTTTTTAATTCAAAATAGTGTTATAAGTCTTGTTTTTTGTTTTCCTAGTTGTGTTTTGGCTATAAATCACAAAATACATACATTTTCTATTAAAAATAACTATTGTTTATAGGCATAAAGTCAAACTTTAGTGTGGAGCTCAAAATTCAAGGGTGGGGGAAACAAATTCAAGAGTGGGGGAGCACCACCCTTGAATAGCCTGTGGTGAACCCTGAACAATCTAAAACTTTAAAATGAATAAAGAACTACAATGTATCTAAAGTATCAACCTCAAATTTGAGTTGGACATTTGTAATATTGGTTTAACAAGAATATAAGTATATTAAATACACCTGTAAAGTTTTTAAAACATGAATACAGGAAACAATTATTCAAATTAGTAAGATTAGTTTAACATTCATATTTGTTGTCACTTAAGAAATTTTACAGAAGACATCATGTGTTTGTAGACAAATACAGATATCTTGCTCTTAGGTGAGTGCAGCTGTTGGTTTGACATAGTCTAGGTATAGTATTGTTGTTCATCACAATTAGACCCACACTTAACTTTTTGTTTGCAAAGTGATGGGTGTGATATATAGCAGACAAGAACTGCTTACTCATTTGGAACACCATATTTCACTTTCATGTTGACTTGAGTTCACATTGCTTATTATTGTTTCATTGTTGTTTGTGTTTCTTGTTTGTTTTGTTGTGATGGTTTTTGCTATGAATTTTGTCTATGTTTTTATGGGACAATCCATTGCCCCTTAGTACACCTTTGCTTCATTTAAATATTTCAAGTGTCAGCCTCAAATTTAGAAAGAATACTTATAAAAGGTTTTACACGGACAAAAGTATCCTAAGAAGCAATCTCAAATTTGGCATAATCATGTGTGAAAGGTTTAAGAAGAATTTTAAATATCAACCTCAAATTTGGGTTGGACATTTGTAATAGGTGGCTCTCTCTCCCACTTGTTAGCTATCTGTAATGTCTCTAATGTCTTCTGTTGTGTGGACTTGCTCTCATCCAGTAAGGTGAACTCATAAAATTCCTGAATATCTACAAAAATTCAGATACATCACGTACATGAGGTAAATCTAAATGAATTTTATTACAATTTTTTTGCATTATACAGGTATGATACAAATTACATTTTGTACTATGGTTTCATTATTACATGTATTTGTGATGTATCGAGTTTCCTGGCTTTGGTAAAATTATTAACATTAACCTGTGTGCTGAGACTTTAGAACCACAAATTTAAGAATTCTGTCATGTAATTATTTGGGGTGTTACCATTCCACTTCTTCATAATATTCCATCTGCATCACAATACCAGATGAATAATATTTTTAGCATTTATATTGAAGAAATGCTCTATTAAAGCATATGTTACTAAGTGCTATTTCATGCCTTTTTGTATGTAATTGTGCTGTGAGTGTTAACTAAGATTTAGATTTAGCCAGTGAGGAAAGATTTTCATTATGTTTTACAAAACTTCCAGTTTGAGTTACTGTTCCTAATTTTCAGACAAGTGATTTTGCCAAATTGAATCAGTATAGCGGGGTCAAATACTTTATCGATTTCTGGATCGCAAGATGAAAGATTGTGATGCACTGGTGGATCTTTAGACCCCTAGTAAATACCACATCCTTACCAAGCAGAGCCTGAAACAGTCTACTTTTGAATATTCTGATTACTTTCTCTATGGCCACTTTTAACTGGTTATCTTGTGGTGTGCTAAGTCTGGAATGGTAATCCTCTAACAATTCAAGGGCTCTGTGTGCATCTGAAATAGTAATCAAATTGCTTATAATTTATTTTCTGCTTTTGACTTATTTTCAACAAAATACATGTATTTAAACTCTGTCTATGCAATAGACACCCGCAGTGACTTTACCATGTTAAAATGTGATGCTGTCAGAAATTATATCTTATACATGTTATAAGGAAATGTTATGCTACAATGTATTATTTCAAACCAGAAGATGTTTTATTAAAAACTGAAAATACCAGAATGTGTTAAAATTTCTGGTAGAACAGTTTTCTCCTTTAGACATTTATGATTTGTTTCAACTTTCAATACTTCTTTTTATCACCTGTTACAGTACATACATGCAAATGGATAAAAAACAGTAATACATATCATGCATATGTTGTCCCTTCATGGATATATTTCAATATTTACAAAGTGATTTTGTGTGATGTAATGATAACTCCATATACCATAAAACTATGAATGGTATATGTGTACTTTTGTGTCAACATAAAATAACATCCAATAGTTCTGTTCCACCACATGGATTTGTAATGTCTAACTTTTTTCGGCCACGGACATTTTTGTAAGTTAAAATAATCATTTTCTTTACTAAATGAAAATGAATATTTTTACAAGGTTAATATTTATATATGCAGATTTATAGGAATTAAATGTAATAAAGATCATTTTGATGAATTAATGGATGTGTACAGTCTAAATCATGTACATGGTAACCCAACAAATCTCTCAAAAACTTTACAACAGCTACAATGTAGTGCTCCAAATGAATATGCCTGAGCAAGAATTTATGATAATTTTGGTTCTTTAAAGTTCATTTTAATTGAGAAGTAGAAAATGCTTTTATTTTCAAATTCTGTCTTCTTTTTGCCATTCAAAGTTAGCTATAGCTGCATAGCTCAATCATGTCTTTAGGACATGTATATCATGTGGTATCAGGTCATTTCATATCGAAACCTGTTCATACCAATAGTGTGAGGAAGTGGGCTGTTTTGTACCTTTCTTTTAAAGTACATTAATTCAGTCATAGACCTGTAACAAAGCAAGAGCTGTTTTAATATATGTGTTCTTCTATACAAAATGGTTAAGATTTGTCGATTTCACTTTTTTGCTATGTGGCTTATATTAATTGATTGTTTTGACATGCAATTGATTGCTCTTTCCGGTCTGTATTGCCAACACGTTAATTTAAGAAACCATTGTATTATCATGATTATAAACTTAGACTATGATAAAGTAATTTCCTTAGATGTCAGGTCTGTATCAGTATGGTTTCTACAACGGCACTTCAGTTCAGATGGTGGCTTTTGTTTTTGTTTAAAATTATACACAATGCACAAGCAACGAAATAAAACAGGATCATTTTCTTAAAATTTCCATACCAATAAAACAATTGAATACATGTTGTAAGTTTCTATAAATATGTAAAATTAATTTTGATGAAACTTTGTCTCGAAATAATTAACATATATATAAACAAAATAAGCCCCTATAACATAGACCACCAGGTGTGTATGTTGGGTGCTTTTTTTTCATTAATTTGATTTATTAATGCTAAAAATTCCATTTCTTAATTGACTTTAAAATGCAAATTATATTTACATTCAGTCTTACTAAAATAGAGTCGAAAGGACCCATTTATCAGTATTAAACAACCCGGAACGAACAGAAATCAGTACGAAACGACCCGGTTTCATATATCATGTACACCTTTCTTTTACAAAATTTTCGGATTAAGTTGATTGGAGGGTGCTATAGTCTTCCAAATCAGAAGAATATTATGAGAACATAGAAAGTTAAGAACTTGCAGTTAATTTAAAACAGCATTGTGCTATATAAAACATGGTATCGGGTCCGTTCACCCCTGTCCTACGTTTGCCCTGGGTCCGTTCGCCTGAGTTCGTTCGCCCTATATTATATATTAGGATAATGTCAACTGAAACGTAAACTTATGGGACTGGGATATTAATACAAGATGTTTTCGTAATATGCAAAAAGTTAAAATTAGTGATATAATTTTTTAAAATACATATGCATTTGAGATAGATTGAACATTGAATCCCCTGACTTGAGAAGGAATATAACATTTTTTTAATAAATAACTAATAATGCAAAGTATGTGTGCTTATATACATGTAAAAATGTATTTGCATTTATATGCAGATGGGTTTCAAAATAAGGTTAATTACCAAAAAAAAACAACAGACAAATGAAAAGCGATGATCAACATCTAATCAGACTAAATCGTCAATGAGATTAACCGATTTCAGTTGTAAAAACAGTAATCAGACGGCTACGCGTACTCAGCTTGGGTCTGGCTTGGGTCATAAAGTTAATAAGATTAAATGACAATTTAGGTAATTATGAGGAGTGCAAAATTACGTTTATTTTTCATGATTGGTGGAACTAGAGCATGCAGCCAGGTCGAAATTCAAAAAAACGAAATTATTTAAAATTTGCATAGATTAATGTCATGAAGAATTGCATAGATTAATGTGATGAAGAATTGTATAGATTAATGTGATTAAAAAACAAACTTGGTGCCAAAAGCTCACCAGCCGATTATTTCGGCAATAGTGCATTTGCCAATTGTTGTTCACTTTGATTATTTAGGGTACTTAGTCATATTTTACCGGATTTTACTGTTACCGTCGGTAACCAGCCACCGGACAAGGAATGGAACATCGCTTGCTCTCAATGCAATTCCGATATTCTGAATACACTAATCAAAGCATATTTGAATGATTTTGATAGCGTAGTATGAATTGATGTGGTATATATTATTAGAATATGGTGTAAAAAACATTTAAATTTATGTTAGTTGTTTTAATTTTGCACGTGGAATGGATTATCCAAGACGTATACGATAAAATCCGAGGCTTGTCCTACTTCTATCCATTTGGAAACCAACAGGATTTTTCATAAGGGTAATGTAAACGGTAAAATTAAATCGATCACGGAATAAAAATCCGACAATAATAGGCAAATGGACTATTGTACATTTGTATTAATTTACATGAAAAAATTGCTTCCTGTTCGCTGACACAAGTACCTGCTAAGGAAAAGAAAATCATCATTTAGCTATCTAAATCAGGGAACATTCTTCAAATTAAAAAGTAGGTTTGTACCCCATATTTACAGGAAAAATTATGTATTTAATGCAAATTATTTAGAGTGGGGAACAAGAAATATGACAATTTGCTGTACACAGTAGAAATTGATATAGTCGGCGGGACTGGTATTTACACATAAATGGTAAATATTGCATGGAAGAGGTTACACACCTTGTTTTCTGACCGGCATGATGAAAACGAATATCTGCAAAATACAAGCTCACACCCACTTGGTTGCAGAAGATGCAAAATTGATGCCTGCTTGATGCAAAAATATGTTTTGTGTTTTATGTACAATGCATTTGATGAAATTCGTAACAAAATGTAGAAAAACGTGTAAAATTATGATAAACAGTGTTTCTTCGGGATAATCAGGAAACGACCACAAACAGGAAACAGCAAATATGGCGGATATTCAAAACTAAAATATCACGTGATCAATGGATCCTTTATTTCAAGATTACCTGTTAATTCAGTTTTAATTAGTTTAAGGTTCATCTGTACCTTTCGTTAAAAATAGCGAAATTTTCTACCTATTTTTTAGTATATGCAGAACAAAATCTACAAATAAAATAATAAAATAAAGCATAGCTGGACCTAGATGTGGTAATTTCTGATTCAATTTCTATCAATTTTTCATTTCAAGTTTCTTAAAAATAAAGATCTCTTTTTTTTCCTGTTCAGATTTTGAATTGAAAAAGGACAAACTATCCCTATTGTGCCTCTTAAATGAAACGAGATGAACACTTTTAGTTAAATCCCGGATTGAAAGTTACATGAAATTTGAGGCCACAAGGAAGGTGAAAGTGATATTAGCCTTAAATCGGGTGTTTTTAAAAGCGGAGAAAAAAAGAGATCTCTAAAATAAAGGATTTTTTCGGGAAGAATTCATAGAGAAAAGGTAAGAATTTTTAATATCTAGGTCCAGCTACACTTTATATTTCAATTTTATGTGCAGTTTTGGCTGTGCATATACTGAAAATAGATTGAAAATAACACCATGTTTTAAAGAAAGGTACAGATGAACCTTAAAATTGTACTCTAAAAGTTTTCAATAGTTTGGAATGAAAAATTAAATTTGACATTATTTTTTTCTTTTCATCTATTATTTTTTCGCAGCCGAAGGTGGCCTTCAAAAGTTGTACATGATGACGTAACACCAATAAATTCTCCACTGAAAATTAAAAAAAGAGGTGACCGGTGCGTGGTGTCTTCTATCAGGTCCGCTCAATTATCATCAATGTTCCATTGATTATTGGCAGGGATTAAATAAAACTGATTGTTTTGGACATCTTTCGGGCTCTCTGTTGGATGTTGACAATGTTGACATTCCATCCCTGTATTGGATTCCTAAATTACATATAATGTTAATCTTAATCCACTATTAAAAGAAGCTTATGTATTATCTAAAAATCTTCATGAAAATGGGACCTATTCATGGTATTCATATGCCCATTGCATATATCACTTAAGAAATAAACTTAGATATGAAATATTTAAATGAATGTGAAACAAAAAAAGTAGCACAAATAAATAAAATCAAGCGTAACAGGTTATTATAAAACTTTAATTATAATAGATAATAAAATAAATGACGTAAATTAAACAAATAACAAAATAAGGTTCCATTTTATTTAACTCATCCAAACAAGTTAGTTAGAAAACTAATAACAAAATTCTAATAACAAAATTCAGAGTAAGTAACATAAGTAAGTGATCATGAACTACTAATAGAAACTGGAAGGTACAAAAACATTCAAAGAGATACAACCCATCCGATTTAACTATGGACTTTCGATTGTAGCGTAAAGTGAAGTGTGCAAACACAACAATGAAAATTTACGTCGTCATGAAAAAGCCAATCGGTAACAAAAACCGCAAAACGTCACAGTAAGAAAAACAACATATCAGCCGACTATTCATCAATATCCAATCAGATTTAATGTTTGCACGACCCATTCATTCAATCAATGTATTTTTATGTAATCAAATGTAACGATTTGTGGTTTTTGTTAACGTTTGGCTTAATTTGTTCATGACGACGTAAATTTTCATTGTTGTGTTTGCACACTTCACTTTACGCTACAATCGAAAGTCCATAGTTAAATCGGATGTAAGAGACTGTGTACTACACATGCAACATATTGGATGATGAAGAGCACTTCTTCTTTAATTGTAAACTTAATGATAATATTAGAGAACAACTATTTACCTTTTATAGAATAAATCCATATTGTAATACTTTAAATAGAACACAAATAATTAGTTACATATTAAACCCGTCAACTCCTGAGGAAATCAAAACAGCCGTTTCTTTTTTGCAACAGTCATTAGAACTGAGGAGAGGAGACTAGCAAACTGTTTTTATTTTATTAAAGTGTATATTAAAAACGAAAGAATATGGAATATGTGCCAAAAAGACACGATGCACATATTGAAATGATTTTAATAAATGTACAAAAGCAAAATTTCACTGCGTGTGAAGCGCTTTTCTGGATTAACCTTCATCAGACACGCTAGGAGTAGAAAACTTGGAAAACCGGTAGAATATTGAATTCGATAAAAAAAAAATGCCAAAAAATACTACAAAAATGACCAAACAGATAAATTTATCAATTTTTGAAGAAACAGCCAAACGTTTTCAAATTTGGAAATATGTAAACTGTGTCTTTCCAACACATATTCCAGTACTCGAAAATATATAAGAGCATACAACTGAAGCACGGGGAAGCTTTCTACGACCTCCACACGGCACTAAAGCCAAACTCTGAAATAATATTAAAAACGAAAGAATATGGAATACAACCCATCCGATTTAACTATGGACTTTCGATTGTAGCGTAAAGTGAAGTGTGCAAACACAACAATGAAAATTTACGTCGTCATGAACAAAGCCAAACGTTAACAAAAACCACAAATCCGTTACATTTGATTACATAAAAATACATTGATTGAATGAATGGGTCGTGCAAACATTAAATCTGATTGGATATTGATGAATAGTCGGCTGATATGTTGTTTTTCTTACTGTGACGTTTTGCGGTTTTTGTTACCGATTGGCTTGTTCATGACGACGTAAATTTTCATTGTTGTGTTTGCACGCTTCAATCGAAAATCCATAGTTAAATCGGATGGGTTGTATGTGCCAAAAAGACACGATGCACATATTGAAATGATTTTAATAAATGTACAAAAGCAAAATTTCACTGCGTGTGAAGCGCTTTTCTGGATTAACCTTCATCAGACACTCTAGGAGTAGAAAACTTGGAAAACCGGTAGAATATTAAATTTGATAAAAAAATGTTATAATGTTTGTTTGTGTAAACTCATGTTTGTATGTTATCTAACTATGTTGTTATGTACTACAACCCAAATGGGT
Source organism: Arcuatula senhousia (assembly GCA_963971305.1). NCBI lineage: Eukaryota > Metazoa > Mollusca > Bivalvia > Mytilida > Mytilidae > Arcuatula > Arcuatula senhousia. The sequence continues at coordinate 44,491,017 of OZ020304.1, read as the reverse complement.
TAAAGTTACATAAAAATCCATACAGACAGCGCTTCATTGCAAGCCACTAAACCTCTTTCAGTTCTGTTGACTTCAATATATTAACGATATAAAATCCGGCCTTCAGAAATATTACGAATGTTGTTATTCTAAAAATGGTGTCGATCAAATGTAGATCCTGAAGAATTCGAAAGAACTTTTGGAGATTCTTAGCTCGAAATCAGTTTCATCTTGCAACAGCATCAAAACCGTCGATTTCTCTACTCTGTACACTTCGAATTCTATTCCGCATGAACAACTCAAATCATGATAAAACACAGCTTTTTAAAAAAGAATGGAAAACGCAGGTACAAATATCTGGTAGTCGATTACAGTAAGACTTACTTTGTCGATCAATGAGTCTAAGGAAAAGAACAAATATACAAAAGAGACATGCTCAATTTTCCGAGTTATCGACAACATATTTGTTCAGTTTTGTGGACGTGTTTTTCAGCAAACAATAAGTATTTCAATGGGCACTAATTGTGCACCTTTGCTTGCTGCTTTGTTTCTACATTCATATGAAGCAGACTTCTTACAATCTCTTCTAGACATGATCGAAAGATCGTAGACTAGCTCTCTCTTTTAACCTCACGGACGTTCCGTTACATTGATGATGTCCTTTCACTGAACAATTCTCGATATGGTGACTTTCTCCATCTCATATCCACACGGGAACTAGAGGTAAAGGACACAACGGATTCTAGGAAGTCTGCTTCATATTTAGATCTACATTTCGAAATTGACTCCCAATGAAGACTTTCAACAAAGCTCTATGACAAACGTGATGACTTCAACTTTCCAAACGTCAACTTTCCCTTTTTGTGTAGCAATATTCCATCCGCTCCAGCCTATGGAGTCTTCGTAGCACAGTTGATTCGTTTCTCCAACGCTTGCGGGAATTACATCGATTTCCTTAGTAGAGCGTCACGTTTGACACCAAAAATGCTGACACAGGGTTATGTTGCTCCACGGTTGCTGTCTTCACTCAAGAAATTTTACGGTAGACACCGTGCACTTGTAGACAAATATGGGATTTCCATCTCTCAAATAAGTGCAGATGTTGGTTTGTCGTAGAAATTTGTTTTATCTTCCTTTACCGGATTTGACACTGAATTAGCAACACGACGGGTGTGCTATAGCAGGCAGGAACCGCTTACTCTTCCGGAGCACCTGAGTTCCCTCTTGTTACGACTTGAGTTAGCGTTGTTGATTTTGTGTTTTGTGTTTCTTCGTGCTGTTCTTGTTTGTGTTTACCGGTCACGTTCGTCGTTGCCCTTTTGAATTTTTGACACTCGAATGCCCGTTTGGTGCCTCTTTGCTTCTTCCAGACATAAAAAATGCTACATGCATGCCTGACTCAAACAAATAAAAGTTAATCCATTTAAAATATATATATGTTACAGTAAATATGTGTAATCAGTAAATACACGTATTTACTGAAATTTAGTAAATACGTGAATTTACTAAGGCACCCAGTAAATACATGTATTTACTAAAAATGGTCAGTAAATACATGAATTTCCTGAACTTTTGAAAAGATTTTACACGTTTTTACTGATACTTATTTTGGAAGATAAAACTTTGTAGATAATCATTTTCTGTGTCAAATTTGTTATAAAGTAAATACAAAAACAATATAAAACAATGTTATTAACCTTTTACTATTCTTCACTTTCACATGTTTGTGACTTGTACATTTTTTTCAGTTTTATGCACGTAAAAGATCCCTTTATGGACCGCATGCCAAGTAGTGAACCACATAGGCTAAATTTTCTGCCCTTTAACCTGTGCGGCTCTTTAAAAATTATTGTTCATATGTTTCCCACCTCAACTCCCATTTCATGTTCATATTATCATCTTTTTCATGTTCATTACCTTTAGATAACCAATATAGCGTTACAATGACATAAAACACCACCTTACTCACTCACTTATAGTTAATATTTGTTTCTAATTCAACCTGATTTTGATAAAGTAATTTGTTATTTGTTTCATTTTGTAAAGACAACATTTCATAAGACCATATTTCATTCATAAACAAAACTGACAGAAACTAGCAGCACGAGTTCGACTATCAGGGAGATTAACATGGAAGGGATGACAAAATGAACATGAAATTGACGATTAAGTGGAAGATATTAGGAACACAAGGTTAATCCGGGATGAAGGGATGGGTAGCATGATGTAATCATTAGCCTCCTGCAGGGGATCATATGGGACCTTCTCTTATCGAGACCTGCAGTAGGGCTCTTCAACTTGCGGGGAAACGTGACATATTTCCTAACAAGATGCTGTACTATGGTTTGGGATCAGGTTTCCCCATTATACCCTGAAGACCCCAGAATTTGTTATGGCAGGGCCACCCAATATCTACCATTTTTGGCACACGTCATACTCGCTCTTTGACCCAAGCCGCCTGGCCCGACATCAGATTCTGAAGTCTTTATAGTGAAACTGAGAGCAGCTGTGCATTATTAGGGATGTTCATCACCACTTTTAAAGAAAAAAGGGTTTCACAAAGCTGACTATAAAAAAATATATTAAGTTTTATTACCAAAAAGCTTGTATAATTTAATCAATCCCTTAAAAAATACTAAGCATAAACAAAATTTGATGTTTTAAACCTAAAATTGAACTTAGAAAAAACATTTGGTGTCACCAACTATGTCCAGTAAATACGTGTAAAATGTGCAAGAAAAATCAGTAAATACAGGTATTTACTGGTCAACTCAGGAAATACATGTATTTCCTAAATCACCCAGTAAATACATGAATTTACTGATAGCTTTAGGAAATTCATGTATTTACTGATTACACGAATTTACTGTAACATATACAATGTACAAAGGCATGATCGAGTATATGGATGTCCAGGAGATATCCGTTTGCGCCAATTTGACGTCCTTTTGTGCAACAACTCATTTGCGCCAATGTATCATTTGCGCCAACACATTTTTTAAAAGGGTAGGCTCATTTGCGCCATTACTAGCATTTATTTTTTTCTTGATTCAATTGCGCCACTCACATTGAGTAGTAAAGTTATGATAACATTTCAATATTTTTCCTCCTCCTTTTCCGGGATTGGAACCGGTAGATGATCTTAAATGGTGGCCTTACAGTCATTCATCTTTTGACAAATGCAAATAATATAAATATATTTTTAAAACATATGATTAAAAATAGAACAGAAACTTACAAGTAATTTAAAACAACATTTGCGCCAACACATTTTTTTATTTAAAAGGGTAGGCTCATTTGCGCCATTACTAGCATTTATTTTTTTCTTGATTCAATTGCACCACTCACATTGAGTAGTAAAGTTATGATAACATTTCAATATTTTTCCTCCTCCTTTTCCGGGATTGGAACCGGTAGATGATCTTAAATGGTGGCCTTACAGTCATTCATCTTTTGACAAATGCAAATAATATAAATATATTTTTAAAACATATGATTAAAAATAAAACAATTAAAAATTTAAGATAGTGAAAATCAAAGGTAATTGCAATTGAAAATGTCAGTTTTCATTGTTTAAATTTGCACTGAGCTCATCACAAATACATATTCTTTGCGACTATATTATACTTATGATTTTCATATAATCCACAAAAACTATTTATCAATGACCAAGGGTAATATTTGAGACGACCTACTGTTGTGAAAAGCGATATATGATTTATAAGAATCTCAAACTATTATTTTTATTAAAATTCTCGGGGTTCTATTATATACACCGTTGCTGGTCAAAGACTTGTACAGGTAAGTTGGCACAAATAAGTTCCGAAAACTGGTGCATATGACACTTCATAGATAAATATGTGGGGCAATTGATATCTCTTAAAATACTTTAGTATGTAATTGACGCAAATGGATTCTTCCCGGATGTCCAACATCAAAAATGTATTCAATCCATTTAAGAAGCTAGTAGCAAATTTTCTTTCTTTCGAATTTTTTTTATACCAACTAACCGCTCTACTTATTTAGATTTTAGACCTCTGTAAAACTAAGAATGAAAGATCTAGCCTTTGTAAATTACGCTTAAGTTCACACAACTTGGCCATAGAAAGAGGAATATATAATAATACTGAAGGAGTGAACGTATTTGTCTCTCTTGTGGTAACAAAAACATTGAGGACGAGTTCCACAGTCATGTTACATAACAGTATTCAAAGGTTGAGACTAAGGTTAATTATAGATAATCAGATAATGTCATAAAAAGCCAAAAAAATCTTTAGTATCTAAAGGTAAAATCTAGAGGAGCTCCAAAATCTGATTGAAAGAGTTAATATTCTTAAGCATTACGGCGATTAAGTATTCGGTTTTATGTTTTTATTACACAAGATCATATGGTTTGTTTGAAGAGTTTTGTCGAATTCACAATTTGAATTTATTATATCAGTCCATAAATGATTCATAATTACAGGTCATATGAAGTCTGCTCCATATCTTGATTTATATCTCGAAATTTACACTCAAGAAAGACTTTTTAGATAGGTCCATTTTTGTATGAATGACAAACATGGTGACTTTTGGTGTTCGGGTTGATTTTTCTGTCTAGACCCAGTGGGATATATCACGATAGAGTGGTACTTCTGGTACAGAAACTGGTATATAAGGTTTGGTCGCTCCTCGGTTTTTGTCCTCACTCAAGAATTTCACAGAAACCATCAAGTGAGTGTAGACAAATACAAGATTTCTATGTCTTAAGCCAGAGCTCTGCTCTTAAACGAGTACAGTTGTGTGCTAATCATAGTTTTTGATCGTTTTGGCAAGGCAACGCAACTGCTTACCCGTCCGGACCGGCACCTTTGAAATCAAATCTCATTACGACGTGAGTTTGTGTTGCCGACTTAAGGTTTTATTTATTCGGACTTGACTGGCACTCACTGAATCGATCGTGTTGACTATGTGACGGGTATGTTTTTCGTATTGCTGTTATTGCTGTTAAGGTTTATACAAAACCAAATCAAATCAGAGATTATGACCAAACGAATAATTAAGCGACAGAACAATACATACACTGTAATAACATTTTACATGAACCTTAATATATGTTATTTAATTAAGGGTTCCACGTCTTCAACCACATAACCACTATTTTTTTATTTGCTTATTTGTACAGCTTTGCCTTTTTTAGAACTCTTGACTTATTTGTTTACCATTTGAACTAATCTATCAGTCTAAGGTTTCCTACAGTATTCGACTAAGCTTTATAATTTATGAAGAAACTCTTTTAATTCCATACGTTGTATCAATTCCTTTGCATTTTCTATTGACCGAATCAAGCCCTTATATCGTAATCAAGTTATCTATCCAGGTCACCTGATGACGGTATAATGTGTGGGATTTGTAGTTACTGAATGTTTTTAAGTTTGAGGGTCTTTGAATAAAACTTCATATGTCTGCACAATCTATAATTACTCTGAAAAAATCATATCAATTAATTATTGTCTCAGAATTACTGTAGTCCTAGGATAGTTTTCTCTAAAAGATTCTGGACAAAAAGAGGGAACTGTTTCACGTGGCAACCATGAAACTAGGTCTGCGAGTTTTGCGAAAGAACGGATATTCACGAACTAAAGATTTTACTCGCTAAACTTTTAGAAATTCCAAATCTGCGGACTAAATCGACAAATAACCAATCTAATCGAAGTCTCATTTATAACAGTAGAATTTGATCTGCTACATTCATTTGAAATATAAATGTATTTTCTTGGGCCCAACCTCCGTTAAGGTGAAAAAACTTCCTGAATAACACCTGTGTAAAGAAAAACATTACTGTCGTGTATGCTTCCCAGTGCAGTCATCGTTCATGTCATCGTTTTAACTTGGACACCCCTTTCAGCAGTTAGTTTAGAATTTGTCTGGGTGGATACATCAACCATTTTAACAGGTATCTTGGCGTACGAATGGTCCTGTCGCATAAAGTCACGTTCATCATATTGAGTTGCTATTGTAAAACCCTTGTAACTTTCCCTGGTACATCCTCAACATCATGTCTTTAAGCAAAAAGTAGCAAATTTATAATAGAAAGTATAGGGAGAAAAGCTATAAAGGCGCATAAAATAAATAAGTAATCTTTATTTCCTAATCATAGGGCCTATGAAGGCATATCAATTACACATCATATTATGTTTGATTACAAAGATTATGAACATAACCATGCATATAAAAGATACAAGAAACACGAGAGCCAGCTTTAAACAAATTAATAATGCAAATATAAAAATACAATTTACATTAATATGCTACATTTAATCTGAGTTTTGTCTGTGAACTGCAGATTCTAATAAAGAGCAAAGATAGTCAACAAAAGTGGTTTCTTCATTTGACATGATCCATATAAAAAGTTGTTCATTATTTAAAGTTCTGAGATTTGGATACATGTCATAATAACAATTTAAAAAAGAGTTTCGTTTAAGCCTGTACTTGGGACATTCCAACAGATAATGGAGTTCATCTTCTACCTTGTTCATATCACAATTTTGACATGTTCTGTCTTGTTCTGAGATTACTCCCTGTCTACCAATATTGCTGACACGTTGCTCGTAGCGCCCATTCTCAACTCTTAATTTATGGCGGCCTAGCCTAAATTTTGTTAGTACTTTTCTATTATTGGAATGTAATGGGGGGATAAGTAGTTTTCTATGGTAAAAGAAGTTTTGAAAAGAAAATATGTACACAACTTACCCTCTCCCTTTGAGTACAAAATGTATGAGTTTTGATAAAATTAAGCTTTAAACACTGTTTTAGTGATCGCTGAAAGTAGGTTTGTTTAAAATTTTCAATGCTATCAATATTGATATTGAGCTTGGTAAAGTAAAAGACAAATTAAAGGCGCATATCAAACTCGGAAGAATTCCCGCCATAGAATCAGCTCAAAATCTGAAGAAAAGTCCCATTTCAAAAGCTTTTCGATTTTTTTTGGAAATAATAATTGAAAGGTATACCGTATATTTTATCAAGATGATTATGAAAATTGAAAAAGTAGGAAATTAAAAAAAAAAGATTGAAATGTTGTTTTTTTGTTATAATTGCTCCTGATTTATAAAATATAGTCCTGGCATGTTAGCCAAGTCCATCTAGTTTATTCAAGGATTCTAATCTGATTCCTTGGTTTATTAGTTAGTTTATCATGTTTATATCAAATTTCAATCTGAGCAAAAAATTTGTTAAATCTGAGACAATAATTAAATATTTAAATTCGATATGATTTTCTTAATCTCAGGTTAAATACCCTCGATCGAGACACCTTTTTTGTGAGGATCCCTGAAAAAGAAAGAAAAAGATTGCCATGACCTGGCAATTCCAATTATTTCCAACAATTTATTAAGACTCCTGGAGTAACAAGAATGAAACATGTCCTGGCCGGAAACACTTCGTTTTTATAACATCTAGAAATGTTTGTTCTTACTCGTAACCGAATGAAGGAAGCCACTGTCTACTTTTAGATAAGCTGGCAACCGGCTCCCCACTGTTCAGATAACAGCGGGGTACCAGCCTAACTTTTAGACTGTTAACATTTTTTTCGAGAGGGGTCTGTCAGGGTACAGACATCACTGTACCCGTACATCAGTATACCGGAAGTACACCAGCATACCGGATCTATTTGTCATAATGTATTCTAAAAATAGTAATGACGGTTATTCAGATAATTATTTATAGAAATTTGAAGCACCATATTAATTAGTATGTCAATGGGTAAACATTTTGGATAGTATAAAACAACAATATTTTGACAAAGTTTGTTTAGAAATGACAAGAAATGGACTAGTTAAATCATTTTTATCGAAATTTTATGTTGCTAGGGGTATTAGAGAAAAAAGGGGGGTCATGCATTTAATTAGTAAGCGATTGCATAAATGGCGTAATTAATTTATGCAATGGCGTTACGTGTTCGCAAAGTTTATTAATGCAATCCCAAAAATGTTTATGCAATCGCATTAATACATTAACGGTATGACAAAAAATCTCGTTACATGTTTAATTCAGGGTGAAATTTGCTACAATCAGCCCATATGGGTTATATGTCTATGCTACAATATAGAAAACCATGTAACCCTTGTATTGCTAAACTTTAGAATAAAGATAATATAATTACTGGTTTTAAAATAATGTAACATTTAAAAGCGTAAACAAGTTTCCTGATTTCTTTGTGAATTATTTTGACGAAAAGAATCACTGGCTGATTCAAGGGGGAGGGCGATTGAAAAAAAAAACAAACCGATCAGTCAAAAGTGCGGAGCTTTCATTTCGATCCTTCCCAAGCCAACCCGGCTCAACGCGTACGTGGCCGGATCCGGCCTCAATAAAAAATATATTTATCAGTAAGGAAACCCGAATAAAAAGAAAGTTAAGGTACTTCCTTTACGAGGATGGTAAAGGGTTATTTTCGTGCAACGTGATCGTTGTTTTTTTACTTCACGTTTCACGTATTTTTACCTTTTTATTCCTTGTTCAGTCGCGCGATACAGACGCCTCGTTCAACGTGTTCTGCTCATTTAATTTTACGCGCATCGTGATTTTTAACTGCTTATTTTGCATGTTTAATTTTTAAAAAAATTCAAACACTCGACAGGAATCGTCATCAATTTTGTTTTCGATAAAATGGAAAGGTCTTTGATGGGGTGATTACCCGCAGGGAACCGAGAAGAAAACACTTAATATACACCGGCTAAGGGTACCATTCCTATATTCGCAACACCCCTTAAACCTCTAAAGGATTTTCATTCAATTTCACAGAATATATATGACAAATTAAACATCTATCTTAAAATTTGATCCGATAAATTTTTAGGGTTTCGCATTTAACCCGTTTGATGGCAAGAAGGCATCGATATCTTATCGATTCGCAACTCCTCCTAAATCATCCAATGGATTCTAAACCAATCAATGGATTTTCATGAATTTTCTTAAAAATGTTTGTGACATAATACAGATTTGCAACTTCTACCTCAAAAAATATCTGGCCAATTCGTGTGGTGCGGTGGGTATATATTATATAAATATAAGATTTTAATGTAAAATAGTGTTGTAAAAGGGTAATAACAAAACTACGGAACTACGAGGACAAATCTCAAATAACCAAGAGAAAAGACAAACAAGTCATACCGGAGAAACTGAAGATCGCAATTGTCCTGACTTGGTACAGTGGTATCGTCATTTCAAAAGAAATCGTGGTTACCTGTTTTAAGCCCCATAAGTTCTTTGACAAAGCTTTTGTTTGCATTTATTAGTTTTATTTTGTTTTGTTCTTTGTTTAAAAACAGTATCTCTCTCCGACTATTTCAAGGCTGAATTTAAATTGAATACATCTTATTTTAGATTTGGGCCAATCGCAAATGGCGAGGAGCGCTTACTGGCCTCGTTGAATGCTGCTGGCTATTTTTCATTGTGGTTTTTAAATTTCCTCTTTCTTGTGCGGGCTGTGTCGTGTACACCTATTTCACATCTCATCATTATCTGAATACGAATGCTAGCGGTGTTCAAGTTTGCTTTTCGATGTACGTACATACCTAAGTATGCCGTTAATGCCCAGGATAATCTCCATAACCACTTTGAGTAGAAACATGGAATTTGGGTCATAGACTGCATTGTTGGTCGGGACTGCGTGAACTGTTTCGGAGTTTTGATAATGCCCCTATATATAAGTAACCTAAGGGCACATTAATTATTTGTCACGCAACTCATCCCAGGTTTTTTGGAATATGGAATTGAAACTTGGCTCAGTAATTCAGTTTTGGATGTAGATTATGCCGAAAGTGTCGGGAGTTTGATAATGCCCCAAGGTGCTGGGCAACAAAGGAAGCCGAAGGGCGCCGCATTGTTTCTTTATCATGCATCTACCCTCAGGTTAGATGGAATATCGAACTGACGCTTGGTTCAGTAATTACACTCTGGATATAGATTATGCCAAAGGTTTCAGAATTTCGATAATGCCCCTAGGGCTTAGCTACATAGAAAGCATATTGATACATTGTTTTGTTTGTCAGCCGAATGTAAAGTAACCTTATGATTTGCCTAGATACCAACCCCTAATCTATATATTGTTATTCCTTTATTATTTGTACAAGCACCTCTGAGGTTTAGGCAACCCCCTTATTTTTGTAAAATGTTAGTTAACTAAGAAACTGTTCAGATGCCCATTCCAAAGCCATATTTTTATTCCTTATAAAACAATTTGTATGTTAATAGCACTCTCACTACCAACAATAACATTGTTATACACAAGGGACGACATTTCCTAGCAATTTCTTACGACTGAAAATGATCATTATTATTTCTTTCTGTCATTTCCCTTATACTATAGTACTATATATCAAACGCCAGAATAGTGCGGGGATATGCACAATGTCAGTTTCCATGGTGTAAGATTTCTATATAACGTTATGTTATACACAAGGAACGACATTTCCTTTGAGAGCAATCGCAAGGAGCTGGCATATTTAGAATTTTATGCCCTATTCATATAGACCCACATACACAGTTTCTATAGAGGGGCAAAAGGGTGTGGCCAAGCTGAAATGGTGCTTGGTCCCATATATGGTGGTGCTACAAAAAGAGGCATGAGCCGGGTAGAGTAAAGAATGTCTGTTCTTCATCAGCAAAGCTGGTGGTAACACTGTGGGTTGAAAGGCTAGTTGGGGTGCCTTGTTGCCCACAGAGAAATTAAAGCTAGAAGAAGAGGAAAACACCAGGGAGGGGCCCAATTGAAGTGGTGCTTGGTCCAACATGTATATATGGTGGTGCTACATACTGGAGCCATAAGCCTGTTAGGATGAAGAATGTCTGTCCTTTAACATTAAAGCTGGTGGTAAACCGGAGTGGGGAGGTAAAAGGCTAGGTGGGGTGCCTGGTTACCCACATAGAAAGCTGGAAAAGGGAGGGGTAGAGATAGTAAGAAGAGGTACAGGGCATCTGGTAGTTGAAGTGGTGCTTGGTCCTATATATGATGTTACTACATACGGTTCTACAGGCATAAGCCTGGTAGGGTAATGAAAGTCTGTCCTGGAACAGCAAAGCTGGTGGCAACCTGGGGGTTGAAAGGCTAGGTGTGGTGTTTGGTTGCCCAGAGAAATTGAAAAAAGGAAGTGGCACAAGGGTGGGGCCCGGCTGAAATGATGATTATATACAATTTACGTTTACTCAGCTGTCTGATTTCCATATGGTGCTTATAGTGGTTGTTAAACGTAAACTGGCTGAATAATGTAACTCTCATTCGTATGTTCTTGCACTTTTCCGAAGTTTAAATCGATGTTATATAGATTTTGATTGGTCGAAAAATATGTTTTCTGCGATTGCAAAAACATTTCTGCGGTTTCATAAATGGATAGATATTTAAGAGATTGCATATATGGGATTAATGCTAACGCAAAATTCAATTAATGCTATCGCAAATTTCAATTAATGCGATCGCATTATTATTTATGCGATTGCATAAATTGAATAATGCGATGGTATAAATATTAATGCAATTGCAAAATTTTGAATTATGCGATGGCGTAAATGAATTGTGCGATGGCATTAATACACCATTGTGACACTATTCCTGCGCCATATAATCTATTTAAGATATGTCTCAAGACATAGATGCGGAATTGAGTCCTAAATATCCTTAATCATACAACAAAACTTAAGATATCTCTTTAAAGATGGTGTTTTAATGGTCACAAAATTATTGTAGTTTAACGTTGGTAATAACAATATAGGTCTTTGACGGGAATAAAATACAAAAATTGTCAGTTAATAACTAAGGTATACATTATATAAAGAAGGAATGTGTCCATGGGCAACGGATGCCCCCGCTAGGTCTAAAACATGAAGTGATAGTCCCACAGGTCTGATAGTTTCTTAGGACATTCAATTTGGCATACTGTCCTACCAAGTTTCATACCATTCCCATATACGGTTTCTGAAAGAAAAGCTTGACGGAAATTTCCAAGTCAATTTTAATAGATTTCATTTCGGCTCCACCAAAAACAGTAGGGTCTGACAGGCCTGACAGTACCCGTGGTATATAACACTATCGATATGGTTTATAGACTACATCCACCACAGTACCCATGGTATATAACACTATCAATACTGTTTATAGACTACATCCACCACTGTACCCGTGGTATATAACACTATCAATATAATGTTTAAAGACCATCAACCACTGTTGCCGTGGTATAAGCCACTATTAAAAATGTTTATAGACTACATCCACAACTGCATCCAAGGTTTACACCACTGTATATAGCGTTCATTGACTGCATCCACCACTGTATCCGTGGTAAATAACACTATCAATAGCATCTATAGACTACATCCACCACTGTACCCGTGGGTTATAACACTATCTATATCGTCTATAGACTACATCTACCACTGTACCCGTCGTTTATAACACTATACATATCCTCTATAGACTACATCCACCACTGTACCCGTGATTTATAACACTATACATAGCCTTTATAGACTACATCTACCACTGTACCCGTCGTTTATAACACTATACATAGCGTCTATAGACTACATCCACTACTGAACCCGTGGTTTATAACACTATATATAGCCTCTATAGACTACATCCCCCATTTTACCCGTGGTTTATAACATTATATATAGCCTCTATAGACTACATCCACCACTTTACCCGTGGTTTATAACACTATAAATATCCCCTATAGACTACATCCACCACTCTACCTGTGTTTATACCACTATATATAGCGTCTACAGACTACATCCACCACTGTACCCGTGGTTAATACCGCTATACATAGCCTCTATAGACTACATCCACCACTGTACCCGTGGTTTATAACACTAAACATAGCCTCTCTAGACTACATCCACTACTGTACCCGTGGTTTATAACTCTATACATAGCCTCTATAGACCACATCCACTACTGTACCCGTGGTTGATAACACCATACATAGCACCCTATATACTACATCCACATAGATAGTATGAATGATAATACTACCCACAAAAATACACTCCTTGTGGTAGAGCTAGAAACTTTTCAGCAAATTGACACTTCATGCAAGTGTATAATAGATTTAATAGTCGAGAGACAATTTATCAGGAATGTTTATACCTGAATTCATACTAATACTAATATCTTACCAAGAATTAATATCATATGTAAAATTAAACCTAAATTAATACAAGAAAAAAAAATGGCACACCAAATAAATACTGAAAATTTCAAAATTACTTCCCAAATCCGTCGCACGTCCCCGTTAACCAATATATAGAAAGTAACCCCCCCCCCCACCGGGACATGAAGATGTTCCAAAACTTTGCTCCGTTTTCTAGGCTTATATTTGGACACAGGACAAAGTGGACAGTGGTATGACATGTTTTTTTTTTCACTACTGCAACTGTCATTGCACCTATCCAACTTAATTAGTACTAATAATTCATCAATTTTTTTCAAAAGTTCTTTCATCAAACAGCGCCATGTTTAATTTGATTCAGGCTAAGAACTTTATACGCAGAAATATGGTTCAATATTTCATCTGAAACAAATAAATGTCCAAAAAGAGTTTTTTTAACAGGTGATTTTCCATTTTAAGGTCTTTCCAGGTCTATGTAAAAATACAGTATGAAACATTTGGCCACAATATGCTATGTACGCAAGTAACAGGTGCAAAATAGACATAAACTCTAATTAGTACTAATCTTGTTAGTGTTGCTTTATTATGTTTCTGAATTAGTACTAATCTTGTTAGTGTTGCTTTATTATGTTTCTGTTGTTATGGCATTTACCTGAAGATCAGAGACAATAAAACTAATCATAAAAGTCCGGCTACTATTATTACGAATTCGGCTTGGTATAACGTCCGTCATTAAAGTGTGGAAATTAACTTTACACAATTAAGCAACTAAGAGCGGTTTATGCCACACAAGACAAGAGCCAATGATGTAACGATATTTCTTAGTTCATTAATTATAATAACAAATACAATCAATGTACAGCAAATTTCTACACTTTATGGTTTTAACACTGAAATATCTATTATTTCTATTGTACTGATAAAATAAATATCATTAGATATTCATTGCTTATAAAATATTTTTACATGCATAATCATTCTTTAATTTATATTTTACATGCATATTAATTCTTTCATTCATCAGAACTATTGAATTTATTTAAACAATCTGGAATATCCCTTGTTTATTTTTATCTGATAAAAACTTCCGGCATAGTGATGCCCTTCCGGTATCATTATGCCTGGGGTATGCTGGTGTACGTATGCAGACAGATAGTGGTGTTTTTTTCAGCAGTTAATTATCGGAAACTATCTAGAGTTTTCATGGGGAGCCATGTGGTTTGAATGAAGGTCAACAAAAACATGTTGAGGATGTTGTTTACCTGTTAATTACATTTATATTATGAATATTAATCAAATGTAAGAATTGTGCACTTGAAAACTTACAAACTAACATTACTTAGAACTCCACCCCTCAAAAAGATGATGATGATTAGTCTGAAACAAGGGTCTGTCACCACAGGCACCTGTTTCAGAAAAAAATATACCCCTATACTATAACACAGTATAGGGGTATATTTTTTTCTGAAACAGGTGCCTGTGTCTGTCACTCTGGACTCTGAAATAAATAAAAGAAATTATTACCTGACCATAGGGGATAGGTGGATATATATATATTTTTACTGTACACAAGCCCCTGTGACCTGATGTGTTTTCAAATATATGAAAAGGTATTTAATCAAACTTACACCATACATTTAAATGCATGTAGCCCTAATATACATGAAGCATACTGTAGACCTGTCATACCTGTATACAGGGCTGTCAAGTTTTTATGAGCTGCACGTGTGAGATTTGAAAAAAAATTGAAAGATCAAAGGAAAAAATTAGAAGATCAAAGAAATTTGCCGCTAAATTACCGACTAGATGCGTGAGTCTCAGGCAAGTTGCGTGAAACTTGACAGGTCTGCTGTTTAGTAGATAATTCTTATACATGGATGTAGGTCTATGACCAAGGTCAATGGTTTCCTCATGTACTCTGGTTTCCTCCACCGTTAAAACTGACCGACCTACATGGCCCAGGTGCATTGATAAAAAAGGAGACATGATAGTAGGTATTGTTTTGTACCTCAATACTGCCATAGATCTGTACATTAGAAAAGCTCTCCAGTATGAAAAAAGTGTTGCCTTTAAAAGCTCATGTAGAATCAAATATGGATCGATTGATTGGATGAGATTTTAAGGGACAATATGCTACTAGTTCCTACCATTTATAATGCATGCAGAGACTTTTAAAAAACTTTCGAGAAATCCAGACAGACTGTTTTCTTTTCTCCATATTTTGAGTCACATGATATTTGACAGAACGTGAATTAAAGTTAAAACCTTTGCTACACTCACAAAAATATAAGGTCTATGATACTGTGAGGATATTCTATAGCCCTTTTTAAAAAGTCATCCGGAATTCTGATTTCGATTCTTTTATTTTCATTTTTGCAAGAGTAGTTTCCCTTATTGGGTCAGCCACATGATGTGAACAACGTCATCAATTTACCCCTATCCTTTTTTGGCGTAATTTCATCTCACCAATTCAAATAAACTGGTTAAAAGTGAAGTCTTAGATGTTAACATAAGTTTTAGTAGTTTTTTGGGAGGCATATTTGAAATATTTTTACAAGTTGACGATTTTGGTTAATGTCAACAGATTTTCAATGGCCAGGCCTACCTGGAAGTCATAAACCTGTAGTAAAAAGTATAAA
This sequence comes from Arcuatula senhousia, assembly GCA_963971305.1. Classification (NCBI taxonomy): domain Eukaryota; kingdom Metazoa; phylum Mollusca; class Bivalvia; order Mytilida; family Mytilidae; genus Arcuatula; species Arcuatula senhousia. The sequence goes on along the minus strand of OZ020304.1, from coordinate 44,475,242 downwards.
GATTTCCTGGGTCTAAACGTCAGGAAAATAGTTTCTTAAAGGACTATAATGTAAGGATGACTCCAATGTTGTTGGAGTAATATCACTCTTAGTTGGAGTAAAGTAGCCATACACATGTACTCTGGTTTGCCAAATTAATCAGAAAAATTCAATAAGGACCAAGAGCTATGGAACTGCAGCTGCATCTCTCCAACAGTTAAAATTTTGGATTACTTGATACCGTATACATTGTACTTGCTTCAGTAGGGGTGTAACGATACATCGCGATGGATCAGAATCGCGATATTTTGTCTCACGATACTGGTATTGGATCGTTACCTACTTGACGATTCCTCGACGATTCTTGATTTCAATGTACTATTTCAGGGAAGTTTATCATTTGTGTCTTCATTAAATCACATATTGTGACTAAAACTCCTCAATCAGAAAACAACTGCATTGAACATGAAAGTTATAGAAATTTTTGTAAGGTTGCAATGTTTTTTCACTAGTGAGTTAAACAATAATTTAAACAGAATAGTGAACCAACCCCTGCTTTCTTTGGGTTCGTTAGAAATCCAGATGTGGATACCTGTGGCTATGCTTGGTTGTCACTATAAACATTAAAATGAAGTGGAATAAGGACAACAACATCAACTAGATTTGCAGTTCAATAATGTTTTGCTATAATCGTTTTTTTGTTAATAACCTGTTACTATTACTCATATTGGGATCCCTTTTGTAAAATTTCACTTCTGGTACATGAAACATTCTGCAGTAAAGAGCTTAATATTACACAGTCAACAATAATTTAAACGGAATAGTGAACCAACCCCTGCTTTCTTTGGGTTCGTTAGAAATCCAGATGTGGATACCTGTGGCTATGCTTGGTTGTCGCTATAAACATTAAAATGAAGTGGAATAAGGACAACAACATCAACTAGATTTGCAGTTCAATAATGTTTTGCTATAATCGTTTTTTTGTTAATAACCTGTTCCTTAAGCAACTGTATACATGTATTATCAAATACAATTTTTTTATTAATGTAGAATCATGAGTGAGAATGATGAACAGCCATTAAGTCCTTTTGGTCGTCCAATAGGCCAACCTAGACAGCTCTACCGATCCAGTTTATCAGAGATTCCACCAGGGGCCATAATCCTATCTCGAAGTGAAGTAAATGAACTTATGTATAGAAAAATACAAAACCATCCTAATAAATTAGAAATGTAGGTATATTTGTATTTTTTTAAGTAGATAAATAAAATTTGGTAAAGTAGACCACAGTCAAAAGAAGAAAAAATAGGATATCATTTTGTACAAGAAAGAAGCAGAGAGGTACCAATAGGGCATTTAAATGTCAAAACAAGGCTATGCTCTATTATTCTGTGCAGAACATGATGTTTGTTCCGTAGAACACTGAAAATAGAGCATAATGGAACAGTAACAGAAATTGAAGTGCCTAAATTCAAATTTGTTTAACCCTAAATTTGACAAATAAACGCTCAATGTTACTTTCACGTTCATGAAAAGCAACAAGTTAAAAGTTTTTAGCTTTGTTCTTCATTTTTTACTAAAAACAGAAACCAACAGTCAAACAAAGTATCTTTTTTTACTCATTTGTATTATTGGTCGCCATCTTGTTTTGTAACTGTTCCTACTACACCACCTCCTAAATTGGAACACACGGAACATTTTCTGCACAGATGTTCTGATCTGCTTGATTACTGTTCGGAGTGTTTGGAACCTATATTCGAGCACAGCCCAAGAACAGCACAAAAGAACAGACAGCATGAAAACACACAAAAGCCACTTATAAGCAATCAACAACCTAACTCAAGTTGTAATGAGAGCAAACTCAGGTGTTCCTGCTTGTTGCAATGCTACAGTTTCTTCACTGTACATGCTTGTTTGCTCACTTTATTGCAGTGCATTATTCAATTTTTTTCATGTCTTTTTGTGTGAAATGTAAGCAATGATAAAGGGGATCATAATTATGTATTACTATCAGACTTTTTATACCCCCGCTTCGAAGAAGAGGGGGGTATACTGTTTTACCCTTGTCCGTCTGTCCGTCCGTTCGTCCGTCCCTTTGTCCGTCCGTAACAAAACTTCCGTCGCAGTTTTCTAAGCAACTACATGAGATAGAGTTCTGATATTTTGTATACAGCTTTTTCGTATAGTACCATATGGTGTATACTGATTTTATGCTCCTAGGTAGTCTACTTCCTGTTTACCGAATACTTAGGTTTTTACACATAATGGACATAAATGCAAAATTTCCGTCACAGTTTCCTAAGCAACTACATGAGATAGAGGTCTGATATTTTGTGTACAGCTTTATCCTATAGTACCATATGGTGTATACCGATTTAATGCTTGTAGGTAGTCTACTTCCTGTTAACCAAATACTTAGGTTTTTACACATATTGGACATAAATTTCCGTCACAGTTTCCAAAGCAACTACATGAGATAGGGGTCTGATATTTTGTATGCAGCTTTATTTTATAGTCCCATATGGTGTATAGCGATTTCATGTTACTAGGTCAACTACTTCCTGTTTACGGAGTATTTAAACTTTTATACATGGCTTAGTTTGGGGAGCGGGGGTATCACTAGTGGGCATTAGCTCACAGATTTACTTGTTTACCATTTAATTAAAATATCTGTATTTTTTCCTCATGCCAAAAATATATATTGACTAAAGACTAGGTAGCTATAAGTCACTAGAAAAAGAACACTTGCACAAATGAAGCATCTAATAACTGCTTGATCTAATTCTCCTGTTAAAGACAAATATTAACATTTATTCGTTCATGTTTTCTTTGTTTCCTTTTAGATGGCCGTTAACTGGATATAAATACATTACTGGTGCGGCTGGATCCCTTTCAGGATTAATATTTACGAAACATTATAGGAGATTCTTTAAATTGGCAAATGGTTCTGTCGTGAGCACCTACGGAACAGTAGCTGTTGTCGGATGGGCTATGCCTCTGATATTACACAGAATTCTTATCAATCATGAAATTTTAGAAGGATATTATGGATGCAGAATTTGTCTAGGGATAAGAAGCGGGGTATTGCAGACTCTTGGTGGGGGAATATACCCATGGGTAGTGTCGGGGATCGCATGCTTATTTGCTGCCCGAGAGAACTACACATTCAAATTTCAAGGCAGCGCTGTTCTCAAAGCTGTACACAAAGGGAACATGAATACCCTAGGACTCACGTCTTTTGTTGTTTTAGGTTTAAATTTTCTTCTAGGGATGTATATGTGTGAACGGGAAATGGAATGCTTTGACGATATAATGGATAAAACGCTCAATCCACAAAATTCCGAATTGACGTCTGATATTTAAATTTTAGAATGTTTATTTTATTTATTTTATCATGTAGCATATGGTTATGATTTTATTAAGCCATGCATGTACATGTATGTCACAATTCATTTGGACGCCACATGGAGGATGCAGAAGCCCTTTACCGAATATGTAGTTTTCACTTTGTCGGACCTATCTGTGCAACAATTTTTCTGAACACCTAAACTTAAAGCTACTAATTTTGAAAAAAAACCTTAAAGTTTCAGAAAAAGGAATACAGTTTTTGAAATTTTACACAGGAATCACATATGAATATTTCATGAAAATTGATTGAATATTTTAACAAAATCTTAGATTTTTTGCCGATAGGGCTTTCCATAACTTTGTCAATTTTCTAGTTGAATAGTGTAATTTCATGTACATCATTGTATGTTTTCATTGTTAATGTTTAAATAATTTGTGTTTTTGTTTTAAAAATGTTAAAAGTACAAGATATCATAATTATTTTTGTGTATTTTGTGAGGTTGAGCAACAAATATTATAATGCTTTACCAGTTTCAGCATTAAATCATATTTGACAAGTGAAATAAGCAAATGTGTACCAAAGGGGTAATCAAACATATTAAAAAGACAAAGACCAAATTGATAGACAAAAAAAATCATCACAACAAAACAAATAGAAGTAAATGCGATGTGTAATAAGTGTATGCGACACAACCTACAATATAAACGTAACTTTAAAAAAAAATCCACAATGGAAAGCAGCCAGCAGCCTTCAATGTGACCACCGGTTGCTGCTGGCTGTTTTTTAATTGGCCCTGGATTGAAAATAATCTACATGTGATTCAAGCCCAATCCTAAAGTGCAATGAAAGACCCTCTTCTTGACTAAAAAACAATTAACATAAATTCGACTAAATACAAACATAAGCTTTGATAAAGAATCCTGGCTTAGGACAGGCACATTCAAAATTTGGCAGGGTTAAACTTGTATTTTGGCGCCAACCTTCCTCCTATTGATAATCAATAACAAAGCACAAACTAACACACAGTAATTCAAAGATTTTACTAAAATTTCCATTTCAATACTTTTATTCAATAAAGTTTTAAGCCAATTTTTCATTCCCAAAGGATTGTTTTTGAATTTATTTGCTTTATAAACAACATACATGTAAACTACACAACGATCCAAAAACACACATAACAGCAAAACTGCATTTAGCAATCTGGGTTTTAAATAGTTGAACATTCCTCCATCTATGGTTAAGATCCATAACACTGTTTAAACAAAGGTATGCAATCTCATGTCTTGTCTCAGTTAGTGTTTATCATTTTTTGTAATCTATTTGTCTTTTTTTTTCTTGATTTTTCCTAGTTTATATTGTAACTTTTAGTTTAAGAAGGTTCAGTGAAGTCTTTTTATTCTATTCAGATGAAATTTTTATGGTATAATGTTGTTGTCAGTTCTTCATCCTTGAAGTTGTTTCTTATTATTCTTTTTTATTCACAAGATTGGGCAATGCTTCAGTTTCTTGATCTTTTTGGTAGGATTTAAATGAAGATGCTTGAAATAATTGACCTGTGACCATTGTGGGGAACCAGAAATTTTGAAAATGGGGAGTGGCTCACTTAGGTCATGCTTCAATGACTTCATATTTCTGCTGAAAGGGGGGATCGCCCCCCTGGCCCCCTCTGAATTTGCCACTGGACTAAGTCTGTCATTAAAATAATGCAGTAGCTTTAATGTTCCCACAAAACTTCAGCTATAATTTATCAAATTGCTATGAAATGTTAGTGTGATGTTCCTTACCAGATGAGAATGGGATTGATTTTAGGTTTCCCCCTTTTAAGAAGTAAGGGCCAAAAAGTGCAACTTGTACACTTGTTCCCACATCAACATTAAAGCTTAGTTGATAAGTTATAAGTTTTTTGTTTTAGAAACAGACCTTTAAAAGATACTGGAATCTATTATTAATATTGGAATGTACTGAAAAGAATTATTTTCCAAAATTTTGTCATTTTGACTGAAATTGCATCATTTTGTGTAAAACTAACTAACCCTGTGCTGGCACAGCCTTAACCCAACTTACCCTGTGCCGACATAGACTTAGTACTGGCACAGACTTAGTTCAACTAACTTATGCATATTGAACTTAAAAATACTAAAAACAGGGTTAGTTGAACTAAATTTATGCCAGCACAGGGTTAGTTAGACTTAGTTTTACATAACATGATGCAATTTTCAAAAAATATTTTACATAGAATCATATGTAATGGCCAAATTTTGACAGATAAATTTTACATGTATATTCCAATATTAATGACAGATTTCGGTATTTTTTAAGGTCTGTTTAGGGGTCAATGGTCAAGGTCACAAATTTTGTCGGAAAAAGGGGGTGGCTTAAACAATGCTCTTTTTTGGTCCCCATCTTTAGACGTAGGGGGCAAAAAGTGCAACTTGTTTACTTGTTCCCACAAAAACATTAAAGCTTGGTAAATAAGGCATAAGGTCAAAGTCACAAGTTTTGAAAAACATAGGTAATCTGTCGATTACAAAGCTCAGCTCATTACACAGTATTGACAATTAGTGGGAATGGACTTAAATATTTAAGTAGTTATCAATGTAGGAAAATAATTTAGAAAATTGTCTGTAAGAATTAATGAACTTCAGCCATTCTTATGTAAATGGACATAAATGCATGCTGTAAATTTAAAAGTAGGCTTTAGTCTGCATTTGGGATCATGCATTAGCATCCCTAAGTACATTCACCTTACATTGTACCAATATGTTGATTTTGGTAATTGTGAGAAAGAAAGAATGGCCAACAACCATTCTTTTGTAGGTTATCATCTGCGTGAAAAATAAGGATCCTGTGCCTCACAGCAAGCTTTGGAAGCATGTGAGGTTAGCAACACTAAATACGCCTACCACACCAATGAATATGGTTGATTAGTACCTTTTCAGTCAACTAATATACATTTTCTGTTAAAGATTTTCCTCTGAAACCACTGAACCAATGGATATAAAAACATGGCCACTGTTACAAAAAATAGAACATAAGCTGAATTAACTTAAACTGGCACTATTGCATATAGAAAAAATATGATGATCTTAAGTATCTGTCTTTCTAAGAATCATGCAGGGTTTATGATAATGGTGATTTATGGTAAAAAATAACACATGGGTTTCTTTACATTTTCTGAATCAAGATATGGTGTTATTGTTGAAAATCGAGTCTGTTTTCCACAAAGGTCTTGGTCATTGGAGAAATCAGTGTTTTGAATTGTAATGAAATGCATAGCAAGAAAAGAGTTATCTCCCTTGTTTACAATATTTTTAAGGCGGTGGCTATTCTGCCGTAACCGGCAAAATAGCCTCACAGGCTATTCTGCCGTAACCGGCAAAATAGTCTCACAGGCTATTTTGCCGTAACAGATTTTATTATGTTGTAAACTTAATTAGCAAAATATCGAGTGGAACAAATTATTTCTATATTCGTTATATAGCTTTATTCTCAAACAGCCAAGTACATTGGTACAGATCGAGAAACTAGATTAGATCATTTTAAAACAGGGTAATATAAATTTAAATGATATTGCATATAATTGTTGGCACAGGATACGATTACGGCAAAACCGTAACAATAAGAAATTCTTATTGTTACGGCAAAGACGAAAATCGGGAACGGATGACGGGGCGGACACCGAATCATATACGACCGTAACAATAAGAATTTTCTTATTATTACGGCACTTATTCTTACGGCATGGACGATATAATTGGCATAAGAGATTTACCAAAGATAAGATAAGTTAACTTCTTTCGCGATTAATGATGATTTAATAAAGTAACAATAACAGAATAAATTCAGCTCTATTGGAAAACATTCTCCGGGCTCTTCTCTTTGTTGAATAAATTTTTTTGCCGTAGTGAGTGTCCCGGCGAAAAAGAACTCGATCTCTTCTTTTACACTAATTGTAAACAATGGACGGACCGGATCAAAATTTTTGTTGTGGGGAACCGAGCTTTGAAACTCAAGATACATGTAGATGTAGACGTACAACTTGTTATAAATCGTTACCATCGTTACCATCGTCTGTGATGAATGCCTTGAATGGTTTCACCAGAAATGCACAGGATTAAAACAAAAAACGAAAATCACTTATTGCTTGTGTCGCATGTGCAATAAGTTAAATTTATATTATAAGATTTTTTTGCCCGCTTGGATTGCATAAATTAATTTTAAAAAAATGCCACTCTTTATTTCATATCGTCACTATAAATGGACCTATATCTATTTGCCGTAATAATAAGTGCCGTAACAATAAGAAAATTCTTATTGTTACGGTCGTAAATGATCCGGTCTCCGTCCCGTCATCCGTTCCCGATTTTTGTCTTTGCCGTAACAATAAGAATTTCTTATTGTTACGGTTTTGCCCAAATTTGCCGTAACCGTATCCTGTGCCATAATTGTTTTACCTTAATTTTATTTCAGAAAAAATAGACGAAATGTCAGTTTAAAAAATAATCAAATATTTTTTTTAAGTAAGTTGCAGTTTTTGTTTTAATGTTTATAGATTCATATTATAGGATGAACCAAAATTTAAATACGTCCTCAGGAATTAAGCGCTTCAGTGTCAATCAAGATTGTACAAAGACGGTGTAATTGTTACGATTTCGAGAAGTTTCGTCTTTTTCAGCTCTTTATCAAACTGCTAAACGGTTGGCGGCCACAATTATTTTTTTATTAAAAAACTCCATTAGAGATCTCTACCATATACTTCTCCTTCTGAGGTTCAGTAAATTCAATTGTGATAACTTTGTTTCTTTAAAGAAAATTGAGACATTTTATCTACGTTTTAATTTTCTTGGATGAAAAAGAAAAAAAAATACTTAGATCGAATAATTTTTCAGAATCTTATTTTTAAAATTAAATATTAACTTTCAGATGCAACTAACAAAATATTAATTTAAAAAGACATGACAATGCCTTGAATCAAATACCATCAAACTATAATAGCACTGATTTACCAAAAGATCTTTTTTTCTTAATAGTTATCCCTAATTAGCCGAGTTAGGGCCGTGATACCTGTGTTAATTAATAAATTTTGACAATTACGGCAAAATAGCCTGGGAGACTATTTTGCCGGTTACGGCAAAATAGCCACGGCCTATTTTTAATGCAATCTAGGTAAATTTTATCTCTTATGACCAACATCATAGAAACGAATGGCTGTTGTTTTTGTTATTAGGTGACCATTCTGTATTAGAAACCATGTTCAAAACCATGTGTTATTTTTTACCATGAATCACCCTCTGCATGATTTTTAGAAAGACTGGTACTTAAGCTCTTTAGAATGAAAAGCTCTACAAAAATGTCAATTAGGTAAAAGTTGTTGCCTTTACTAAAGGTTTAAATTGCATTTTCTCATGTTGGAAAACTATTGCAGATAGAGGAAATCCGTTCAGTCCATTTAGCTCTACAAAAGTTTTCAGTGGGTCAAAGTTGCGAGATGACTCCTTTAAGGAGTAATGGTCCTAGAGAGGTTAAAAATAATGCTTTTTCAAGAATGAAAACTATTGCAGATAGAAAAAGCTGTTATTTGCTTATTATTTAATTAAATCTTCAGCTCATTAAGCTCTACAAAAGTCTTAATTAGGTGGAAGTTGTCAGATGACCTGTTGTAGAAATAAGGGCCTTCAAAGATTTTTATGCCCCCGCGACGACATGTCGGGGGGGGGGGGGCATTAAGTTTTACTCATGTCCGTACGAATTTCCGTCAAGCTTTTCTCAGAAACCATACATGAGAATGATTTGAAACTTGGTAGGATAGTTCAGTTTGACATACTGTATGTCCTAAGTTATTTTCAGACCTGTCGGACATCTACTTCCTGTTTGGGACTTAGGCCAATTTTAAAGTATGTGAACATGATATGAAAATTTCCGTCAAGCTTTTCAGGAACGTGTGTGGAGAGTGCCACGCTTCATGCACGTAAAAGACCCCTTTGTGGACCGCCAAGTAGTGCACCACATAGGCTAAATTTTCCGCCCCTACCCACCTCTCCCCTTTTCCTGTGGTTCTTCAAAATTTACCGGTCCTTTGTTTCCCATCCCACCCCCATATTTCATTTATCATCATCATTTCATGTTCATTTTATCACCCTTTTCATGTTCATCGCCTGTAAATAACCTATATAGCGTTGCACGGGCGTAAAACACCAACTCACTCACTCACTCTCAGGAACTGTATACCAGAATGTTTTGAAATTTGGTAGGATGGATCAGTATGACAAACTGTATGTCCTAAGCTATTTTCAGACCTGTCGGACATCTACTTCCTGTTTGGGACTTAGGCCAATGTGAAAATATGTAAACATGATATGAAAATTTCCGTCAAGCTTTTCTCAGGAACTGTATACCAGAATGTTTTGAAACTTGGTAGGATGGATCAGTATGACAAACTGTATGTCCTTAGCAATTTTCAGACCTGTCAGAAATCTACTTCCTGTTTTGGGCCAGCGGGGGCATCCGTGTCCCATGGACACATTCTTTCTTTATTATGTTTTAACTTATATAATAAAAACTAACGCAGATAAAGTAAAGCTGTTGCTTGCTTAAACCTTCAGCTCATTAAGCTCTACAAAAGTTTTCATTGGGTGGAAGTTGTCAGGTAACCCCTTAAGGGATTACGATCCTTAATAGGATGAAAGTAGCATTTTTATTTTTTTAACCTATTGATTGTTATGCCCCATCTACGAAAGTAGAGGGACATATAGTGTTCGGGTCCGTTCGTCCGTCCGTCCGTCTGTCCGTTTGTCCAAAATCCCATATTTCTAAATTCCCACTTACTGACGAATGCCACATCAATATTGGTATGGTAGGTGCATCCAAGCACATTGCATGCTTCGGATGCTGGATGTGACCTATATTTTCCGCACGAATGATAACGTACAGAAAAATGGTTAAAGTGTATTCCCACTTACTGACAAGTGCCACATCAACCATATTGGTATGGTATGGGAACTTAGTGATGCATAGCACAATGCATGCCTCGGATGCTGGCTTTGACCTATATTTTCCGCATGAATGACCACTTATAGAAGAATGGTTCGAGTCCATTTTTACTTACTGACAAGTGCCATAGCAACCATATTGGTATGGTAGGTCACCTAGTGATGCTTAGCACAATGCATGCTTCAGATGCTGGATGTTACCTATATTTTCTGCATGGATGGCCTCTTAAAGAAGAGTGGTTAAAGTCCATTTCCACTTACTGACATGTGCCACATTTACTATATTGTTACATGTATGGTAAGTGCACCTTGTGATGCTAAGCACAATGTATGCTTCGGATGCTGGCTGTGACCTATATTTTCCGCATGAATGACCACTTCTAGAAGAATGGGTAAAGTCCATTCCTTTTTACTGAAATGTGCCACATCAACTATATTGGTATGGTAGGTGCACCTAGTGATGCTTAGAACAATGCATGCTTCAGATGCTGGCATTGACGTATATTTTCCGCATGAATGACCACTTATAGAAGAATGGTTTAGTCTATTCAATCTGACTGACAAGTGCCTTAATAGCAACCATGTTGATGCTTAAGTGATAGTGGAAAAAAATAATTGTTGCGAGATGGGGCATAATGTCTTTTGGACATATTCTTGGTTTATAATATTTTTATTTGCTCAAAAGAGTAAACAAATTAATCAAACACAAGCCAGCTTATGAAGTCTCCTTATTACCATCACTTGGCGTCCGTCGTCGTCGTCGTCTGTCGTCTGTCGTCCGTTAACAGTTTTTCAAAAATCTTCTCCTCTGAAACTACAAATCAGAATTTAATAAAACTTGGTATGATTGATCCTTAGGGTGGCCTGCACCAAACTTGTGTTTCCATTTTTGATTCGTCAAAAAACATGGCTGCCGTTACTAAAAATAGACCAGGGGTCTACAAAGTTCTTCATAGGGTTGACATCAAGACCAGGTGAGCGATTCAGGCTCCTGGGAGCCTCTTGTTTTCAAATCCTAATGAAAGAAGAAATTATTACAGTCATTTCTCATGTAAAAAAATTGTTATTAAACGATCCCCAATACATGAAAGTATTACTCGGTACAAAAATACTAAAATGGTGACACGTTGTGCAAAAATATGGGGGAAAATCGTCCAATACACCCATTTCGAATTTGTGTTTTAAAGCTTTTTAGCTCACCTGACCCGAAGGTTCATGTGAGCTATTGCCATCACTTGGCGTCCATCCGTCGTCCGTTTACTTTTTCAATCGTTAACTCCTCTAACACCATAAGTCAGATTGCAACCAAACTTGGTACAGTTGTTTATTGGCATGGGTGCTTTAAAACTATCGTTTGGATTTTTGATTCATAAAAAAACATGGCCGCTGTAGCTAAAAATAGAACATAGGGGTTTTGCAAATAACTTAAAAACGGTGACAGATATCAAAATTCTGGCATAGGGTAAAAGTGATCAGCGCCTCAAGATCTGCCCTGAAATTTTCTTTCCTTTTGGAGTTATTGCCCTTAGAACGTCAAAATTTAGCATTTTAACAGCATTTCCTCATTACATTGAAAACGTTAACTCCTCTGACACTTTAAGTCCAAATGGAACCAAACTTGATATAGTTGTTTATTAGCATTAGGTTTACACATAATTTATCCTTTAGACATATACATACCAACAAAGACTCCTATAAATACTCTTTCTTCCCAAGAACAATTATACAGTGGAACCTCCTGCCTGCCTTTGCAGTGCAGTGTACAACCTTAGACAGCTTTAAAGAACAGGTTACAATACCTGTTCTTCAGCAACACCTTCACATCTAAACACAGCTTTTTGTAAATAGTTTTATCCCTATATGTATAGTATAAAAGAAAACAAAAAAAAGTAAAATATTGAAAAGAAAAAGAAACAAAAACCCACTTGTTGAATTTATACTTGTTTGACTTTTTTGTCTTTTTACTTTTATTGTAAATAGTACCCACGCATGCGTCGGCAAGTAACACCGCCCGGCACGTAATCATCAATATTGATGGAGTGCGGAATCAGAAAGAAGAAGAAGGTGTATAGAACTGATGTGGGGATTCTTGATTGGTCGTAAAACATGGCCGCTGTGGCTAAAAATAGAACATAGGGGTAAATGGCAGTTTTTTGCAAATAACTCTAAAACGGTGAAAGATTTCAAAATTCTGGCATAGGGTATAAGTGATCAGCACCTCAAGATCTACCTACCCTGAAATTTTGAAGAAAATCCAACAACCCATGTAGGAGTTATTGCCCTTTTTGTGGATTTTTTGCAAATTTTGCATCTGTTTAGCTCAATATCTTGAAAACTATACAAGATATTTGAGAAATTTAAATCGCATATTGTTAGGCGCATCAAGATCTACAAAATTTGTAACAGGATCAACGTTGTAGGACCTTTCCTTTGAGGAGTTATTGCCCTTGGAACGTCAAAATTGAGCAGTTTAAATTCCTTTCCTTATATTGGAAATGTTAACTTCTCTGACACTATAAGTCCAAATGGAACCAAACTTGGTATTATTGTTTATTATTATTAGGTGTATAGAACTGTTGTGGGGATTTTTGATTGGTTGTAAAACATGACCGCTGTGGCTAAAAATAGAACATTAGGTTAAACTGCATTTTTTGGCAAATGACTCAAAAAGGGTGACAGATTTTTAGATTTTGATTGAGAACAAAAGTGATCAGCACCTTTAGATCCACCATATTGTCAGATGACCCCCTTATTAATCTTATGACCCTTTCAACGTTAAATAGATTTTGCCTTATAACCTTTACTTCAGGCACATATGTCAGGTGAGCGATTCAGACTCCTGGGAGCCTCTTGTTGCTAAATCCAAGGAGCTTCCGGGGGGGGGGGCTTCGCCCCCCCCTGGACCCCCTACCAGGGCTTTGCCCTGCACCCACTGGGGGCCTTAAGCGGCCCCCAGACCCGTCGCCGTAGCTTTGCGTATTCTTCATTTCTGCCTAGCTACGCCCCTGGGAGTTATGGCCCTTAAAGCGTCAAAATTTACCATTTTTCATTACTTTTCCCCTCAATATCAAAGATTAACTTGTCTGACACCATAAGACCAACTGCATCTAAACTTGGCACACATATTCAATAGCATATCTGCTACAATTCTATCGTTTGGATTTTTGATTCGTCAAAAAATATGGCTGCCATGGCTAAAAATAGAACATAGGGGTAAATTGCAGTTTTTTGCTAATAACTCAAAAATGGTTACAGATATCAAAATTGTGCCAATATTTTAAGTGATCAGCACCTCAAGATCTTCAACCAAACTTGGCACAGTTGTTGAATATCATAAATGCTACAATTCTATCGTTCGGATTTTTGATTCGTCAAAAATTATGGCCGACATGGTTAAAAATAGAACATAGGGGTAAAATGCAGTTTTTTGCTAATTACTAAAAAATAGTATCAAAATTCTGATGGGAGACAAAAGTGATCAGCATCTCAAAATCTACCTGCCATGAAATATTTAAGAAGATCCAACAATCGACATAGGAGTTATTGGCCTTTTTCTGGATTTTTCAAATTTTTTCACTTATTTAGCCCTGTATCTTGAAAACTATATAAGATATTTCAAAAATTTAAGTTGCATATGATTAAGCACATGAAGATCTACATTTCATGTATTTAGGTCAAAGCTGTAGGACGATTTCTGTTAGGAGTTATTATCCTTTAAACATCAAAATTTACCATTTTTCATTACTTTTCCTCTGAATTTCAAAGATTAACTTGTTTGACAAGGTAAAACCAACTGCATCTTAAGATGGCACACTTGTTTAATAGCTTATATGCTACAACTCTATCGTTCAGATTTTTTATTTGTAAAAAAACATGGCCGCCATGGCTAAAAATAGAACAAAGGGGTAAATTGTATTTTTTTGCTAATAACTCAAATATGGTTTCAGATATGAAAATTGTGCAATCATCAAAAGTGATCAGAATATTTAGACCTACCTATCCTGAAATTTTCGAAAAGATCTGACTGCTGATGTGGGAGTTATTGTTCTTTTTCCTAATTTTTGGCAAATTTACACTTATTAAGCCCAATATCTTGAAAACTCATCAAGATATTTCAGAAATTTAAATCGCATATGGTTAAGCACAATAATATCTACAAATATATGTACCTGTGTAGTTCAGGTGAGCGATTCAGGCTCTTGGGAGCCTCTTGTTCTGGATTTTTTCAATTTTTTTCACCTTTTTAGCCCTATATCTTAACAAGAGGCTCCCAGGAGCCTGAATCGCTCACCTGACATATGTGCCTGAAGTAAAGGTTATAAGGCAAAATCTATTTAACGTTGAAAGGGTCATAAGATTAATAAGGGGGTCATCTGACAATATGGTGGATCTAAAGGTGCTGATCACTTTTGTTCTCAATCAAAATCTAATAATCTGTCACCCTTTTTGAGTTATTTGCAAAAAATGCAGTTTAACCTTATGTTCTATTTTTAGCCACAGCGGCCATGTTTTACAACCAATCAAAAATCCCCACAACAGTTCTATACACCTAATAATAATAAACAATAACACCAAGTTTGGTTCCATTTGGACTTTAAGTGTCAGAGGAGTTAACATTTTCAATATAAGGAAATGCAGTTAAAATGCTCAAATTTGACGTTCCAAGGGCAATAACTACTCAAAGGAAAGGTCCTACAACGTTGACCCTTTACAAATTTTGTAGATCTTGATGCGCTTAACAATATGCAATTCAAATTTCACAAATATCTTGTATAGTTTTCAAGATATTGAGCTAAACAGGTGCAAAATTTGCAAAAAATCCACAAAAAGGGCAATAACTCCTACATGGGTTGTTGGATTTTCTTCAAAATTTCAGAGCTAGTAGATCTTGAGGTGCTGATCACTTTTGTTCCCAATCAAAATTTTGAAATCTGTCACCGTTTTAGAGTTATTTGCAAAAAACTGCCATTTACCCCTATGTTCTATTTTTAGCCACAGCGGCCATGTTTTAGGACCAATCAAAAATCCCCACATCAGTTCTAAGCACCGAATGCTAATAAACAACTATACCAAGTTTGGTTCCAATTGGACTTAAAGTGTCAGAGGAGTTAACATTTTCAATGTAATGAGGAAATGCTGTTAAAATGCTAAATTTTGATGTTCTAAGGGCAATAACTCCTAAAAGGAAAGGTCTTACAACGTTGACCCTATTACATATTTTGTAGATCTTGATGTGCTTAACAATATGCAATTTAAATTTCTCAAATATCTAGTATAGTTTTCAATATATTGAGCTAAACAGGTGCAAAATTTGCAAAAAATCCACAAAAAGGGCAATAACTCCTACATGGGTTGTTGGATTTTCTTCAAAATTTCAGAGCTGGTAGATCTTGAGGTGCTGATCACTTTTGTTGCTAATCAAAATTTTGAAATCTGTCACCGTTTTAGAGTTATTTGCAAAAAACTGCCATTTACCTCTATGTTCTATTTTTAGCCCAACGGCCATGTTTTACGACCAATCAAAAATCCCCACATCAGTTCTATACACCTAATGCTAATAAACAACTATACCAAGTTTGGTTCCAATTGGACTTAAAGTGTCAGAGGAGTTAACGTTTTCAATGTAATGAGGAAATGCTGTTAAAATGCTAAATTTTGACATTCTAAGGGCAATAACTCCTAAAAGGAAAGGTCCTACAACGTTGACCCTGTTACATATTTTGTAGATCTTGATGTGCTTAACAATATGCAATTTAAATTTCTCAAATATCTAGTATAGTTTTCAAGATATTGAGCTAAACAGGTGCAAAATTTGCAAAAAATCCACAAAAAGGGCAATAACTCCTACATGGGCCGTTGGATTTTCTTCAAAATTTCAGGGTAGGTAGATCTTGAGATGCTGATCACTTTTACCCTATGCCAGAATTTTGATATCTGTAGCCGTTTTTGAGTTATTTGCAAAAAACTGCATTTTACCCCTATGTTCTATTTTTAGCCATGGCGGCCATGTTTTTCGACGAATCAAAAATCCCCACATCAGTTCTAAGCACCAAATGCTAATGAACAACCATACCAAGTTTGGTTGCAATTGGACTTATGGTGTCAGAGGAGTTAACGTTTTAAAAAGTTTACGGACGACGGACGACGGACGACGGACGACGGACGACGGACGGACGACGGACGCCAAGTGATGACAATAGCTCACATGACCCTTCGGGTCAGGTGAGCTAAAAACTATACAATATATTTCAAAAATTTAAATTGCATATGATTAAGCACATCAAGATCTACATTTCTTGTAAAAAGTCAAAGATGTGGGACCATGTCTTTTTGGAGTTATTGCCCTTAAAGTGACAAAATTTACCATTTTTCAGTACTTTTCCCCTGAATATCAAAGATTAACTTGTCTGACACCATAAGACCAACTGTATCTAAACTTGGCACACATATTCAATAGCATATCTGCTACAATTCTATCGTTTGGATTTTTGATTCGTCAAAAAATATGGCTGCCATGGCTAAAATAGAACATTGGGGGGGGGGGGTAAATTGCAGTTTTTTGCTAATTACTCAAAAATAGTTTCAGATATCAAAATTGTGTAAGAATCAAAAGTGATCAGCATATGAAGAACCTGTCCTGAAATTTTGAAAAAGATCCTACTGCTGATGTGGAAGTAATTGCCCTTTTTCGTAATGTTTGTCAAATTTTGCACTTATTAAGCCCTTTGTCTCGAAAACTTTATAAGATAATTCAGAAATTTAAATCCCATATTGATAAGCACAATAATATCTACAGAATATGTATATCTGTGTAGTTCAGGTGAGCGATTCAGGCTCCTAGGAGCCTCTTGTTAAAAATGTTCTCGTAGTGAAATATCGAGTTATTGCGGAGGGAAAGGAAAGAATCAGATGTTACCGACAATCTGCAAAATGGAACTATTAAATCTTTGCCATTTCGAAGGTGATCATTTGTATTTGGGGGAGACACAAGAGTTCTTAAGTAAGATGGTGCATTTCCTGCTTGGAAATTATGAAATAAGTATTTCCTGCTTGGATATTATGAAATGAATGTAGTATCTTCCGCCGTGTCTATCTGTGAGTGGTTACCAACCGGTTTCGTTATATAATTGTATTTCATTTGTAAAGATTGGGCTATCAGCTTCTATAATTGAAGTTTTGAACAATTAACTGTACCACATCCATTCCATCCACATAAAACACAGGCCGCTGATAAATGTCACAAAAAGTCTGCTAAAATTTGTTCTATACTTAACCAAAATTTTAACTTACGAAGTAGTCCCTGGACCGAAGAGCAGAAGTGAGCTAGAAATGGAGTTCGCTGTACTCATCGGTATATCAGTAATATTTTTCTTGATTCATAAAGAAAAATATGTCTACTATATGGAATCATCGGGTGTTTTCCCGATTTCCGGGGCAAACGTTGAAAAAAAACGCCGTTAGGTAAATGACGTCAAAAAATGTCAAAATCCCATATTCTTTCAAAATTACTTGTATTAGAAAAATAATGCATACTTTTGAGAGTAAAGTTGGTTTTATTACTTTGTACATAAGAATTTAAATGTTTTAGAAAATTAATAAACCAGAAGTGACCCATGAAGCAGAAAAAAATGTTGTATCAGTGTTCCAGCCAAGATCTATCAATATGAATACATCACATATAGTTCAAGTATATTAAATTTGACTAGAATTTATAAATAACACTAGTTTATGATAATATTGTTATCCTACAACATGTAAATAATAACAATTTTACGATTATGGATAGACGCGCAAAGCAGGACCAATAATAGAAAACCAAGGCATATTCTCGTAAAATGAACTGTTCTTAGTCTTACTTCTCACACGTGGCCTCTCTGGCTAGATTGGATCTTTTTGAATCAAATATTCAATCCGGCGCAGCTCTCAAGCGCCGTCAGCATGACAGGGTGATAGTTGGCATGGGGACAAGTGTCAATAGAACTGGAGGAAGAGTTCTATCTGCATGCTTTTCCCAACCATGACTATCCGGGCTAAATATTTCAGGATTGGGATTTGAATGCCGATAACTATATTTTCGTTTGATGATCTGCTCGCTTCAGGTGTTGCATTAAGGCATCTTTTATCGACGGCAAAGCTTCATTTTGGGAGCCGTTTTTGGCAAAGGGTTTCTATCGCATTTTATTGCAAGTAGCATTTGTTGGTGAACCGTTGTAAATGCTGGCAACATAGCGCTCTTAATCATTTCCTATTTCTTCAAACCCAGACCTAGCAGCAACAGAGGCATGAAATACTTTACGTGTATCCACTTCTTCGTGTGAACAAAACAATGGCTCTATTTGAACACATCTATCTTTTTGTAATAAAAAGACCTTTTTGCCAACAGTCACACCTCCTGCAACAATCACTATCTGGCTCAGATATGAACTTTTTCCCATTTTAATGTTTGAGTTTTAAATCTGTCAATACTTTGATAGAAATTCCCAGATGAACCTTTTACAGGAAAGTTACCAAGAGACAATTGTTCAAGCGCTGCAGGTGCAGTAAGAGATTGGAGACGCATATCAGCAAGGTACACAGGTACCAACCTTGAATAGTTTGTGTGATCATACTCAAAAAAGTAGGGAAGCATTGCAGAAAGGGATGTCAGATGAAGTTCCCATATTCCTAAACGTTCTGCTCGAATGTATTGGAACCATGTGGATAGAAAATAAAGAGATGTGGAATAAGTGTACGCGTCACAGCCCACAATTAAACGTAATCATTCCAGAATGCAATTGTTGCATTATCAGAATTAAGTTCAGCAAAATACCTCGGTTATAGTGGGACCCTCTAAACATTTGATCAACAGTGTTACTTGCATATATATCAGAATCAGCCAAAGCATCTTCTAACCCGCTGTCCTTAGAGCATTTTCCCTACACTGACAAAAATACCATGGCACCATGAAACACTCCCAGTCTTATAACCAAACGTTTGAAGTGGTATGGCATTGAATTTCCTTGGCCTTACAGCACAATGCTTAATCAAAAGTCAACACAGTGTTTATCTGTCCAAGTTTATGCATCATTTTGTCAAGCATATCAATAACGTTATATGGCAGATAGATTGGTAGCCGATGCTAGTAACATGGACAAAAACCAACAACAGACATTTCTTACGAACTTGCTGTACATTTTTCATTAAATGCTGACCATCTAGGTATACATGCACTGACTGGAGTTATCAATGGTAATTTCAAACAACTTTACGGGACACATGCGACATATGATTCAAGCTTGGTCAAGAAGTTCGTCAGTATCAGAATCTGTTCTATTAGGTTTTAAGATCCAGTTGATGTTGACTTTACCTAAAAGACAATCTTGGCCTGATCTTTTGTTACTGAAATTTAAGTACGTTATACTTAAATTTGGTTATCGCGGTAAGTACCTTTTGTTAATGGTTGTTAGTTTATAGAAATTACGTCGTTGCAATTGTTACGTCACAATGTCAAGGACGTCATTACTTCATTGATTTTCTTGAAGACAAGACGTAAAAGTGGTTGCAATACAATTTTTTATCATCGAGGTCCATCGACTAGTTTGGGTGAAATAATTGGATATTTTTGAATTAAGGATGTCAAGTAATGAGAGAAAGGTAACATATTGTGTGATTTACTGTTTATTTTAGTCTGAATGTATGACACGTGTTGGCACACATGTACAGCAGTCTACCGTTATTGTTCGCCCCCCAAAATGCTGCTGCTTCTAAATATGCAATTTATTAGCAAAATTCTGTATGTTTTTATTCTCGGTGGTGTTTAACTATCCAGTGAAACATTATCGCATAAAAATAAATGGTTTACTCTTTTTATTGTACTCAAATCTCAGCAACCCGTCTCAGCTTTATAAGGTAGAATGACTGTTATATTTATGTATCGGTTCTAAATCAGACGTGTAAAATGCATTACAAAATACGCTTAAGACTTAGAGGTAACCAAAAATTCATGAAACTTAGATATTAAGCACATGAAGGTTAGTGGTTTTTACGAAATTCGATTAAGAAAAATGCGACTGTTGGTCAGACGACCCTTAGAAACATGTAGGGTAATATTAATGCATTTGAAAATGTCTTTCAATCATTATGGTAGTTTTTGAAAACAATCGTCAAAGGCGGATATAGTTTAGGACCGGCGTGCCGGACGCGCGTCCTCCTGTTTGATAAGAAATTTGGTTAGGAATTCTATGAAACAAGAGGTCCAAGAAGGTTCCCATTTGAAAATTTCTGGATCCGCCACAGCAATTTGTAAACGGCGGTGGTTAAATTTTTGCTTGTATCTTCTAATATGTCTAGAAGTTAAAGAGGCCTATAATAAGGTTATATATAGTCCAGTCCCTATTATTTTAAATTTTGTTGAATTTTAGATCTTCTGTTCATTTGAAGCCAGGATAAAAGGGTTTATCGATTTTTCTGGTAAACAAATTTGGTATCGGGGAATAAATGGTTCGTTACCCCTTTCTAAGAATTTTCCAGTTATCCGGTTTTGTCGAATACTGATATTTAGTGAAGTCATAGCTTATTCATTCAAAGGTGACAATATTCGTCGGTAAGTTGCTTCAATCAAAATTGCTAGTTTTACAGTCCTTACAGGTGTGCTATAAATTCTCAAGAATAGCTAAAAGCACATGCAACTTTGAAGAATATGTTACGGTTATCTTCTTATCTTCTATGTATTAATAAATCGTCAAAACATACTTAGAATTGATGAGTTAAAAGAGAAGGGCAAAGAGTTAAACTGTTTTGGGCAAGTGATAAATCACCACATTCCTCATGTCTACCCAAGTTTGCAAGGAATTAGTTATTTGTGTTGACTAATATATACTTTTAATTGGTATTTAACTTCATATGCATGTTAGAATCAAGCAAGCATTATAAATTTTCTTGGGTAGTGTTTGTTATGCAAAAATTTTCAGATTTCTTTTAGGACAGAAGAATTCGAAGTACCAAGGTGGGTAGCAATCTAACCCTGTTAATCTATGCATATTCTGAAAATGGCTTCTATTGAATTGCGGCATTTGAGTCAAAATAATTGCAAGACAAAATTATCATAAGAGACATACTCTACCCAAAAAGTTCAAACAAGTAATTCAAAACCAACACCAAAGTTTTTTGTTCATGTGTATTTAAAGTTAAGAAAGTGAAGTATCAAAAACAACAACACAATTTTGAGTTTAGACGACCGGAAAATCGGAACAAGGCTACCAAGAGTGTTTGCTCTAGCATAGGAGTTCACGTTTATCGCAATATAGTAACAATATATTTATTTTTCTCAGAATGTATAACACCAACTCACTCATTAAGTCAGCTTTTAAATTTCACATTACAAGGCAAGATGCGTCTCATGAATTTATTATATGGATACTCAGCCCTGACTCTGAATGGCACAATTTACCCTGCATTTTACACATCAGTAACACATATATATTTGCATTATAAATGCCTCGAATAGTTGAATAATTTCATTCCAGGTTTAGAATTCTATTTCGAGAAAGGGGAAGCATGATTTCGACGACAACGGGTGGAAAATGGGCTTTTGGTGTTCAAATTTATACATATGTTAGCCACTCAAACAAGATGGCCGGGTCAAAAATGCATACTGGCAAAGTGCGATAGTATAACCATACTCTCTAAAATCGTTAAATATCAGTCTTTATGCAGAAGTTAGAACAGCTAATTTTGGATTTCAGATATTTATTTCAAGTTCTGTCTGTACTGTTTTCTTGACGGAACATTTTTTGTTGCAAGAAAAAACAAAGTATCATATTGATCTATACAATTTCGTTACCAGTTGAGCGTATAAATTGCATATAAGTTCTTGCTTATTAGAAGCCTAGTTTGTAGCCAAAATGATCGATGCTTAACTTCTATAGGAAATCATAAATTATACACTGTACACAGTTATCTATAGTTCAAGGAACAACCTTTTATAGAAGCATGTTCGTCCTATATACTTCATTTGAAAAATGACGTAATCATACATCTTTCAATTCAATGCAAGGGCGCATAAAAATGGATATCCAAACGGGGTGATCGGACACTATGAAGAAACATTGAAGTCATGTCACTCACATAATTTTGTTAAACAACGGACTTTGCACCGATCTAGTGTGTGGATTTATTCTGTCTTTATATGTTAATATTATTACATACGATCATACATACACTCATCGTCGGTCCTGTAATGTGAAAACAACTGTCTGATGAAATTTTTTTGCATAAGTGGTCGTGCATACATACGTAATCCATCTATCCATCCATCCATCCATCCATTCATACATACATACATAACATTACATACATAACATACATACATACATACATACATACATACATACATACATACATACATACATACATACATACATACATACATACATACATACATACATACATACATACATACATACATACATACATACATACATACATACATACATACAAGCATACATACATTACTTACATACACACATACAAACAAACATACATTACATACATGTATATACACACAAACAAACATACATACATTACAAACTAGAATGGCAGTCTTCCATGGAAGACGTATATATCGCCCGTGTCTTTAAATATTCGGTAAACAGTAGATGAATAACGGGCATAAAATCGATTTACACCATATAGTACTAAAGGAAGAAGCTAAATACCAAATATCAAGAGGTTGTGAATGTAGTTGCTCTGAAAACTGAAAAAAGTTCGTGACGCCGCAGGACAACTACGGCACAGGACGACGGATGGTGCCAATTAATGCAACCCATAAAAGTCGTTTCTGCAACACGTTGCAGGCGACATAATTACATACTACATACATGAGGGTCGGTAGGGTCTTTTACGAGATAGCTGGAAAGGTTTATTTATACACGGGGAATTCGGAATTTTACCCACAAAACTTGGGGAATTCGGGATGATTTTTTTTTCTACGTTTTTCTGCTCTATTAATTTACCGGGAGCGCGTGATTTAGTATTTTTTTTTCTTTCTTTCTCGATTGCAATTTTTTTACAAACTTCGCTTACATGTACACATGCGGAAAATATTGGTCACAATTAAAACAAGACATATTGTATATATAGAAACTGATGAATAAAATTCGGAAGATGAATATACAAGTATAAAAGCTTTATTTATAGCAGTGATTCATAGTTATTTTGCGAGAAGGATAACGTCTGGTCCGTTGGATAATGGTTTGTTGATAAAAACTAGTAATTTTAGTTACGAAATAATGAAGGGGTTTCTGATATCAACTATCAATTTTTCGGTATTAAACTAAGAATTGTACTGTAATAACATTTCTTTTAGATTGATACCATTATACAATGCCTTATTACTGATTATTAGTTAAGTTTTCATGTAAAAGGGCATGTAATTATATAAGAAAAGGGGGTCTTTCAGCTGGGCCTCAGCCGCGAAGCAGCTGCATTCCGCACTTACTTAAGTGGCGGTTGACAGTGAATTCACTGTCAATTTGGCATAATTCGCTGCTTCGTGAACTTAAAGAACATTTTAAGGGGTTTTGGTCTCTTCAACCGTGTATACCACAGTAATCCAAAATTTCTTTGATTCAGCCATCTGTGTATCCCACGGTGGTTCTTAAGGGGTTTCGGTCTTAAATATTATTCACCCGTGTATCCCACGGTGACGCCAAATTATTCTGCATATTTATATTTGTATTGATTTCTGGTTGCCATTCACAATATTCGGTAACCATTTATCTGATCATTGAATGTTGATATTTTATGTTTATTATATATTATCTGAAAATATCATTTCTTTAACCACCCGTGCATCCCACGGTGGAATTTATTTTATTGATTATCTATTGATTATTTATTGATTATCTAATGATTATTTATTGATTATCTAGATTTATATGATATATGAGAAATCATTCATATTTATTATTGTAAATCCTTATTAAAGCTGAGGCCCAATAATGCCAAACCTTACAAAGAGTTTTCATTCCCCCCCTTAGTTATAAATGGGTATGCATTATTAGCAAGAGAGGTTTGGTTAAAAGCAGAAAAAAATGAAACTTATCACTGCATCATGTTTGTTTTATTTTTGTTTATGCATCAGAGATAATGAAATTTAAGTACGTTATACTTAAATTTGGTTATCGCGGTAAGTACCTTTTGTTAATGGTTGTTAGTTTATAGAAATTACGTCGTTGCAATTGTTACGTCACAATGTCAAGGACGTCATTACTTCATTGATTTTCTTGAAGACAAGACGTAAAAGTGGTTGCAATACAATTTTTTATCCCACCACATACATTCCCACCCATTTTTAAGGAGAAATAAGATAACCTAATTTACTATACTTGGTAGTTATATCTAAAATATTGTTACAACATTATTTAGATACTTGAAGTGTCCTTTTCGGTGAACTTTAATTATTTCTAACTATATAAAGTCACATGTTAATAAGATAAAAAGTTAATTTATTTAGAATATGATTCTGCCGGGGATTAGAATTTATACTTTCAGATGCAAGAACATTGGTGGAAGTATCCATGGCCTATGCTTTAGCTGGCACGAGCTCGATTTGGGGAGCAGGCTTCTTTGATTGAAGTGTCAAATCTTTTCTCAGAGGATTCGGCCGGGAGAAGTGGAAAGCTCTAACTAAGTACGAGGTTTAGAATAATGGATTCGTACATTTTACCGATCTCAAGCAATCGCGTACAGATATGTGCTGCTAGATTTTCCAGGACAAGCAACATCAATCAATCAATCCACTAATTAATCATTTGGATCAATCAATCAACCAATCAAGTGGAAATCATAATTAAGAACTATATAACAGGTGGAGTGCAATTCAATCCGTTAGAAATTGTTATTTTTTTAAGAGGTATAAAACGTCTGAACCGCTAGGAATAACAACTTATAAACTTAACTCACAACATGAAGTGTGCCGTATTCTGAACAACGCAAGAACTTTCAGCTGTTTACTTGTTGAATGAGGAAAATTATCAGCGCTCATTCTCTCCGTGAATAGTTTTAAATACTGATATCTCAACGCATGTAAAAGATGTTTTATATAAGAAATAGTCGGAAATCAAAGAGAAAGTTATGTGCTTTGGAACCGTTTAGAAATTTCAACACCGATATGTCGTTATATGTGTGCTTTAATGATTCGCTGCTTCGTGAACTTAAAGAACATTTTAAGGGGTTTTGGTCTCTTCAACCGTGTATACCACAGTAATCCAAAATTTCTTTGATTCAGCCATCTGTGTATCCCACGGTGGTTCTTAAGGGGTTTCGGTCTTAAATATTATTCACCCGTGTATCCCACGGTGACGCCAAATTATTCTGCATATTTATATTTGTATTGATTTCTGGTTGCCATTCACAATATTCGGTAACCATTTATCTGATCATTGAATGTTGATATTTTATGTTTATTATATATTATCTGAAAATATCATTTCTTTAACCACCCGTGCATCCCACGGTGGAATTTATTTTATTGATTATCTATTGATTATTTATTGATTATCTAATGATTATTTATTGATTATCTAGATTTATATGATATATGAGAAATCATTCATATTTATTATTGTAAATCCTTATTAAAGCTGAGGCCCAATAATGCCAAACCTTACAAAGAGTTTTCATTCCCCCCCCTTAGTTATAAATGGGTATGCATTATTAGCAAGAGAGGTTTGGTTAAAAGCAGAAAAAAATGAAACTTATCACTGCATCATGTTTGTTTTATTTTTGTTTATGCATCAGAGATAACTGAAGAATACTTTTTCAAAGCTTGAATGTCACATTGCAGGGTCATTAATGTACTAGCCCTTATTCTCGTTGTTGTTTTACCAAACTGTGAATCTGGTGTTATTGTCTGTGTATTTAATTGACGCTGGTATAGTACCATTATTGTAGCATGTGCTGTGGGTTATTATTATCAGCAGCCGCCTGTATAAAAGATCCAGAAACAATGTTTGATGGAATGATCACTTCTGTCTCAGTCTGGCTTTGTGTGTGTTTCTCCGCAATATTTGTCTCAAAACGACCTAGAGTTTTTGGGCTACATATTTGTTAACAATGGAAATTATGTCGTGGGAGAAATATTAAAATGTCAACTTTGTATTCAGCGCCGCGAAAAAAAACTCGAAATGTTGATTAGATTTTTGAAAAGTTTATAGTATTGTTCAAAAGCTGGAAGTAATTGATTGATTGGTTGACTGATTTGTTAACGTGAAGTTACAGGAGAACATGACACCAGAAGAGCTTTTTTTCTTTTTAATTTCACTATGGGTTTGAACAGTAGAATGTTAAGAAATTAAATTTTGATATCAGTCATGAAACATGAAAGTAGCATTTTGTTTCAGTGAAATACTTAAAAATATGTCATTTTTGGCTTTAACAGACATAATACCTTAAATCTATTTGATATGTACAATAAATATAACATTTTTCAGTATTGAAACGAATAGAGTTTTAAAAAGTATGAAAAAAAAAAGATACAAAATAGAATCTTCAGCCCGGGAAATCGCAAAAACACCTGACGGAGCAGTATTCTATATGCTTTAATCTACCAGAATTTACATAAAAACTGCTGATTACTTTGAGTACAGCGAACCCCCGATTCAGAGCTTCGGTCCAGGGTCTAAAGCACATCAAAAAGTGTTTTGAAATATTTTTGATGAGATTTTCAATATGATAATTCCATTTGGCATCATCAGAAAAATATACCCCAAAGTGTTTATGATGTGATACAATTGGAATATCTTGTCTATTTAAGGCATTTTAAGATCGTTATCTATTTCTACACTTCTAAAAAAACATAATTTCGGTCTTGTTTGGATTAATAGGCATAAGTTCCTTTAAATTGTTGTCAACGAAACGTTTCATTTCCAACTTATCTCTGCTTAAAAGCCAAGTGTTTTATCATCAGTAAATAATCTAGTCAGCGGTAATAGTTTGTCTCCAATATCATTTATGATATGTATCAGTACCAATAAAGGTTCAAGAACTGACCCTTGAGGTACACCGACATTAATAATTCTAATAAGAAAATTGACAATTCACACTATTTTTTCTATTCGTTAAATAATCTAGAAAGTAGTTGTGCAGCTGGCCACTGAAATTGTAGGGATTTTAGTTTATTTAAGAGTCCTTTGTGCCAAACTTTACCAAATACTTTGGAAGAGTCACAAAAACAAAACAAGTGGTTTCATTGTTTTCATGTGAATTGAGAAGTGAATAACATATACATGATATAGTTATGTTAGCTAGTGTACTGTGGATTGTTTAGGTATGAAAACTATTGCAGATGGAGAAAAGTTGTTGCTTGCTTAAACTTTGAGTGCATCTAGCTTTACAAAATCCTTGATTGATTCTTCTTATCAAGTTCTACAAAAGTCTTCATTGGTCCAAAGTTGTCAGATGACCCCTTATAGAAGAGACCCTTATGGCTTAAACACCAGGTAAGCGATTCTGGCTCCAGGGAGCCTCTTGTTTATCATGAACTTTACGAGTTGCAAATCGAACTGTAACATGTGCACCCTGGTTCATATCACTTAAGCCAAAAGGTATTTATATACATGCATCAATATTTTTAATATTTAAGCATGATGCGTCTAAAGTATTCATTTGATATTGGAAAATAAGTAGTAACCTTAATTTTGAAATAGTAATTTTGTGTTTAACATTACTATTCATATGATGCTAGAAGGTAAAGACTATGGTTATTATTTTCTGACCACGCGTATGTATATCATTATTGGCTACAACAATTAGCGCTTTTCATATTTTGTGTTTTATGCATAAATGACCATTAGTATAAAATATTGCTTCGATGTTATCGTCCTTAATAGGCCTTATACCAAAGCACCTAACGAGAGTAAAGAATAAATCACTGAATGGTTTTGGTAAGTTTGGGGATAACGTTTATACTCTGTGTTCTCATTTCGAGATTTAAAATTAAAATTTAAAATCGTTCCAAAAACTGCTTTTTAACATATTACATTATATAGTAATATGTTACAGTAAATGTGTGTAATACATGTAATCAGGAATTTCACGAAATTATTAGCTTTATCAGGAATTTCATGTAATAACTTGGCCGTTTAGTAATTACATGTACATGAAATTCCTAAAAAAAAATCTGGTTATTACATGAAACTACGAGAAAAAAATAATGAAATTTACACACATTTACTGACTTTAAGTTCATTATGAATATAAATTGGCTATTAAATGTAAATGAAAATGTAATATAAAAAAAAATAATACAATTATTGAGAGAAATCTGGATTGTTTAAAAGGATATAAGTTTGCACCTCTTTGTTAAACCCTAAGGTTCTTCCTACCCCAGACATAGGTTGAATATCTTAGTAATAATTTGGTTCCCCAGTTTGGTATTTTTGGTTATACTATTCTATGCTCTTCATATTCATACAGTGTTTGGCATTTTCAATATTTTTGGTAGAGCGCCTCTGATGAGTCTTGAATAGACGAAACGCGCGTCAGGCGTAGCAAAATTTATTGTCTGGAACTTTGTTGTCATTTGTATTAAGTATTAAACACTACCCATGGAGCAAGTTTCAGATGTAATTATGGGCCCCCTTTTCCCTTTCCATTATCAACAACATTTATAAAAAAAAAACAAAAAAAAACTAAGAACAAGCAAAAGACAAATGGAGGAATGTCATATAGTATTGGTACCCTGCAGGTACATCCTATGTAGATGATGCAGAGACCCGCCGGGGGTATCAAATAGACATATCATTTATACGTACCACTGGAAATATTGTTATACTGTCAATAACCTAAAAAAAATGCCATTTGAAGGTGATTTGTTTCTTACACGGTTATTTATTTTGAACAACAAATTAATAATAAATATATGTTCTTTATTCTTTATTGCAAAATTACACCCATAAGGGTCAAGCAATACATAGAGGAGGGGGTCTTATCCCGGAATCCCGAACCAATTTTTACAAAATCCCGTCATCCCGACTTAAAAATGAGAAAACACGAATCCCGGTAAAGTTGATATAATTTTATCCCAGAATCCCGAACTTAAATTGTCCAAATCCCGGAATCACGAGCTTAAATATGGCCAATCCCGGTGTCCCAAAAAAGGTCCTACCCCCCTCATAGAGTAACAAACGTACATACGCTTCTTGGATGACCTTATTTAATTCTCTTTTACTATGATATATTTAATTTTTGAGTAGTCTCTATCTGAATTAATAAAATCATCACAGTTGAGGTTAAATTCTTTTAAAACACTTAATGCATAGGTGTACCATGAATAGTAACCATTTTCGTGCATGTCTTTATTAACCTCTTCAAAGAGTGCAATCTAGCAAAGTATAGAAGACTTTGTGTTTTAATAAAACTACTAATTGGAAGACGTCCAAATTCAGTTCTTGCAGAAATATCACAATCTGTCTTTTCAATACAAAGAATTGTTTTGCAGAACCTTGAATGAAGTTTTTCAATAAAAGATTTATCTTCTAGTATGGTAAAATCAAATTCCCTATTATTACACGTTGCTCGGTTATTAGCTCTTTATTGGTAAATATCTTCATTCATGAACCAAATTTCACTGTTGTATGTCAGAATTGGTCTGATTAATGTATCAAATAATTTACATGAGAGTTCCACTGGAACATTTTAAAGTTAGAAAAGTTTTTTTTCTTAATGAGAAAACCACTTTCAAACCTTTCTTAGACAATTCAAGTTCTCCATTTTTTAAAATTACTTTTACCATCAATAAGGGTTCCAAGAAAATTATATTCTTTTACCTCTGCTTATTGTTGCTCATTTAAAAAGAAAGTAGGAGAATCAGAAACTTTGTTATAGAATGTCATAATTTTACTTTTTTTTTTGGCATTAACAATTACTAGTAGTTGCCAATTGAAACAATATTTTTGAAGCTTATTAAGAACATTTTGCAAACTTTCTGGAGATTTAGAAAATATAGTTAGGCCATCTGCAAAGCTCAATCTATATAAATATGTATCTTTAAGAGACAGTTGGTCACATGTTTGATCAAATATTGCATGTACTAGGGTCATCATTAATAAAACAATTAGATAAGGTAGGACTAGCGCTATCGCCTTGTTTCACTCCTCTTTCAATAGAGAAAAGTTTTAATATCTATAATATGAAAAAGGCATTGCCTAAATGCGAGCACAGCATAATTCTGTAAAATAAATGTAATGTTAACATGTTTAGTGCCATTGTTAACATTGTTTAATGAACGAATAAAAAAAAAGATTTTATTTCGAGTCGATGCAGTCAAATAAGTAGTTATTTTTGTTTTGGTTCATTTTCTAGAACGTTTAATTTGGGACGAAATGCTTGGGGCGATTGAACGTTAAATAGAAAAGCAAGAAAAAATCGATTAAATTTGGTTACTATAAAAAATTGAAGAAACTCATCGTCATCAGAATATTTTTCTCTTTATACATTATCACATAGATAATTTTTGGAATGTGCGACTAGCAAAATGGGTAATTATTTTCAAATTCACTCCGTTCCTGTAAAATTTGAGAGCCTTTCCGGACCATGAAAAATCAATATCAGCATTAGGAAAATTTCTCGCGGGAACAAATACCGTAGAGCTCTCCGCTCGAGCGGGCACTTCGTGCCCGCTTGCGAGCTGTGCTCGCTATTATCTATTTTAATTGCAGACTGGCAGGAAAACTACATATCTTTAATGGTTTCAAAAAGTTTCACTCCTATGTTATTTGACATAGATTTGTATAGCATTCCCTCGTGCCAAACACTGTCAAATGTTTTACGCAGATCTACAAAGCATGAGTAAATCTTACATTTTTTATTAAACAAATATTTTGTTATTAATGTTTTAACTATCAGAGGTTCTGTGATTTGCTCTAAAACCAAATTGTTGTCTAGAAAAGATATTTTCATAATGTTTTGTTTTATACTATCATACTAAAAAGTTTTGCAATGTAATTTTGTAATGAAATACCTCTATAATTATTTAAGTTAAACTTGTCTCCAGATTTGTGAATAAGAATTATAAATGCCTTTCTCCAAGAATCTACATATTTTCCAGATTGTAATATCAAGTTAAACAGCTTAACAATTGATATTCCTGTAGCAACATAGCTGTGTTTGATTAATTCATTACATATGAAATCAGGGCCTACACTTTTATTGCATTTTAACAGTTAAATTTTAAATAGCTCATTGCAGATTTGACCTTCTGTAACCAAATGGATTAGATATTGATTGACTGACTGACTGTGGAAGTTTAACGTCGTGACTATACCCATCAGGGTCTGCAGCGACGGCACCTGGTGGTATAAGTGTGTGTAGTCTGGTGCCTGGCCCGGCTAGTGTGGAAGGAAGGAACAGGATACATTACTAAGATAAGATTTTTTTTTACTATATTCTGGCGATAAAACGGCGCTTTTCATGGCCAGGTAGGCTAGTCTGACAGACCAGTGATGGTCGATGGCAACTGGAAACTTGGTAACTGTGGCGATTCATAATTGACTGGATTGGCATAACTGGTAGGTCTGGATGTATCCAAGTTCATGTCAGGTACTGGTGTGCACGATGGCTAAGTCTGAGTTCGAGACGGGACAGGAAACACCCTCGCCGATCAAGGTACACCCCATGTCGTTGACTCAACTGGCGAAGACAGGATCGGTATACTTGGCAAGTAAAGTTGAATCCGGATCTTTATCCGGGCACTGGTGA
The DNA here is from genome assembly GCA_963971305.1 of Arcuatula senhousia. Lineage (NCBI taxonomy): Eukaryota > Metazoa > Mollusca > Bivalvia > Mytilida > Mytilidae > Arcuatula > Arcuatula senhousia. The sequence goes on along the minus strand of OZ020304.1, from coordinate 44,443,189 downwards.
CCCATTGCGGCGTAGTCCAAGTGCTAGACGGGAACGGTGCAACTGTGCCATATCAGTTTACAAGTGTTCGGCTGTCATCGGCAATCTCCGGTTAAAGGAGGACTATAACCAGCACGTCCGTTCAGCTGTAAGGACTGAGACTCTGGACTGAGACGTGACTGAGATGAATGTAGATATTGATTTCTATTTCATATATTATATACTCATATAAAAATCCTTGTTCTGATTCGCTTAGACGTTGTCACGTTGCATGTGATATTTCGCTGGGTCAACCGGTAATCGTTGGGTCGCATGGTAAGGTCACCCTCTCGTGAGAATTTGCACGTGATCGAGCCCCACGATTTTTCTTAAACATTGTATTGACTGTTGTTTTTCCAATGGAGAAGGGTTAACATGTCCGAAATATGTTTGAAATTTAATATTAGATGGTTTCATTTAAATATTCGATATAATATAACAATTATTACCATAGATGATATGTGACCCAGCATTTCTTTCCCCTCTCTCTGGAAAAAAACACCGGGTCACACACCAACTAGGGTGATCCACACAACGCGAAGTATACTAACCACGGTACTGGTCCCGTGTCCAGCGACAGGCTTGTGTTTTCGAGAGGCATGTACAATTGTCCTGTTTTTTCTTCAAGAGAATGATCAATAAAAATGTAAATTTTGGTGATATTTACCACAATATGATCACATGTTATAACTTTAATTTTCAAACTTCTCTGCAAGCTGAAAAATAGGTACGATATAGCTCCATGATTTTACCATAAATGTCACTTATAAATATAAACATTTTGCAGAACATTCATCACAATTTAGAATATTGACCAAGTCAATGTTTGATCAACAGGAGAACAAAACACAATTTTAAAGTAATTGCTCATAGAGTATGGAAATGATGACATTTGCCTCGGCCTACCTGTTCGATTTGAAACATTGAGTTTATTTTTTGTTTTTGTTTCTAATTTAAAACTAGAATGGCGGTCTTCCATGGAAGATGTATGTTGCCTGCGTCTTAAAATATTCGGTATACCATGCAGTTGTTTAGAAAGAAGCTACATACTAAATATAAAGAGATTGTGACTTGTAGTTGTCTGGAAAACTGCGACGGAATTTTTTGTGACACCGCAGGACGCAAGACGACGGATAGTGTCATACAGTAAATGTGTGAAATATATAATGAATTTCATGTTACAACTTGAAATTCAGGAATTTCATGTCATTCCTAAAGGGTTTAGTAATAACCTGAAATTATACTAATTTTTATAAGAACTGATAATTTTAGGGAAATTTACACACACATATATATAATTTACTTAAAAACAAAGTCAGCAGCTTCCTGAATTTCAAGTAATATCATAAAATTCATATTATTACTTACATTTAGTTACTGTATAACATATATACTATCATTTTATTTGAACTAAATAAACTTAGTTAAATTAGGTTGTAGGCGGTGATCCAAAGCGTTGTTCATTCACCATGACCAAAGGTAAAGAGTAACCGAGGTTTATACAGCATTCATTTTTTAGCAATTCAGATCACAAACCTAGAATCTTGTGGTACATTTTATAACTGGGACAAATAGAAAACAAAGGTTTAATGGGTGAGTAAACGTAGTTAGACTTCTAATTTTTCAATTTTATAATTTTTTGCCCATAAAAGCATGATAAGTAAATGTGCCAAACGGACAGATTTTGTTTTGTCACACAGTTTGTTTTATTTTTGTTTGTGTTTGTGTTTTTTTTTGTGTAACTTGATATAATTCTATGTTTTAAAGCACGAACCATTTTCATACGGTGGGGGGGCCTGGGATTTTGTAACCTGATATTATTTTTTTTTCTGTCCAAATCAAAGTTACAATTTTTTTTCTACCCAAAGCAAAATCATACTTTTTTTCAGACAGTTTCAGAAAATTTATATATTTTTTTTACATTTGTTTTTCTATTCGTAAGTTTACAGGTCTTGTATCAATTGTGTGAATTAGGCCAGTTCTTGGACTAATTTATTCTCATTGTGAGTAACATTCATATATTTTAAAGACAAATGGGATATGTGGAATAAGTCAAACAGACAAACTCATGGAAGGAGATGAAATGTACATTGGACTATTGTATTTTGATTTTGAATACATGCATGCATATTCAAAACAAACATATATTTATAGGAAAAATGGGATATAGGAAGACATGGCGAATTCTGAATATGTCAGCCAACCTCTATTGAAAGCACAAAGTAAAAAAAATGAATATAATTAAAAACCAGAATCCCCCCCAAAATAAGCATTCAGTATATAGCATTATTGACTAACATAAAAATATTTGTCTAAATATGATGAAAACAGCCTATACTATATAAACACAAAACTACGCCAATATGTAATTTATCCGTCCAATATGGATATTGGACTTGTCAATATGGCATATTGGACTAGTCAATATATTGGTCAGGTTAGTCAATAAAGGTATAATTACGTAAAGTTATCCATATTGGCTTAGTTATTGGTCCTCGGCTAGCCATATTGGACTTCGGCTTCGCCTCAGTCCAATATGGCTAGCCTTGGACCAATAACTTCGCCTCAGTCCAATATGGCTAGCCTTGGACCAATAACTCAGCCAATATGGAAAACTTTACGCAATAATACTATAATATTGATTTAAATTGACAATAGACAAAGTCAAATAGCTGGATATCCAAAATCCAATATTTGTTTCTTTTATAAATATACTTTTTTCCAATATGTGAAATCTTATTCTAAAACTTATCAAGACTAGAAGTGAAAGCAATATTCATTTGTAATTGCCCTGGTAACCTTGTCACGTAAGGGACTTATCACATGGTTACCTTTTAGGTTCACCTTTTGGTTCAAAGTTTTCAAAAGTTAATTTCCCTAACACAGCAAGTCAGGGGTTGAAATAAGACAAAGAAAAGTACAAGTTTATCCCAATAAGGGATCATAGAAAAACAAGCCTTTTGATTTGGTTAGGGTCCTGCGAATTAACTAACATATTAAGCAGACATGGGGATTGCTGAAAGCCTCAAAAGCTCTTGGGTAAATGATGCAAAATCATCCATTCTTGTGATTTCCTGAAAGCTAACCATGATATTTAGATTTGATAATTCATTTAAAAAAATCATCATTACAAAACAACACAAGAATGCAGTTGGAAATATAAGAAATCTGTAAAGATTGACCAATGTCGTCTTATAGACATTTCTGGATGTACCAGTGGGATGGGGAGGTTTTAGGCCAAACAAAACAGTATGTGTGTTTACTGTCACATGCAGAAAAAAGTAAGGGTCGGTAGGTAGGAAATTATTTTTTTACCCTGAGTCTATAGGGGCAGCTTTGTGATTTTAACAGTGCTTAATGGAAAATGCTCAAAAAAACTTTAGGGTAGGGGTTAAAAATTAGGTAGGGTCGGGTGACAGTTAACTCACCTACTTTTTTTTGGGCCTTATATGATTTTATTTGCCAAGCGGGACAACAGTTTCTATGATGTACACACTTCAAATGTTCATTCTTCATACCAGGGTGTCCGAGGGCGGCTGAAGCTTATGGAAACTGACAGACATCACAAAATGATACAGAGGCTATATTCTGAAAGCAACGGGAAAAAAAACCTTAGACCTGTAGACGATATATAGATAAGAAAACGTATTCACCCATACGATAAATTCCAAATATTAAAAGCCTTAGGTCAATAGTTTCTGAATAATCAGTCATGGAAATAATTTGATCCCTCGGGTAAACAAACTGACGGACCAGTCTAAAACATTACACCATTCTCAACTTCTTTTATGGGTATTATGCAACAATAGTGTGTATATAAAATATGTTATAATAATTACATTGCAAGGTCTAAGAAATTCAATGTAATTTTTAATTATCCCGATTGGGAGTCATATAGCAGAGGTTCATACCATAACAGAACAAAACTATCGATGTGTGCATGTACTAAACATATTAAAAGTGATACTATTTCGTAGCACATTATAAATTTGAAACTTTTGCAAAAGGCAATGATGTATAAGGTGATGCATGCCAAGCGAAGCGAATCAGGCTTTTATCATTTGAGTTCAAAGGATGTATATTTTTTTTTTGGAATTTATGAATTTTTTTTTTTCAGCTCCATTAGGAGCATTTTTATTTTTTTCTGTAAAAATTGGAATTAATATTTTTTTTGAAAAAAATCCCAGGCCCCTCACCAAAAGAAAATGGTTCGTGCCTTATACCCAGATCCTTATGTATATTAAGTTTCGCGATAAAAGCATAATTCTTCAATACGTTCTAGCTTATTTTCACACTGCAGTGTTTTTTTTTAATGTATATAGTTTGTCACATATCTGCATAATTTATAAGGCAATAAGTTGATTAAACTTGTATATTTAACGTAATATGGGACAGACGAACGGACAGACTATCCAAACATTAAATGCCCCTACCTAATTAGGTGGACATAAAACCGACACTGTCGATGACTATATTTCAGGCTGGTTTTTGATTATTATGCATTTTATTTAGACCAAAGACCGATTGCATTTCTGCGATCTGCGCTTACTGGCCTTGTTGAAGGCTGCTGGTGGTTTTCCATTGTTTTTTTTCTAAATTAGTTTTTGATTTAACTAAAATACTAGATTCAAGTGTTATATTCGTACTATTTTCCTATAATTATTTTATATAAGCACAAACTGCTATGATCAAAGCAGTGCTATGGGCCGTCCTAAACTTGCAGTAAGCTGTCCAAGAGCGTACGCGAACAGATGAAGAACGGCTACATGAGCGATTTAAGCGCTGTTCATTTTCCTTGTTACATTTCAATAGTTATATGGTCATTATCATTTTGTCATGTGTATATACCCCATATCCTTTCAATACTAAATGCATATTATCATATATTTGCTCGGATGACTGATAACTAATTTTTATAACTATTCGGGCTTTAAAAAAAAACCAAGCATTATTTGTATTTTCTTTTATCGATATGGCATTCATGGTGTCACCTGGAATATATTAACTGCATGATGAACCAGCAAAAGTAAATTAAAAAGTAAATAAGTATGCCTCGTCGAAAAATTAAATATTGAAAAATCTTTGAATAAACTTCAGTAACTTAACGGGTATGATTCCAGACTCATTAAAAACTAGAGGCACCAATGGGCCATTCGAATGTCAAAAGTCCAAAAGGACAATGACAAAGCCGATCAAACAAAACGAAATAACGCATTAAACGATACAACACGAAAACAATTTTAAAAACGTTCATCAAAAATATATTTGCGAAAAGAGTTTCGAAACTGAAACGAGAATATAATACTTGGGCCAGGTTTTCGAAAATATATTACGATTTAGATAGTATTACGTTACGTGTTGTAACTTTTGTGATGCAACATGTCTTACGACCAATTTTGTAATACTTTTGAAAACTTTAGCCAATCAATTTACTTGACTCTAAAGTAACAAGTGGGTTATGAATCGCAATTGTTCAAATACACTTGGTGTGACATAATTGTGACAAAAATCTTGCAATGAGTCATATTTTTAAATATAAACAATTACATATAATTATATTTTAATAAATATTAAGAGTCTTATGGTCTTAGCTGTAATGAAGCCGATAATTCTATTAATTTGATAGATTGCGGGTTTAATGATTATGTAATAACGATTTCTGTCTGATATAAGATAGATTTATAAAATTTTTGGTTATTTTTTTTAATGCTTCCCTTATTTTGAATAACAAAATATATTGTACAATGTTTCTTCCAGAAGATTCAGGCGTCTTGAAACTACGATGCCAAGCTCAGCATAATTTATGGGGCAAACGTGGAAAGGAGAGCCTTGTGGCTGGGCTTCTTCAGTCCGCGAGTTCGTCCTTTCAACTCAACAATGAACAACATTATGCAGAGGTAATTTTATATATTTTAATAAATTCTTACTAATTAACTTTGTTTTCAGAGCCGAAAATGAAACCAGAATGTAGACTGACGACGAAGAACCTCTGGTCACGTTGAGGACTGCTGGTTGTTTTCCATTTTTATTTTATGAATTGCCGTTTGTTGTGTTGCATACATGCACTTTTTCCACATCTCGTTGTCGTCGATTACTAGAAGACTATTAATAGACCGAAACAAAAAGAAGAGTCAAAACAAATATTTCAACAAATTCCCAGGCAAATAGTTCAATAAAATGTGTCCCCGGCGATTCTTGTCTACCAAAATCTCACAATAGTCTCCCGAAACTTTGACGGATCTTCAACTTAAAAGTTTTAACCCAGTGCCGGATTGTTTACTTTTGTTTAAATCATCAACGAAGCTTCTTCCAACAGGAACTGCTTAATATCTTTCAAAAACGACGACTTCACCTTTGTTTTGATGTGAATTATAGTTGCTGATTGCAATTTTCTTGTTTGTATCTTCATAGTGTCTTCAAATGGTGTGTATATATGTTATGTCTTTGGTTTTTTTTTCTTACTTTGAGAATGAGTCCCCCGTTTTGTACCTCTGTACTACTTTTATAGCTATGGATGGGAACTCACCCTGCAGCACCCTCTGTTGTTTCTGTTAAAGGAAGAGAGACAAGTCTGTCAGACATTTTAAAGGCAAAGCCAAGTCTACTCGGGTCAGACGACGCATCAAGTGACGACGGACAGCTATCTTTCCTTCTAAAGGTCCTTTCTATCGACAGAGCGCTTGCTGTTCAAGTCCACCCTGACAAGGTGAGTAACCATGCAACGTGTTAGCGTTTGGAGCGCAACAGTTCATTATCAGAATATACACTTAGACTTCTGTCCGTATAGGCATGACCAGCACATTTTTTTGCTGTCAAAAATAATATTTTTCATAGAAATATACATAATCTTTTTTCTCCCTTTTCTCCATTACTGGATCAATAATATTGCTTCTTTATGTATAATGGAATCGATTGAAGATTCTTAATTCATTGTTTTGTTTTTGTTTTGTTTCTTTTTTAAATCGTTTTGGTGTTGTATTTGTATTTTTAAACTATATTTTTCTGGCTTCAAACGATACATTTATTTGATATAGGAATTATAAGCTCAGGACTGGTTTGGCATTACCAGGGATTAATTAAAACTTTTAGTTTTCTTATTTCCAGACATTACATAGTTACTTTTTTACTTATTTTAAAGGCAACAGCTGAACGACTGAATTTAGAGAAGCCACACATATATAAAGATGCCAACCATAAACCAGAAATGGCTATCGCTCTAACTCCTTTTAAAGCGATGTGTGGCATACGGCCAATCAAAGAAATAGCAAACTTCGTTGAACGTATGTACATTTTTATAACATGTATCGTAAGTCAAAGATTTTTACTTATCAGTCAATGGTTCATATATTTAGCCTCGAAGGCTTATAACCAAAAATTATGTAGCATCTTTTTGATGTTTTCTGTTCGTTGTTTAAGAAGGGGGTCTATCTGTGCCATTTCAGGACTGGATTTGAATAAAGACCATGGCCAATTGCAGAACCGTGAGCAGCGCCTACTGGCCTCGTTGAAGGCTGCTGACGGTTGTCCATTGTGGTTTTTCTGAAGCCTCTCGAGTGTGGGCTTTGTCGCGTACACTTATTCCACATCTCATTATTTTTTATTTAACATGTAAAAATTTGATAAGTACATAAGCAGGGTTAAATTAACATCAATAATGTTTTATTATGAGGGATAAGAAATATTCAACTGTGCAAGTAAAGAATAAGTGTTGTAAAAGTGGCACAACTGGAACATGGCCCGACTTTACAAGAGAGAATTCAAATTATCAGTTCTTAAGAATTATACTAGTACTTTTTTTTTATGTAGAAGGACATTGATTTTAAATTTGGCTTTCTTTTTGTATTAAACTGGTTGGTTAGTAGAGTAGCTACAATGATGTAGCTCCTTTGACATCTTTGATTTTGCGGAGCTACAATGCGGTCCAATTATTCGTAAGGGAGCAACACCAAAAGCGAATCACACCGGGTGCAATTCAACACATTAGACGTCAAATTTGGTACTAAAGTATTGCTTACACTATTTTAATGACCAATCCAATTAAAATTTTCCGACATTTTGCACAAGTTAAAAGATTTTAGTGAAAGAAGCAAAGGTGTACCAAAGGGGTAATCAGTATCATAAAACCGTGAAGACAAAGACAAAACCGGCAGACAAAAAATCATCACAACAAAACAAACCACATAACAACATAAAACACACACACATAACAACAAAACCGCATTCAGCAACGCGAACTCAAGTCGAAACGAGAGTGAACTCAGGTGCTCCGGAAGAGTAAGCAGTTCCTGCTTGCTATAGCACACCCGTCACGTTGCCAAAGATCGATTAAGTGTTGTTCAAATCCGGAAAGGATGACAATACAAAACTCTATGTTAAACCAACATCTGTGCTCATCTGAGAGATAGAAATCCCGTATTTGCATACAAGCACATGATGTCGTCCGTAAAATTTCTTGAGTGATGACAACAACCTGGGAGCAACGTACCCCTGTGTTAACAATTTGCTTGTCAGCCGTGTAGCTCTATCAAGGAAGTCGTTGTACTCCCCACATGCTCTGGAATAACGAATCAATTGTGATACGTAAACTCCATATGCTGGAGCGGACGGAATGTTGCTACACAGAAAGGGAAAGTTAACTATTGGAAAGTTGAAGTCATCACGTTTGTCATAGAGCTTTGTACAAAGCCTTCCTTGTGTGTCAATTTCGAGAAATAGATCCAAATATGAAGCAGACCTCCTAGAATCTGTGGTGTCCTTTACCTCAAGTTCCTTCGGATATATGAGATGTAAATAGTCACCAAATCGAGGATTGTTTAGTGAAAGGACATCATCAATATAACGAAATGTGAGATTGAAGGATAAAGCAAGTTTGCGGTCCTTTTTGTCTAGAAGTGATTGTAAGAAGTCTGCTTCATATGAATGAAGAAACAAATCGGCAAGCAATGGTGCACAGTTTGTGCCCATTGGGATACCTATTGTTTGCTGAAAAACACGTCCACCAAACTGTACAAATATGTTGTCGATTAGAAAGTTGAGCATTTCTATTATTTGATCTTCTGTAAATTTGTTTTTCTTGCTAGACTCTTGGATGACAAAGTAAGTCTTTTTATAACCGACTACCAAATACTTGTACCTGCGTTTTCCATTCTTTTTGATAAAGCTACGTGTAGTATATTGTAGTTTACTTTAGTTTTGCGGTAGTTAGTTAAATTGTTGTATCTCACAATAATGCTCTTATGAAGCGTTTCCATCCCCGACATATATTCTCCTCTGTTTATTGTAGATGTTAGCAAAAGTCTAGATGGTAAATAAATATGTGTACAACTATAAACTTTTAAATTAAAGCCTTCATCATACTTCAGTTTTACCATCTACACTTGAAAATCATCATGGACAAATTCTTGAGACCTGCACGTCTAGACACTAATCCAGAATCACCAAACGCCTCAAAAGAATGGATACACTGGAAGAGAACATTCGAGAATTTTCTTAGCTCTGCAGATGAAGCTAACCCTCCAGACAAACTCAACATGTTAGTCAACTTTGTATCGCCACGTGTGTATGAATATATTGCGGATGCTACAACTTATGAAAATGCAATACTAGCACTTGAGTCCGTGTATATCCGTCCTAAGAACGATGTATTGGCTAGACATTTATTAATTACGCGTCGCCAACAGCCAGGCGAAAGCCTGGACCAGTTTCTACAGGAGCTTAAAGTTCTGGCAAAGGATTGTAATTTTCAGAATGTGAATGCCGATAAGTATAGAGAGGAGTACATTCGTGATGCTTTTATCAACGGTTTATCGTCCCAAATTACGCGACAACGTCTTCTAGAGAACAAGACATTAGATTTGGGAACTATGTTCGATCAGGCTAGAACAATAGAAATGGCTCAAAGTGGTAACGAACTATTTGCTCCGCAAAATACATCTATTGTCGCTTCAACTGAAAAGAAACTAGACACTAAGCCTCAACAAACTCAAAATAGCTCTGCCTCAAATGATGAGGACCGAACTGTAGCCGCCGCTCGCCCGACAGGTAAACAAAAGTGCTATTTTTGCGGAAACAATCTACATCCACGTCGATTTTGTCCGGCTAAAGATGCAACTTGTAATAATTGTGGGAAGAAGGGACATTTTTCGAAAGTATGTCAGTCAATCTCCTCCGGAAAAAGTACATCGGCTTCCTGTACTCCAATTTTAGCTACTATAAATGCAGCAGCTCCCAACAGTTTAAAGGAAGCCGTGATAGACGTTACAATTAACAACCAATCGTGCAAAGCTCTTGTTGATACGGGGAGCTCTGAAAGTTTCATCGACGAACACTTTGCTCGAAACATAGGTATCTCAATTAATAGCGCATCTGGAAATATATCGATGGCATCAAGTGCTCTCAGCAGTCCAATAATTGGGACATGTACTGTAGACCTTTCCAAAGACTCACAGGTGTACTCACGTGTTAAATTGACTGTCCTTAATAAACTGTGTTCTGACGTGATTCTCGGTCAAGATTTTATGAGACAGCATGAGAGTGTCAAATTTAGTTTTGGAGGCCAGAGACCTCCTATTGATGTACAAAACTTGAAGCCGATTTGTGGATTAACCGCGATGGATGTTGAAGCGCCCGAATTATTCTCTAATCTGTCAAATGATGTCCGACCAATTGCTACTAAATCAAGGAAATTTAGTACGGCCGATAGAGAGTTCATTGATAAGGAGATTAACCGTCTATTGTCTGAAAACGTTATTGAACCTAGTTCATCGCCCTGGCGAGCTCAAGTGCTAGTGACAACAAATGAGAGACACAAGAAGCGTTTAGTTATGGACTATTCTCAAACTATCAACAAATTCACTGAACTCGATGCATACCCGTTTCCAAACATTAATCAAATGGTAACTGACATCGCGCAGTATAAAGTCTATAGTACGTTGGACCTTAAGAGTGCATATCATCAGATTCCTCTCCAAGAGCACGAAAGGAAATATACCGCTTTCGAGGCTAATGGTCAATTGTACCAATTCACTAGGGTACCATTCGGTGTAACCAATGGAGTAGCATGTTTTCAAAGGATAATGGATCGTTTAATTGGCGAGAATGATCTTACTGGAACTTTCGCTTATGTCGACAACATTACAATAGCAGGAATGGATCAAAATGAACATGATGAAAACTTGAGAAAATTCATGGAAGTTGCGAATAGACACAATCTTACTTTCAATGAGGAAAAATCGGTCTATTCAGTTGAATCTGTTGAGCTTCTTGGATATTCTATTCAGCAAGGTGAATTAAAACCTGATCCGGAACGTATGAAACCGTTAAATGAACTCCCTATACCGAACAACCTTCGATCATTGAAAAGAGCTGTCGGCATGTTTTCGTACTACAGCCAATGGATTCCAAACTTCTCGGACAAAATCAAACCATTGTCTCGTGCTACTCAATTCCCGTTGGATCCTGCAGCTGTTGAAGCTTTTGAGAATCTGAAATTGGATCTCGAAAATGCTAGCATTCGCGCCGTTGACGAATCAGTACCATTTGTCATAGAGACTGATGCATCCGATTCTGCGATAGCTGGAAGTCTAAATCAGAATGGAAGACCCGTTGCATTCTTTTCTCGAGCTTTGAACACTCACGAATTGGGACATTCTGCCGTAGAAAAGGAAGCATGTGCAATCATCGAGTCTGTTCGCAAGTGGAGACATTTGCTGAGTGGAAAACATTTTACACTTGTGACAGATCAAGAAGCTGTGTCTTTTATGTTCAATTCAAAGGGACATGGCAAGATCAAGAATGACAAAATAATTCGATGGAGAACTGAATTGAGTTGTTATAGCTACAATATCAAGTACCGACCAGGATGTGACAATGCAACTGCTGATTGTTTCTCGCGAGCATACTGTTCAGCAGTCAACTCTGATGCTCTCTATGATCTACATGATGCACTATGTCATCCTGGAATCAACCGACTGCTCCACTTTGTTCGTGCCAGGAATTTACCGTATTCAGTGGATGATGTAAAAAGAGTTCTGAAGAACTGTTCCATATGCGCGAAAGTTAAGCCGCAATACACAAAACCTGAATCAACTGTTCCGTTAGTCAAGGCCACACAACCGTTCGAGCGTCTGAGCGTTGACTTTAAAGGGCCACTACCATTTGTAGGGAGAAACAAGTACATTCTCACAATAGTCGACGAGTACTCTCGATTTCCGTTTGCTTTTCCATGTAGTGACATGACAAGTGGAACTGTTATACAATGTTTCCGTCAGCTTTTTTCCATCTTTGGGATGCCGGCGTATATACATACTGATAGAGGTCAATCGTTTATGAGTGCAGAAGTTAAGTCTTTTCTGCAAAACCACGGCGTAGCGACAAGTAGAACCACACCTTACAATCCGCACTGTAACGGACAATGCGAACGTTATAATGGTATAATATGGAAGAGTGTAATGCTAGCATTGGAATCGCGTGGTATGAAAGAGAGTCAATGGGAATCCGTCTTACCTGATGCACTTCATTCGATTCGAAGCTTATTGTGCACATCGACCAACTGTACACCACACGAACGACTCTTTGGCTTCGCTAGGCGCACTACTTCTGGTCAATCAGTTCCGACTTGGCTTTCTCAGCCAGGACCCGTATATATGAAGCGTCATGTCCGTGCTTCAAAGTATGAACCTTCGGTAGAAGAGGTACAATTGCTAGAAGCTAATCCGACGTATGCACATGTCCGTCTTCCTGATGGTCGTGAAACTACTGTTTCTGTTCGACATTTAGCACCAACTGGACAAAATGAAAATACAGTTGATGAACCGATACAAGTGGCCAATCATACCGATACTGATGTCTCTGATGCTGGACAGTTGACATCTCCAGAATTTGGAGATCAGACATTAGAATCACCAGAACTTCGACGTACTAAGCGGATCATTAAGAAGCCAAGTAGATATGGTTTCGATGATTGACTTACGTGTTCTTGATTTGCTGTTGTTTTTCAATGCATATAATTGACATTATTAAGGATAGTTTAATTCAACTCTTCTAAAATGAATGACTTTCTTTAATAGGAATGAAGTAATTTTTTAGGGGAGGTGAATGTAGTATATTGTAGTTTACTTTAGTTTTGCGGTAGTTAGTTAAATTGTTGTATCTCACAATAATGCTCTTATGAAGCGTTTCCATCCCCGACATATATTCTCCTCTGTTTATTGTAGATGTTAGCAAAAGTCTAGATGGTAAATAAATATGTGTACAACTATAAACTTTTAAATTAAAGCCTTCATCATACTTCACTACGTTTAATCAGCTGTGCCAAACGAGATTTTAATTGTGAATGTGGAATTGAAGTATATAATGTAGAGAAGTCAAACGTTTTAATGCTATTACATGATGAAAATGACTTAGAATGGAGATTTTCCATCAGTTCTTTAGAATTTTTGAGAATCCACATTTGATTGACGCCATTTCTAGAGTAACAACAATCGAAATACTTTTGAAGGCTTGATTTTATTGCCGTCAATATTGATGTTAACAAAACTGAAAGAGGCTTAGTTGTACATTTGGATGACCCAGCAATAAATCGTTGCTTGTATGGAGTTTTATGTAACTTTGGAATCCAATACAAGGATGGAACGTCATCGTTCTTTTTGTCAACAGAAATGCCAAAGGAAGAAATTACAGAATTATGATTGTTGATTATTTCCTCCTTTGACAGTGTTGTTGCTGTATATGTGGTGCTTTTGCTAGTACAACCAACCCCTAATTCAGCTGTTAAACAATCAATATAGTGTCTTTTGCATACGAAAATGATGTTGTTAGGCGCTTTATCAGCAGGTACGACAACATATTTGTCATGTAAGGTGGACAATGTCTTCGCAACATCAGGGTTGTTGAAAATAGATCATCGAGCCTTTCAAAGAGTTAATCCTTTTCGTGAAATTATCATTTTTTTTAAGTCTGTTGGTCCTGAACTTTAGAATGAAGATCAGGAATATATATATATATAATTTAGATTTTCTAACAAATTAATAGTTTCCTTTGACTTTTATCCAAAACTTTTATTGACCCAATATTATTCAAAGTGTTATTGGTAATTTCGAACCATCTTGAAGCTTTGTTTGAGTTGGAGAAAGAAATTCGATTTGCTCCGTTACGAGTTATGGGGCCGCCTTCTAGCTCCGCCCAATCAAAGATGTCAAAGGAGCTGCATTATTGTAGCTATAGTTAGGGTTGAACGCCCCTTATAACGTTTTGGGGTAAACTTTAATTGACCCCGTATGTCCTATATCTGAGTATTTGTTGATGTCAAGGTTTTCTCTATAATTGTATCCTTCTTTATTTCCAGATATTGATGCATTAAAACATGCCATAGGAAGCAACCGTGCAATAGAGTTGATAAATGCAAGCCTGAGTGATGACTCGGCCTTGCAGTTGAAAGCAGTAAAAGAATGTTTTCAAGCTCTTTTCAGTCAAGACAGGGACACAACTCGAAGGAATATCAAAAATCTTTTTGAGGAGATAAAATATAAAGGTAAAATATTTCATGTATTTTATATTTTAATATTTTAATTTTTATCCCGATCATTAAGGGCATGTATAGGCACAGTAATTTTTGAATTTACCTTTTTTTTCATATATATTATGTGACGTGTCCGGTACATTTATTTCAAATCCTATTATTGTTTCTACTAAGTTTAAACATATTTAATCAACATTATATAACATATGACAATGCAGTATTTAATAACAAACAGGGGAGAATTAAATAAAATAAAATCTTAGTTTACTCGTCTACTATATATGTTCCCGAACGAAGGAACATAGTGGGCGATTTAACTAAGAGATTGCCACAACATTTGAAAACATTTAACTAGTATAGATAATATTGTTCAGATTATATGCCGGGATTAAACATTTCAACAAAAACTGTTTGTATAAGTAATATACAAGATTAGGAAAAAAGATGACATTCACAAAACAAAAAAAGAATATTTAATGTCGAAACTTTTTTCATAAATAGTTTATTTACATGAATATCTTTTTTGATTTCCGCTGCATTTCCCTTTTACAGAAGCCACGAAGGACGATGCGTCACTATATTTACCTCAGTATCTCGAAAAACTTAATACAGAATATCTAGACGATGTTGGAATATTTTCAATCTACTTTTTAAACATCATAGAATTACAACCAGGAGACGCAATCTTCATTGACAGCAACGTTCCTCATGCTTACATATCTGGTGGTTGGTATTTCCATCATGAAAAAATACTATTAAAAAAAGGGGGGTTCAGTCAAGGTTATAAACTGAAGTCTCGTAACTTCCTGTCAAAGTCCGGGGCAGGACCGTTAAATCAGGCAGGGCACTAGGCCAACTGCGAGTTTGCTTCACTATTTTTTCATTTATTCAGAAGGACGTTCATCAAATAAGTATTTATGATAATAAAATTTGAGTTGGACTTATATTCCGTTTAAACACTGGTACTGGTGTATCAAGGGGTTGTATATACATGACACTGTGGACAAAATTGGATGAGGGTGGGGTTACTTCAAACCAATATTGCCGAAAATCTACACAAAATCTACGTTCGACAATATTGTTGAAGGAAAAAGGGGGTCACCCCCTGAATTCGCTGCTGCTTTCAAATGTATGCAGGCTTTTTATTGGTCTATAAGAGTAGCAAAGAGGTATTAATGGGACATTCGAATGTCATAGGCCTGAAGGTGCAAAACCAAGAAGCAGTTAACACGAATATGGAGAGCACGAAGACACAGACAACATAAAAACACCAAAACGACTGATAAGCAACCAACAACACACTCTCATGTCGAAACGAGAGTGAACTCTGGTACTCCGATAGCGTGAGCTACTCAAAAAAAAATTCTACTTAAAACCCTACAAATGTTACTTATTTTAAGTATTTCCATTAGTAGGGAAAGTTGTCAGACGGTTAAGTAATACTTAGTAACCTGTAAGTAGTTGATATTACTTGTTACTATAAGTAAAACTTGTACTTTAAGTATTACTATTTGTAAAATACAATAATTACTTAAAGTAGAATAGCAATTTTGATTTAGTAATTCAGCTACTACTTCTTGTTTTACTTTAAGCGTTACTTGAAGTTATGTTGTTATCACTCAGTCTACCATTACTTGCAGTAGTTGCATTGCTTATAGGGACGTCATTACTTGCAGTAGTTGCATTGCTATTAACAAAGTACAGCATTTCTATTTAATGAATAAATGTCGTTATGCTTTTGTTTATTCGCTCAGTAAAAACCACAATATTCAAGGTTTATATCTTGGGTATTTATAATTATAATGTTTTAAAAAGTTATTACTTAAAGTTAATCATTTAAATTCTGGATAACATAATAATAAGTTTTGCAGATTTAAATTTTTCATTCAAAATTGAAACAAAATTAGTTTCATTTTCCTAATTTACTAAATTTCAAGGGAGATAATAAAAAAATTCCAAAAAAAGAGAGAATTTGAGACAATTTAACAGTGAAAAAACTGATTTGTTTATAATTTCACTAAAACTATGAAGTGATTAACACTTTATTTCCAAAAAAAGGATCATTTTATGTCAAGTTTAATTAAAATAATTACTTAATTTTCAATTTTTACTATTTCATGATATTATTGTTGATATGTAACTCACTTTAATAATTTTAATTCCAAATCTAATTCAAGCCTCATCTTTAATAATTTTGAAGTTGATTGTTTTCTGAAAATGAAACTTGCATGTAGGCACGTAAGTGTTCAAAGACTAAAAAGATTATCAAACCTTAATAATTTGCCTGTTAATATTTTGATAACTTTGTAATAATTTTGACTAATTAATATAGAATAGCCTTCTTTAAATGAAATATATGATGTTTTTTTTTATTTCTCATTATTTATTTTGCTTATAAATAGGTATTTCCTCATACGGACTTGCAGGACATAATGTGTTCTTAACTGCCCTTGCATCTTTAGTTATTAGAAAAAGTAAAATTACAATTATACGTGTAAATGTATACTTTTATTATACATTGATATAAATATATAGACAAGGCAAATTTAAGTTTATTTAATTTGCTTTAAGAAATGATCAATACTGCAACTGAGTACTGAAAGTAATCATGTTGTAGCTTTAAGTAACGAAATACTACTTCAAGTATGTTCGTTCTTTAAACGGTTACTGAAATAAAAATCTTACTTAAAATAAGTAACATTGTGTAAATAAGTAATATGTATGAATTTTATTACTAAAAGTAAGTAATCATAAGTAATGCATAAGTAGTTCATTACTAAAATCACTACTTGAAATAAGTAACTAGTAACTACTAAGTAGCGTATTTTTTTGAGTGAGCACATGATGGAAAATGTTTTTACAATTTAGCAAAATAAATAGACATGGTAATTAAGGGTTGTCATGACAAATTGGGTGAGTTAAGTGATGATTTAAGTATGAATTCTCCGCACCCTAAATGTTCTGATACTAGAGTCCAGTATTTTTGTTTTCGCGGATTTCTTAAAAAAATAAAAAATGAACGATCTTTTTTTTCGCGGAATTCAATTTTAACAGTTACTGTTATGCCAATATATACTTTTCATAAACTATTTATCAGATTAAATTTTGGCGGGTTTATATTTTCGCGAGTTTCCAAGTACTGGGAAAAAAGCGAAAATTAGATACCCATAAAAAAAAAACTTTTACGGTATTAAATTTTTGAGTTCCTGCTAGAAAATAGCAATATTTTAAGTGAAGATTACAAAAAAAGTTCCATGCAGTTAATTGTGTTACGCCTGATGTGCAATTTGTCTATGTACGCGAGACTTAACAGAGGCACTCTGCTAAAAAAAAATGAAAATCCAAAACATCATATGAATATAAAGAGCAAAACAAAAAACAAAAAACAAAAAAAACCAAAACCATACCGAATCTCGACTGAAGCTTGAATTGAAAGGAATAAACCCTCGAAAATCTTTTATGTATTTTCAGATTGTATAGAGTGTATGGCCTGCTCACACAATGTTATAAGAGCAGGTCTTTCTAATAAACTATGCGATATAGAAGCATTTTGTGAAATGGCTAACTTCAAAGGACAACATCCAGATAGTCTCAAGATAGCACCGGTTATAGCCCAAAGAGGTAGAGGAGTCTTGGAGTATTCATACCACACTGATGTTCCTGATTTTTCACTTTCTAAAATTGAGGTATATATTGTATTTTATATTACTATAGTATTGTTAAAAACTTAATTGGCTTGAAAATAGCACTTTCCATAATTTATAAAATAAAAGAGATAGCCCATACATAAATGGAAATAAGAAAGTACTGTTCTTATATTTCTATAATACACAAATGAGGGGGCCTTAAATTGTGCAAAGAAACATAGAATCGAAGTTCTTCAGTGTCAAAAATTTGCATTTTTAGATTAAGCTAAATAAAGGTAATAACAAAACTACCGAACTTGAATGATCAATCTCATAGTCCAGAGAAAATGACAAGAACGAATCAGTCATACCGGAGAATTGGTGGATCGTAATGGTCCTGACTTGGTACAGGCATTTCAAACGAAATGGTGAGTTAAACCAGGTTTTATGGCGCCAAACCTCCCTCTTCCATTGCGATCCTCAAGTCCTTAATATATATAGTAACATAGAATAGTGTGACACTGTAAAATATGCTTAACCCATAATATATAGTTACGTAAAATAGTGTGACACTGTAAATTTTCTTGGAATTAGATTTTATAAGTCGAACATAATAGGACATGAAGATCATTTTAATCTCGGATTCGTGTCGGATACCTTGGGTTTTACTTGTTCATTTTGTTTTAATAACTTCTTTCATTCTTATCTTTTACAACAGCATATCAATAATGGTGTCTGATGTATTTTATAAGTAATTCCAGTTCCGTATAGAGGGTTAGGGGTGCAGGGGATGCGTTTTGCACCCATTTAGGAGAAAAAAAAAATGCTTAGGTATTTTTAGAACATTTGTTTGGTTGCAACCCCAATTGCGGCTCACAACTTTCTTATTGTTTAAGTTGGTGCTCTCCATCCAGAAAAAAAGCTGTGTTCGGGCCTGTTTTTTTTTTTGTCACTATGTCGAAATAAACATTTTGCATAACATTTTTAGGCTAGAGGAACCAACAATGTAACAATACATTCGATGTCCACTGGTAGCATATGTTTTATTGAAGACGGACACGGAGAAGTAGTAAATGATTCCAAGAAGTCATCGATGCGTATCACTAGAGGAACAGCTTTGTTTATAGCAGCCAACGAATCTATTAGCATCAGTCTCACATCAACAAACATGACTATATACAGAGCTTTTTAAAATTCTTCCTCGTTATCTGTGAAATAAATTACATTTCAACTTTCACCAATTTATACTTGTTTTAAATATTGATGAATAAAATGCATAAGTTAACTGCTGATATTATGTATTTTTGAACACCTAACATTTTATATAACACAGATTTTATGATTTTGTTGAAAACAAATGTTATCCTTTAAGCAGTTTAATGACTTTAAAAAGAGGCTCCCAGGAGCCTGAATCCCTCACCTGAACTACACAGATACACATATTTTGTAGCTATTATTGTGCATAACCATTTGCAATTTAAATTTCCGAAATATATTGTTTATTTTCAAGACATAGGGCTTAATAAGTGCAATTTTATTTTTTAAATTTCAAAAAAGGGCAATAACTCCCACATCAGCAGTCGGATCTTTTTCAAAATTTCATGACAGGTAGATCTTAAAATGCTGATCACTTTTGATTCTTGCACCATTTTTATATCTGAAACCATTTTTGAGTTATTAATGGGATATTTGATCCGTAGATTCGAAAAGTCCAAGACAAAAAAAAATACAAAAACGCTTAGAAAAACATATATGACTATAGAAAATAATGCGGTGTGGAATAAGTGTACGCGAAACAGCCCAAAATTAAGCGGAAATTTAGAAAAACCACAATGGACAACCGCCAGCAGTCTTCAACGAGGCCATTTGGCACTGCTCGCGGTTCTGCAATCTGCACATGGTCTAAATAAAATGTATATGATTCAAATCCAGTCCTGAAATAGTCACAGATAGACCCCCTTCTTAAACAAGGAACAGAAAACATCAAAAAGACAAGTACAAACGAAAGCTTTGTCAAAGATTCTTGGCTTAGGACAGGCACATATTATATGTGGCGGGGTTAAACTAGTTTTTGGGACCAAACCTTCCCCCTATCAATATTCCTAGACAAAGCACAAAAACTAAACGCACAATAAAAATTAAATCGATCAAAGTCCAATTCCACTAGAGAAAATCTAAGACAAAAAAAAAACAAGAACAAACAAAAGGACGGTAAATGAACTCTCTATAGAACATTCGCTGTTACTGACAGCTAGCTGAGAATCATCAATTGACTAGACTAATGTAAAATAAAATCAAACATATCAATTTTAAATCTTACAATAATGATTTAGTGAAGTGTCATCACACAAAACCGACATGATCGCTATAATGCTTAAAAATGACAATATTAAAAATGTTTATGGAAGTTTTAAAGTAAGTATCAAGTAATCAATATTTCTGCCAAAAAAAAAACCCATTAAATTCAAAGAACACGCTCAGAAAAACATAAAAGACAACACGCTCAGAAAACACAAAACACAAGAGGCCCAGAAAAAAATTAAAGACAACACGCTTAAAATCATAAAAGACAACACGCTTAAAATCATAAAAGACGACACACTCAGAAAAAATCAAAAGAAAAAACGCTCAGAAAAATATATACGACAACACGCTCAGAAAAAAAATATATAAAACACAACACGCTCAGAAAAACATAAAAGACAACATCCCCAGAAAAACATAAAACACAACACGCTCAGAAAAACATAAAAGACAACATCCCCAGAAAAACATAAAACACAACACGCTCAGAAAAAAAACCTATATGACAACACGCTCAGAAAAACACAAAACACAAGAGGCCCAGAAAAAAATTAAAGACAACACGCTAAGAAAAACATATAAGACAACACACTCAGAAAAAAAACAAAAGACAAAACGCTCAGAAAAACATAAAAGACATCACGCTCAGAAAAACACAAAACACAACACGCTCAGAAAAACATAAAAGACAACAGCCCAAGAAAAACATAAAAGGCAACACGCTCAGAAAAACATTAAATTCAATATGCTCAGAAAAACATAAAAGATGACACCCCAAGAAAAACATAATAGGCAACACGCTCAGAAAAACATTAATCACAATATGCTCAGAAAAACACATAACACAACACACCCAAAAAAACATAAAAGAAAACACACCCAGAAAAGCATAAAAAAACACCCTCAGAAAAACATTAAAGACAACACGCTCAGAAAATCGTCAAAAGACAAGACGAGAGCAACCCACAATAATATAATATTAATTATATATTATAGTATATATTAAATATTAATAAGACATAATATAACAAACCACAAACAACAAATAAGCTGCAATTAGCTACGCATTTTCATGCATGATCTTCGTAATACTAAGCATAAAACATGCATCGTCAATTTGCAACCGGTCATATTTTGATAGTGCCGGTCAAATCCAGTCATTCTGTGTGTGATTGACAAATCGTATACGTTTTCTGAATGTTTCACGTATTTGAAAATTACGTCGAGCAAAACGAGCAAATCTTTTTTTATAAAAGGATATTGTGTAAATAAACATGAGACCATAACACAAAATTCCAACTGCAATTAATTATGATGAGCTGTATGGCCATTTCATAATTTTGTTTCTCATCAGCAGCACTAGAACCCACGCAAAGTAAATCCACAATTCCAAAAAGTCTTGAAAATGCCTAAATCCAAATGATATCAAAATAATCAGTTATATTAGATAATTCTAAGGACAATTTACGATGGAAGGAGTTAAACATTAGGTTTTAGAATTTACATCAATTATATAAGATAATAGTAACAAATAAAGTAAAGACACTGGATATTATATCATGCACCATATCTAAGAAAAATAAAGAGCATACATCTGCAACACGGGCTGGGTTTTGTTATAATAATTCCACACGGCATTAAAGACAAACTCCTGTAATAAATATTTTATAAAAGAATATGGTGTACATGAACATGAGACTATACACACATATGTAAAATCTCAACTGCACTGATTGTTTCAAGGAGATTTATGAAAAAATGTTAACGGACGACAGTCGACAGCAGACGACAGACTACGACGGACACTGAGTGATGGAAGATGCAGAGGTACCATTGGGGCATTAGAATGTATAACAAAACCAGCAAACACAAACAAGGACAGGACAAAAAAAAAACAGACAGCATATAAAACACGGAAGCACAAAAACCATTGAATATCAATTAACAACGAGAATTCTAGTCGTAATGAGTGTTAACTCAGGTGCTCCGGAAGAGTAAGCGGTCCCTGCCTGCTATATCACACCTGTCTCGCTGCTTATTTCCAATCCAGTGTGTCAAGTCCGGTAAAGGTAGACAAAACATAACCCTATGACAAACCAACATCTGCACACATTTGAGAGATAGAAATCCCATATTTGCCTTTGAGTGAATGGTGTCTACCATAAAAACAAGAGGCTCCCAGGAGCCTGAATCGCTCACCTGGTCTTGATGTTGACCCTATACTTTTGTAGAGCTAAATGAGCTGAACATTTAAGCAAGCAATAGCTTTTCTCTACCTGCAATAGTTTTCATTCTATAGGCCAAAATCACCATTTTTCACCTATAAGGGGCCATAACAGCTAATCTCTATCTGCAAAAGTTTTCTGTAGGCCAAAAACATGAAAAATCGCTTTAATCAGGGGCCATAACCCCTATAAGGGGAATTTTGTAGAGCTAAATGAGCTGAACATTTAAGCAAGCAACAGCTAATCTCTATCTGCAATAGTTTCCATTCTGTAGGCCAAAAACATGAAAAATGGCTATTTTTCAGGGGCTGTAACCCCTATAAGGGGTCATCTGAAAACTTCGACCCATGGAGAATTTTGTAGAGCTAAATGAGCTGAACATTTAAGCAAGCAACAGCTAATCTCTATCTGCAATAGTTTTCATTCTGTAGGACAAAAACATGAAAAATCACTATTTTTCAGGGGCCGTAAACCCTATAAGGGGTCATCTGACAACTTCGACCCTATGGAGAATTTTGTAAAGCTAAATGAGCTGAACATTTAAGCAAGCAACAGCTAATCTCTATCTGCAATAGTTTTCATTCTGCAGGCCAAAAACATGAAAAATGGCTATTTTTCACCTTTAAGGGGCCGTAACCCCTATAAGGAGTCATCTGACAACTTCGACCCTGTGGAGAATTTTGTAGAGCTAAATGAGCTGAACATTTCAGCAAGCAACAGCTAATCTCTATCTGCAATAGTTTTCATTCTGTAGGACAAAAACATGAAAAATCACTATTTTTCAGGGGCCTTAAACCCTATAAGGGGTCATCTGACAACTTCGACCCTATGGAGAATTTTGTAAAGCTAAATGAGCTGAACATTTAAGCAAGCAACAGCTAATCTCTATCTGCAATAGTTTTCATTCTGTAGGCCAAAAACATGAAAAAATGCTATTTTTCACCTTTAAGGGGTCGTAACCCCTATAAGGGGTCATCTGACAACTTTGACCAAATGGAGACTTTTGTAGAGCTTTTGATGCTGAATCAGTAGCGTGGCCTCAGATTTCCTCTATATCTTATACTTTTTGATTTATAAGCCAAAAACAGTAGTCTGACCCCCCCTAGTCTATTTTTAGTAACGGCAGCCATGTTTTTTAACGGATCAAAAATCAAAACACAAGTTTGGTGCAGGACACCCTAAGGATCATTCATACCAAGTTTCATTAAATTCTGTTTGGTAGTTTCAGAGGAGAAGATTTTTAAAAAATTGTTAACAGACGACGACGACGACGACAGACGACGACGACGGACGCCAAGTGATGGTAATAGCTCACATGGACCTTCGGTCCAGGTGAGCTAAAAAACTTGAGCGACGACAGCAACCGAGGAGCAACATAACCCTAGCTGTGTTAACAATTTTTGTGTCAAACGTGACGCTCTGCCAAGAAAAAACGATGTAATTCCCGCAGGTTCTGGAGTAACGAATCAATTGTGATACGTAAACTCCATTAGTTGGAGAAATAGGGAAAGTTAAGGGGAGCTTGATATCAGAAAAAAAAAGTGTTGAAGCTCTGGAATAACGAAAAAGTTGTGAAATATACACTCTATAAAATGCAGATTCGCGTTACTTTCCAGGTTTAGAAAATTTATAATTTAAAATTAATGTCGTCTCTTTTATCAAATATTTTTTTTGTGCTGAGATGACCAGTCCACCCGAGTTAAATTCGAGATGCAAATCCAAGAGTGAGGTAAAACAAGAAGATTCGGTTGTTTCTTCTTTCTTTAACTCTGAAGGACAAATGATCTATAGGAAGGAAAGTGAGATTAAAGGACATTGCTTCTTTCTTCTTTTTTTTGCGGGCTCTTGGAGAAACTGAGTCCCGTAAGAGTATAAAACAAGTCGGTGATGGAAGGAGCACAGTTTGCGATAATTGGAAAGTCACTTTTTTGTTGTACCGTGAAAAATTACTCCTCAAAATACAATACTAAAACGGGTAAAAAACCGTTAATTTGGTTTATGCTGTATATCAATATTTCAAGGAGTAACCTCTCATCAGCAGCATTTGAATGAAAATGCAGATTAACTTTTATAAAAGGCAAAAAGTTTTTAAAAAAAATAACCAATTCTCACTCAAAAACCAGTGATATTTTTATACATTAAACTAAGTTGTCAGTTCATCTTCTATCTACTCATGGCAGCTAGGTGTATGGATTGTCGTCAAACTTGTCTGACAGGAATTATAACCAATAAAATTCGACTATTTTTTGTCATTTAAAATTTCCGATTGTTTAATTCAAAAATGTTTTAAAACACCAGGTTTCTTTACCTGTACTGCACATGGTCGATATCCTCGGTTACTCCTTGAAATATCGATATACAGCAAATTGACAGTTTCTGTCCGTTTTTGGTATTTGTATTCCAAGGTCCTAATTGCTGACTGATTTTCTGATATTGATAATTTGCGCAAATTCCTTGTGATCTGTTGTTTAAAATTTAATGACTTTTTATTTTCCTAATAAAATTTTCATTTAAAAATATATAAAAACTGTATAAGTTAATGATTCTTCATCCTCAGAAACCCAGGGGTTCTTCTCTTGCTAACTCATTCATCACCCTGGGTCATTTAGTATGGTTTCGTTCGTTTGGCGTTCTTGGTCTGATCCTGAACTTCATAAAATTTCAGTCACAGAAACATGTTAAGGTGGGACGATACCAAATGGCATATATCCAGATTTTAATGAAAACTGGTAGAAGCATAAGCCCCATTTACAGTTTTACATACGTATTTTTTTTTACATACGTATGTAAATTTACACATGTTGTAAATTTACATCACCTCAGGATAAGATGTAAATATTTATGCGTAAATTTACATAGGCTTTTTTATTAAATTTTGCGCATGTAAATGCAATTTTCACAAATGCATAGCTCGATTTTTTTCTTCCTGTTGAACTTGTGACCTTGAGCTTCAAACTTCACAGATATCCTTCATATATCATAAGCTCTATGTCGTGCGAGTTATATGAAACTATATCAAGGCGTTTAAAAGTTATGCATCGTCTACAATATCTTTTTTTTTAAACTTGTGACCTTGAACCCAAGTTCCTCCAACACAATCGGCATCTTTTATACCCCCATGATATGCGTAAATGTAAATTATGCTTCGAGAACCAATATCATTACCTGTTCTTAGTTTTTCATAATTTATGACCTTGACCTTTGACCTTTTGACCAAAAAGCTATAAGCTTCTTCCTTATAGTTTTTTCCAAAAGCCAAACTAGATAGACTGATTGCGGACGGACAGATGGCATCTTAATTCTATATTCTAGTCTTTAGAATATAATATTGCGTGATGAGAAAGGCACGGGATAACAAGGCATGGTAAGGTTACACCAACGTGACTTTGACCTTAAATCATTTGACACTATAAAGAAAAGATAGTTGTTGTATTACCGCATTGCTCCTTTTAAAGTGTATAAGACAGCTTGTATCGTGAATTTTCATCAAATGGACCAAAAGTTATGCCCGGAACCCCATATTAGACGGAAAGAAAGTAGATTTTTATGCTGCTATCTTTTAAACGGAGCACATTTCCGTCATGGAAACAGGATTTTTATTGTGTGTGATTTAGCATATCCATGTATTAATAGGTCAACATTTCAATCTGAATTCGAAACAAAATTCTAATAATGGAAAGTTCTGCCAAAGGCCATGTAAATATGAATAACGGTGGTTCCAATTTCATCAATTTATGAATCAAGGTAATACCGAACTGGGATGATCAATCTCATAATCCATTTCATTTTTCACATATATAAAAAAAGAAAAGACAAAATAAAGCAGAGACGTGACATAGAAAATGAACATAGCAATAATCCTGACTTGGTATAGACATTTTAAAAAAAGAAATGGCGGGTTATACCACAAGTGCTTGTGTATAGACACATATTGAATTTTGCTACAAGTAGTGATAAAAAAATTAAGAGACCGAATGAGAAATATATTTTTTTCTAAAAACCTTGGATTACGGATATAATGGCGTCCAGTAAAAGAATCTGAAACATTAGTTCAAGCCCTGGCATATCGGATAGGTCTGAATTAAACGCCTCATACATGTCATATGCTGATGAGGTTGGTGTTTTTGTTCGAGTAGGAATAATTGTTTCTTGTGGGTTCTGCCGTTTCCTCTGGGCATCCTACATAGTATTTATGCGACGAAAGGGTAGGCCCTAAAAGACATTCTTTTTTAAAGAAATATATTCCTTCATAAGCAAATCATCGGGTATACAAAATGACTGTAATGACAACACTGCCCGTATACATATAGTTTCATATGGACCAAGCCAACTTTTAAATTAATTCATAAAAATACACACTAAGCATAAAACTCATGTAAATGGTTAGCAAATTTGCTTATACATACGAGTGTAAATTTACATACGTATGTATAATTTGTGCATGTAAATGGGGCTATAGTTTTTAGTGATATAAATCCATATATGAAATAAAAAATGGGGGTCACGGACCTCGTGCATTTAAATGTATTTAGACATATAGGAAGAACCACAGGCGATTGGGTCAGGGATTTCATTTTATTATGAATAACGTGTATATACAAATTTTCATCCGTCTCTATACTATTTCCACGTGGAAATAGTAAAGAGAGTCGAGGCGAGATGAAAATTTTTATATACACATAATTTATAATAAAATAAAATCCTGGACCCAAACGCCTGTGGGAAAAGCAAGAGTTTCAACACCCTTTATTTTTACTTTTTATACACAAAAATGGGCTTACGATATCCAAATTTTGACTAAAATTCCTTGGAAAATTTGCGATGCATTGATGTAAAATAAAGGATATTTTCTGATATTGGGTTGGCGTTGATAAAGAGAGGTGTACAAAAAGACGTTTATTTTGTATGGGAGCCGTGCCTGATCTGACGTTACAATCATATGACGTTACAGTTAAAGCTTGACAACGTAACGCTACAGTTCTATGCGCGATGGCGCAAAATCCATGATACTCCGGCCTCCAGAATAGAAAGGAAAATTAAAAATTTAAAATTGACTTGAACTTAACACAATATGTATGAAATGAAAATTACTAATTAAAGTCTTTTGAAATAAATAAAATTGCACACTAGATTACTTTGACTTGTCATTTCACAGTTTGTATTACTAGATTTTGGATGTCCATTCATGAATATTGGTCATCGCGGCATCCTTGCTGGTACGTGTGGGTCTTCTAGTTCCTGGTGCGTCTTTGCTGGTGCTGGGTCTTTGATCCATCTCGGTCGCACTTTGTCGTTTATCAGCTGGTTCCTTCGTCTCGGTCGCGTTGATTTCTAGTGGGTATAGTTTAGCGATCGGACGATTCGTGTAACCTCGAGCTGTTTTCAGTTGTACTGATCGGACACGGTTGTCCTCCCCGACCAAGAGTTTGTCGATTATGCCTAACTTCCACTGGTTCCTGTGCGTATCGTCGTGGATTTGAACGATATCGCCGATCTTTACTTGTTGACTGTTATTCCCAGTAGCTCCGTGGTATTCGCGAAGTGAAGTCAGGTATATATTCCATTTTCCATCGGTTACGAAAATGTTCAATAAGTTGGTAACGACGCGCTAGGTTCGTGTTGACTCTCTCTGCTGTTATCGATTCTGGTTCATCATCGTTCGCGTCCAACGGGTATGGAACGGTCGTTATTCGTCTGCCATATAACAGTTGAGATGGTGATATGGGGTTCTGGTCGGATGTGTCAGTTGATGTATACGTTAATGGACGGTCGTTCATTGTGGCTTCTACTTCACAAAGTATAGTTCGTAATGTTTCTGCATCAACGCACGCATTTCCTAATACTTTTCGTAGGGATTGTTTTGTGATACCGATAAGACGCTCGTAAAATCCCCCGAACCACGGCGCTCGTTTGGTAATAAACTTCCATGAGGTTCCGGTCGCATTCAATTGTTCGTGTATAGCAGCTGAATCGGTTAACGATTTAATGGCCTGGCTAGTTGCTACAAACGTCGTCGCGTTATCTGATATAAGTGTCCTTGGCACTGAATTCCTGCTGGAAAATCTTCTGAATCCCATCATGAATGATTCGACGGATAGATTCGTAATCAGCTCGAGGTGGACGGCACGCGTCGACGCACAGGTGTATAGGCATATGTACACTTTCGATCTGGTCGCGTTTGAATTCTTAATGTGTAGCGGTCCCGCGAAATCCACTCCGGATACGGCGAACGGGACATGTCATTTACGCGATCTTTGGGTAATGGCGGCGGGTCTGGCTTCTGGTACGGTTTACTGGTTATTTTACGACACGTCACGCATCTCTTGATGATCGAACTTACGGCTTGTCGAATACGCGGTATCCAAAACGTTTCTCTCAGGTATGTGATCGTACCGTTTACTCCCGCATGTATTTGCCGATTGTGCGCGTCCTGGATCACAAGTGTCGTAAATCTGTGTTTCGTAGGTAATAAATAAGGGTACTTCGCTGAATCTGGTATCGGCGCGTTTTCGAGTCTGCCTTTACATCGGACCGTGTTGTCTTGATCTTTGTATAACCGTAACTGTCGCACGATTGATGACTGCTCGCGTTCGCAAATTCGTCACGAAACGATTGTTCTTGGGTATTGTTGATCCACGTTATCATCGCGTTGTGTATTTCATCGGTGGTGAGTGTCGTCTTGGTACGAACATCTGGGGGTAATCTGCAGTTGCGTATAAATCTGAGCATATACGCAGTGATCCTTAGCAGCTTAAGTAAACTGCCAACGTTGTTCAGGTCAATAAGTTGGTGTACTCCTGGATTATCGCTGGCTGTCGTCGTCAGGGTGTGAGTGGGTTCCAAATGGGTTGGTTCAAAATCTTCCTCGGCTTCCATGGTATATGCTAAAGTTGAATCCATGTTTCCATTCCATTCAGGCCAGTTCAGTTTTTGGGTGAGCCATTCTGGTCCATTCATCCAGAGCGTGTTTTTGACTTTATCCGCTGTTGTTTCCCTTGTTAACAGGTCGGCAGGATTGGAGTCAGTTGGGCAGTACATCCATCTTTGCGATTCTACGTTTTCTTTGATCTCTTTGATTCGATTCGAGATGAATTTCTTCTGTGGTTTGGTAGATTTTATCCAGTTAAGTACGATTTGGCTGTCGCACCAAAATGTGACATCTCGGATTTGTAGGTTATCTTGTAGATGTTTTGCTAATCTGGATCCCAAAACGGCTCCCATTAATTCCATTTTCGGTAGAGTTATTTCTTTCATGGGCGCTACTCTGTTCCTCGACATTACTAGAGATGATTGGTTTCCTCTGACTATGTAGGCGCAAGTTCCATAGGCTACAAGGCTGTAGTCAGTAAATACGTGTAGTTCTGAGTTGGTGTCTGTTGTATCGGAAAAGTAGCATCTTGGAATTTCTAGATTTGTGACTTTTTGTAGTTCTTGTACTATTTCGATCCATTTGAGTTTGACGTCATCGGGTAGTGGTTCATCCCATTCATACTTGTTCTTCCATAAGGTTTGCATTAGAAGTTTTGCTCGTACGCTGACAGGGCTAAGTAATCCAAGTGGATCGAAGATTTTGGATGATTGTTGTAAGATTTCTCTTTCGGTTAAGCATGCATTTTGCATGTCTGGTTTGAAGTTGTCTTGAAATGATATTGTGTCGCTTTCGTTGTTCCATCGTAGTCCTAAGATTTTTATCGTCTCATCTGAGTCCTTACAGTTCTCATTTGATGCTAGCTGGCAAAGTTTGTTACTGTTGGATGACCATGAGCGTAGGTTGAAGCCTCCATCTTTGAATAGTAGGCGTGATTCTTTGTAGAATGACATCAGATCGGTTTCGGATTCAAAGCTTGTAAGGATGTTGTCTACATACAGTCCTCTCTTGAGTGTTTCAGTGAAGCGATTTTCGTTGGTCTTCAGATGTTTCATGATAGTTGCATGTAGAATGAAAGGCGAACAGGTGGCTCCGAAAAGGACAACTCTAAAACGGTATGCGACTAGTGGACTGGATGGGTCGCATGGATCATCAAACCATAAAAATCTTGTGGCATCTCTATCATCTTTATGCAGCTCAATTTGAAGAAAGGCTTTCTCGATGTCAGTGGTTACTGCATAAGTATTCAATCTAAATCTCGTTAGAATTGTGGTAAGTTCATTCATGGCCAGTGGAACGGAGCTAGGCTTGTTGGACGATTCCCGGCAACTGCAATCGAAAACAATTCTAATGGGCGTTGTGGATGAGTCCTTCTTCACGCTATGATGTGGTATGTAATGGACTTTGTTGTTGGTATTTGATTCTTTCTCGTCTATCTTCTCAATGAATCCTCGCCTCTGTTGGTCAGTCATAATCTCTCCGTATATTCTGCATGTATCCGGGTCCTTTCGTAGCTTGTTGATCATTCGCTCTGTTCGAACTCTGGTGATTTGGTAGTTACTTGGTAGCTCGTCGAACTCTTCCTTCCATGGCAATTTTGCTATGTATTTACCATTTTCTTGCTCAATACTGGATTCATACGTATCGTAGAAGCTGGTTTCTTTGGTTGTAGTTTCTTTCTCGTTTACTCCAATGGATTCTAGGTTCCAGAACTTCTCCAAATTGACCTCTTCTTGTTTGTGTTGTATCAATACGTTCATCATCGTCGCTGATACGGTTGATACGTTACTGTTGGATGTTGGTCCAGATAGGAGGTATCCAAGTTTAGACTTAACTGGTCTTAACTGCTGTGGGTCCATCTCCGCGTATGATCCCATTTTCTACGATATCCCAGTAAAAGTCTGCTCCTATAAGCATCGAAATTTCAAAGTTGTCCGTTTCCGTTACCGGGTGAGCTAACTTCAGTCCTTTGAGGTATGGTAGACTTTTTACTCTAAGACGTGTACGATCTGTCAATGGTGCAGCTATGGTAGGGACTATGAGTACTTCTATTGGTAGAGTCTTTTGGTTTTCGGTCTTGAGATTTATTATGGCTCTTTGTAGATTTCTGGTACTTCGGCTAGCATCTCCAAATGCGGCTATACTGAGTTTGGTCGTTCCACAAGGTATGAGGTTCAATTTCTGGGCTAGGTCTTCTGTAAGGAACGATTTCTGTGATCCCTCGTCAAGTAGTATATGCGCCTCGGTTTCGTTCGTCCCGTTGGATACGGTAGATACTGCTGTTTTCAGTAGGACATCATTTCTGCTTGTGGTCAATCTCTCTTGGGTTGTGTAAAGTGTTGATGCTTCTACCTCTTCTTCACCATTTACTGCGCTCACAGTGGTTGTGATAATTTCATCCGCCTCTTTCTTGTCGCATAACGTAGTATGATGACGCTTCTTGCAATTTCGACATGAGTACTTCGATTTACATTCAGCAATCTTATGGTCTCCGAAGCAGTTAAAACATAGCATCTTTTGTTTGATTCTGGCGGAACGCTTCTCAGTGGTGTCATACTCCCGCCATTCTGATGGGTGGTGTCCTCCGTTGCAAAATGTGCATGGCTTCTTATTTTCCCGCAGTTTTGGTTTCGACTGGATATTAGTGTGGCTTGGTCGTCTGGTTGACCTGCTGGGTTTGGACGTGGCGCCTGTTATAAATGATGCAGTAGGCGTCAGTTCAGATTCAGTTTCTATGACTGGGTTCATCTCTTCGATGTACATCTCTTTCGATATAGCCTCGCGTAAGGTTCTGATGGTCCAACTCTTTTTTCCTTGTTCACGGGTCATGTGTTTTCTCATCTCAAGCGGCAGTTTCTCGAGTATGATAGGGATAAGTAGCGAACCAAATGAGTCTTGTGATTGTCCGAGTGATTCAAGTCCGCGGATACTGGCTTCCATACTATCGTAAAAAGACCGTAGGCTATGTGGCGTAAATGCAGGACTGGGTAGTTTCAAGAGTTTCTTCATGTACGCATCGACAATGTGTTGTTCATCTCCATATCGTTCATTGAGTAGATTTATGGCTTGGTCGTAGTTTGCGCTAGATGGTCGTAGTTTGCGCTAGATAACGCTAAACTGCTCGGCAGAATGGCTAAGTTGTGATCGTAAATAGCTGAATTTTTGTATGTTCGTGAGGGACGGGTTGGTGTGGATCGTGGTTTGGAAGGATTCCCAGAAAGTTGTCCATGACATAACATCTCCGTTAAATTTCGGAAGGTCCAGTTGGGGCAGCCTGTGGTAGAAGTTTGACGTGTGAGTGAAACTTGGTTGTGACGGGGCTTGATTGGTGTCTGATTCTTGAGTAACCTGATTGGAATTCTGGTTAAGGGCTGAAATAGAATTTGAGGTTGATGGAGAGTGTATGTGTTGACTCACCGAATGCTGACTTGAGCTTGAAGTTCCCTCTTCCAGTTTTTCCTTGAAGCGGCGGATAGTTGATTCCAAGTTGTAATTGAAGTCTTCTGTATCAAGCATCTCTTGTTCCATGTCATCCACGTCAGTAACATCGATGATCTCGTTGTCCAAAGTTTGTAACATCTGTTGTTTTGTCTCCAGTGAATCTATGGCTTGACGGATCTCCCTCGGCGACAATCCTTCTAGTTTTTCCTCCGTCCTGTTGATCAGGCGGGTGACAGTGCTTCTATGGCCCCCTCGCTTGGCTTTGAGCTTGTCCATTGGAACGGCACCAGTTTCTGATATTGGGTTGGCGTTGATAAAGAGAGGTGTACAAAAAGACGTTTATTTTGTATGGGAGCCGTGCCTGATCTGACGTTACAATTATATGTTACAGTTAAAGCTTGACAACGTAACGCTACAGTTCTATGCGCGATGGCGCCAAATCCATGATAGATATCATGTGTCACGGACTTCGTTTTTAACATGTTTAAGGAACATACTCGTTAAAATTGCCTTTACATGAAAAATGCAATAAAATCTAACAAAAATTGACGTTGCATTTCACGACGTTCAGACGGATTTTTCAGTGTACAGGTAAATTCTATCGGTAACGTCGTTTTTAACGTTACGTCCCACCTTAAAATCCCATTACAAAAAGGCACAGGATACGGTTACGACAAACGGGCTTTGCCGTAACAATAATAAATTCTTATTGTTACGGCAAAGACGAAAATCGGGAACGGATGACGGGATGGAGACCGAATCATTTACTACCGTAACAATAAGAATTTTCTTATTATTACGGCACTTATTCTTACAGGGAATCGATATTGTGACGATATGAAATAACTTATCATATATTACTAACGGGTAAAAATCTAATAATCCAAATTTAACTCAAAGTAATTTTGATAACTTATGGAACATGCGACACAACCAATAAGTGGTTTTAGGGCTTTATTTTATTCCTGAACATTTCTGGTGAAAGTCATCCATCTCAGACTACGGATACCGCAGTGTGGACATGAGTGGAACAAACTGTGTGCAGTGGTTCCCTTCTGCATTTTTTTTATTTGGATCAAAACGCATTTTAATTTCCCTCCATCTTCGGGGTATAAAAAACAGCTTTACTCGACTAATTTAATGTTCTCGTCTAAAATTTGTGTCGGCAAGTCAGTTGCCTCAGTTATGTTTTCGGTAGCGATATCATGAGTATGGCCACCAATTAGAACAAGCTGTACTTCTATTCTACATTTGTTTTAAGTATGCTATTCAATAAAAAATAAGAAAAGTTGCGGAAGAATTTTAAGTTAACTTTAAAATACCTTACGTTTGGTAAATCTCTATCGCGAGATTTGCCGTAATAATAAGAAAGTTCTAATTGTTACGATCGTAAATGAATTGGTCGCTGTCCCGTCATCCGTTCCCGATTTTCGTCTCTGCCGTAACAATAAGAATTTCTCAGTTATTGTTACGGTTTTGTCGTGATTGTATCCTGTGCTTTACAAAAAGGTAATGCAACCAATATCAGAAGGATCGATACAAAATACTGAAAACGAGGTATTTCATGTGTGACCTAGGGGTGATGAATTAGTGAGGAAGAAAAAAGGAAGTGTAAAATTATTTTGTTATGACGCATATTGACGTAATAGTAGTCGCTTCTATTTACCGATAATCCTCGAAGTCATCCGAAAAAATATGTGTCTCTAGACTCATTCAAAATTTGACACGATGGGTGATGCTGAGAAAGGTGCCTTTTAACTTTATTTATTTGATGTTTTTAACCCTTTGGTTATTTGAAAAGAGCTTTAAATTGTTTTGAATGATAGTTATGTGAATAAAAGACGACGAGGCAAATTTTAATCCCCTTTAACCTCATCAACACATCCTGCATCTTCAGTACACGCAAGTAATTTATAGTTAAAATTAAATTCTGTCTTGAGAAACAAGCTTAATGATTCTATAATTCCCTTTCCAGTAAACAGTTTGTGAGAGTTGCCTTTGTAGTGGCGTAGTGGCTCCCATCAAGCCAAAAATCTTATAAGTATCTCAACAAAGGGTCTTGAACATGCACAGGATATTGCTCTCCCTTAGTCCAAATAACTATGCCGTCTTGGAAGCCTTTAATAATTTTGAACGTTTTGCTTCCTATGGCTCTAGGGATCTAAAAAAGTCCAAATGATACGACTAGCTCTCCCTATACACACGTGGATCCTTTTTTGTCCATAATGAAGGATTATCTTCAATCTTCATTAAGCGTCGTCTTGACACTGATCTTCACAACTGTAATGTCGGTTGCTCGTTTGTAATTTATTCACAGGTGTACTTTCACTTTGTATTAGGGCGCTGTCAGAAAAAAATAATTAATTAAACGACGGTGGATTCAAATCTGTGTGTGTCGTCTATATAATCACACAGAGCTGCTTGAATTTCGGTATCTACGTCGATGTTGAGTATTGTATCCAAATCTAAGTCCAATGATCCCGTTTTGAAATATACTTGATGTCTCAATTTTTCTCTCTCCAGGTCGTAATTACCACATACGAATAAATAATGTTCAATTGTTTCAGTCTCTCCACATGTACATTTGTTGCTTTCGGTATGTTTATTTATCAGATGTTGGTAGCTTTTGAGCTTTGAATATCCAGATCTAAGGCCGTTCAATATTGAAAAGTGTTTTTTAGATGGATAA
Organism: Arcuatula senhousia; assembly: GCA_963971305.1. Classification (NCBI taxonomy): domain Eukaryota; kingdom Metazoa; phylum Mollusca; class Bivalvia; order Mytilida; family Mytilidae; genus Arcuatula; species Arcuatula senhousia. The sequence continues at coordinate 44,407,500 of OZ020304.1, read as the reverse complement.
TCTAGCTTCCTCTTGTGTTCGATTTTTGGGTGATGGTTGTAGTACCTCCTTCCTACATTACTCATATCCCATTGTTTTTGCCACTTGAGTATCACAGATGTTCGTGCTGCATGTATGACATCTTGTTTTGTTACAGTTGAACTTAGTTCTTCGTTGTTTTCTGCCTCCTTTGCAGCTTCCTTTGCCAACCTATCAGCTTGTTCATTTCCTTCGATATCTGCATGTCCAGGTGTCCAATTTAGATTTATGATGATGCCTTTTGATTCAAGTTTCTTTTTCCGGTTTTTGATTTCATGTATAGTCTGTTTGTAATTTTCAGAGGTCCAGTTTAAAGAAATTATTCCAATGGCTGATTGACTATCAGAGAAAATGTTTAAATGATTAACAGATAGGTAGTTATATGTATCAACTTTTTCCAGTACAAGTTTAATAGCTACAAGTTCGGCTAATAATATAGACCCTCTATTTGACACCGGGTATTGAATGGTTTCCTGTTCTTCATTGTAATAAATTATTGCCCCAGCTCCACATGGCCCTGGGTTTCCCATGCATGATCCATCTGTAAATGCTAGTGCAGTGTTCGGCGGTACATTTTCAATCTTTCTTTGAATGATGATTTTGGCTTCTGTTGTTTGTTTTTCTGACCTATTTTTTGAACTTCCTAATGTAGTCCAGTATTCTGGTGGTTTTCTAATTGCTACCATACCACGACTTTCATATTGAGGTTCCATGTCCTTAATGTTGATTGATGTTTCCTTAGCACCCTTGCAAATGGTGTCAAGATAGAGTTGAAAAATTTCTCCATGAAATTTTCACCCTTGGAAGAATTGAATCTTTGGTGTTAGTACGACCCTGTCATAATAACCATGCCGCACATGTATTTTGCAACCGAACAAACGAAGACAGTAATCTACATATATGTAGGAATACATTAAAATTGACATTGTGACTAAATTTTCATATCAGACCTCATTATAAAACATTCTAACAACAGTTTCTCATGTTTGTCTATGTTTACATTAAAAAGTTACTCCCTGTCCCATTATATATTTACATGTATCAACAACAAAAATGCCCTTATCTAAGACCAAGAAAGTTGCTGAATGCATGATTTGTTTTACAGAGTAAAATGTAGGTTGCATCTTTATTAATTATTTAGTAAATGACAAAAATTTCATTTCCCTTTGCTACTACATACATGGAGATATAATTATTTTTTATTCATGCCAATTTCTTTTAATTTCCAGTATTTGAACTGAGATGTGCAGTCCAAGATTATGCGTGGGGTAAACTTGGAACATCCAGTGCTGTTGCTCAACTTGCTGCTTCTGCAGATAAACACTTCAAAATAGAGAATGACAAACCTTATGCTGAGGTATTGAGAGAGTTAAATTCACTTATCAGAAGATACAATAGACAATATGTAATTGGTTTCAACACATTTACAATAAATGGTTATACATGTACCCCAAAATCATGATAATGCATATTTTTATATTTGACTTGTTTACATGTACATTAACAAATTCACATACATGTAAATGTAGAAACAATGAATTAAAACTTACATTATATATTGTACATTCAAGCAAAGCAATACAAAAGGGACATTTAGCTACTAAAGACAAAATGGGGAGACAGTTGAATACAATACTTGATCAAAACAAAACTAATCTGCAAATGGTATCACAAACTTTTGAATCTGGAAAAAAATGGTAATTAAAGTCATTTGCAACAGAAGGTATTACAGCATTTCAACTGCATTCATGTCCATTAGATGTTGATTATTTGTATTCAAATTTATGGCCTGAGACCATAGTTATTTTTTCCAAATTTTTAATGCATTTTCAATATAGCCTTATGTCAATTTAAAAAAATCGCACCATTTCTTTTTAAATGAAACTTTGGCCACATATAGTTCATTAGCTTCCAGAACATTAGTTAAAAATTCAGAAAATCCTACCATCTAAAAAAATTTTGACTTTTTTTTTTAATTTACACCTATTAGGGTCAGAAAAGAGGTGCTTGAAAAATGAAAAAATCGCCTTTTTGCGCTTAGCCGAATCACAACTTTATTAATGAATTTCAAAAAAATTAAAACTTGATAAATTTAAACTATCTTTCATCTCTCATTCCACTCCAAGTTCATCCTTTAGTCATAAAAATTAACATTACAATAGCATTTACAAGAAATACTATGTTTGAATAGGGACTATGTTATTGGACAACGAAAATTGAAGGGAGCTAACTTTGGTCTCATGATCAGTTCCAACACATCAACACCCCATACGTATGATTCTTCCACCTAAAGACAAAATCTCCTGTCTTTTTTACCTATCTCCCATTCTCCCAACTTTTTGTGTTTTCTCCCGCTTTTTCAAGATTCGACAAAAACTGTGATTTATAGACATTTATTTTGTTCAGTCATAAAATATTTCTGATGTCTTAGGTTTTTTTTAGTTATTCAGACCTGAATTTCACAGGTAAAGTTTTGAAATGAAAGTTTATCGCCATAATTGACCTGATGACTGTATAAACAGTGGTATCAGTGAAGCCAAGCATTTTTGGCTCACGATAGTGTCCTCCATTAATGTTAGAATGCAATTTTAAAGAGCATAGGAAATCTCCCACTTTTTTGTCCAATCTCCAGCTAAATTAATCAAAACCTCCAGCTTTGCCATGACGGATCTGTCACATTATTGACACCCTAATGACTTGTAGCATCATTTATTTTACAATGTATGGTCAACCAACATAAGTTTTATGATCTATAGCCAAAGGTCAAAGCAGGTCTAGTTTAGTCTATCAGTTGAATATGTCTTTCCAATCTCGGGTTTTAAAACCTTTGTGTTAGATCTAATTGTCAGTCATAGTGCTGTAATTCAGATCTATATAACATTTTGTACACCTGTTCATGGTATTAAAAACGAAAGAATATGGAATATGGGCCAAAAAGACACGATCCACATATTGAAATGATTTTAATAATATCAGTCAGGGAGATCATCAAAATAAGTTATAATTTTTATAACTGATTTAGGTTATCTGAATTTAAAAAGATAACCATTTTCAGTTACTTTTGTTAAATTGATCACTTTCAAACCTACAAATTTTCATAGTTAGTGTATTTTCCCCCACTAGGCAAAATTTTTTCTGCATTAATTGAACTTTAAACTGTGTAGTTCAGCTATGAGTTTTAAATTGCAAGCTTATCTTATTGGTACGCAAGCCTCTCAAAGATGATGCCCATGGGAAATTAAAATGTCATTATCACAGCACCAGTGCTTAAATAATGATTTCCAATAAATAAACCTTGTAAAGTCATTGATAATCTATCAATTAAGATCAAAACTTTAGATTTAAGATTAGAATTCAAAGAAAATTTTACACTTTTGTAAAATTAGTCATTTTAAGTATGAAAATAGAAAAATAACTGAAACTGGTTACATTTTTAAAAAAATCAAGGGAAGTAACACAAATTTGACTAAAAAAGTAAAAATAAGTAACCTAGAATGGTTATAAAAAAATTATAACTGTTTTTGATGATCTCCCTGACTGAATATACAAAAGTAAATTCACCGTGTGTGAAGCGCTTTTCTGGATTAACCTTCAGACGCGCTAGGAGTAGAAAACTTGAAAAACCGGTAGAATATTAGATTTGATTTTAAAAAAAAGCCAAAAAATATTACAACAGTGACCAAACAGATAAATTTATCAATTTTTTAAGAAACAGCCAAACGTTGTCAAATTTTGGAAATATGTAAACTGTGTCTTTCGAACACATATTTGTAGTAGTTACCCTAATAAGGAATATGTACACTGTTAAAAATAATTATGCAATTTCAACAAAAACCATCAGTTTCATAGAAGATACACTTGCTTGTTTCTTTTTCAGCTATGGATGGGAACCCACCCAAATGGCCCTTCAGACATTTATAAAAATGGAGAATGTAAAGGGAGACTAGAAAAATGGATCAAACAAAATGGAGATTGTTTAGGGTCAAAAGTCAAGGAATATTTCAAGGGAAATCTTCCATTCTTGTTTAAAGTTCTATCAGTTAACAAATCGTTGTCAATTCAGGCACATCCTAACAAGGTAGGTACTTGTCAATATTGTGGGTTTAATATGGGGTACAAATAATGGGGGCGGGCCTGGATGGCCGAGTGGTCTAAGGCGCTGGTTTTAATACCACACTATTCATCACTAGTCAATCACTTCTCAGCTGGTGTTCGAGTCCCGTTTGTATTTAACAAAAAGGGACTTCCCCAACTGTATGTGATAAGGTTTGTCAGTAACCTGCCCAAGGTCGGTGGTTTGTACTCCGGTTGCCTCCACCAATAAAACTGACCGCCCTACATGGCCCAGGTGCGTCTATAAAGGGTGTTAAACACCAACACACACACGCATACAAATAATGGTGGTTTTCATGGGAGACAGTCACCCATGCAAATAATTATCCAATGCTGTCACTGTGTTATTTTTACATTATTTCTTTAATCTTATAGGAAACATGTTCAAACCAAACCTTGAAATCAATTGTCCAATGTAATGATTTTTATGGGAAGGCACAAATTTGATTCTCACAAAAATAGTTGAATCGACAGTATTATTTTATATGGTTAAGTAATCATGTACATGTACATGTTGTTGGATTTTTCAGAAGGAAAACATACAAATGTACATGTAGGTCACTATTTATCATCTACATGTATGCTGTTGTCTCCATCACTAAACTTTTAGTTGATGTTTCATAGCAACACCAGGTAAGCTTTTGATATTTGACCACACACAAGCCTTTTTAGCTCACCTGACCTGAAGGGTCATATGAGCTTTTGTCATCGTTAAGCGTCCGTTGTCCCTCCGTCCGTCGTCCGTCCGTCATCCATCCGTTAACTTTTCTTCAAAGATCTTCTTCTCTGAAACCACTGAAGGGATTGCATTGAAACTTGGTATACTTGTTCTTTAGGATGTCCTCTACCAAGTTTGTGAATTATATACATGTTGCCAAACCAACATGGCGGCTGTTGCTAAAAATAGAACAGGGGGGTCAGACCATTGTTTTTGGCTTATAACTCAAAAAGTATAAGAGATAGAGAAAATCCGAAGCAACTCTCCTTGTTCAGCATCAAAAGCTCTACAAATCTTTCCATTGAGTCAAAATTGTGAAACGACTCCTTATTGGAGTTATTGCCCTTTAATCATCAAAATTGACCATCTTTGCAGTTTTTGGACTATTTCTTGAAAACCGTTAGAGCTTAAGCTCATTGAGATCTACGACAATGATTCAGGTTCTAAATTCTAAGATCAGCCGTTTAAGAGTTATTCCCCTTTAACTGTTTTTTTTTTTCCATTAATTTACACTGATTTTCAAAAATATTATTCTCTGAAGCCACTGAAGGGATTGCATTGATACTTGGAATACTTGATCTTTAGGATGTCTTCTACCAAGTTTGTGAATTATATACATGTCGCCCAACCAACATGGCCACCGTTGCTAAAAATAGAACAGGGGGGTCAGTCCATTGTTTTTGGCTTATAACTCAAAAAGTATAAGAGATAGAGAAAATCCAAAGCAACCTTCCTTGTTCAGCATCAAAACAACCTTCCTTGTTCAGCATCAAAAGCTCTACAAATCTCTTCATTAAGGCGAAATTGTGAAACGACTCCTTATAGGAGTTATTGCCCTTTAATCATCAAAATTGACCATTTTTGCAGTTTTTGGACTATATCTTGAAAACCGTTAGAGCTAGAGGAAAAGGTAGCATTGCAGAATTGTTAAGCTCATTCAGATCTACAAAATTGATTTCAGAGTCAAAATTGTCAGATCAGCCATTGAAGAGTTGTTCCCCTTTAACTGTTTTTTTTTTCCATTAATTTTAACTGATTTTCAAAAATCTTCTTCTCTGAAACCACTGTAAGGATTGCTTTGAAACTTGGTACACTTGATCTTTAGAAAGTCTTCTACCAAGTTTGTGAATCATATACATGTTGACCAACCAACATGGCCGCCATTGCTAAAAATAGAACAGGGGGTCAGAGTATTGTTTTTGGCTTATAACTCGAAAAGTAGAAGAGATATGAGAAAATCCGAAGCAAATTTTCTTGTTCAGCATCAAAAGGTCCTAACAGGAGTTATTGCCCTTTAACCGTTTTTTTCTATTAATTTAAACTGATTTCCAAAAATCTTCTCCGAAACCACTGAAAGGATTGTTTTGTATACTTGAAAGTTTGTGAAATTTATTCAAACTTTGGCATAAGAGATCAGGTGAGCAATTCAGGCTCGTGGGAGCCTCTAGTTTAGAACCTAGTATGTTTGAATAGCCCTTAATTTAATCCACACTTCAGCTTTGACATTTTAACTACATTTTTTTTCATTTTGCCTCCTAAGTATTGAACTTTTTGATTACTTGTCACTTTTACTTATAGTTTGTGTTCTTGTTCTTCTAGGTGCTGGCTGAAAAACTTCATAGAGAAAAACCAGAGCATTATAAAGATCCTAATCACAAACCAGAGATGGCAATAGCACTGACTCCATTCAAGGCAATGTGTGGCTTCAGACCCATTAAAGAAGTAGCAGAGTTTATAACAAGTGAGATAATCATGATAATAGCAAAGGTGCATATGCCCCAGAAGTACATGTAGTAGTTAAGTACAGTTGCACCCATTTCTGAACTTATTAACCTTGCTTTTTATACCCTGCCACACGAAGTGGCGAGGTATTATGTTATTCCCTCAGTTTCTTTCGGTGTTTGGTTGTCCATCCGTCCGTCCCCCAAAGGTTTTCTATCTCTATATAGATGTATAGTATATATACAAATATATTTAACTATTGATGAATATTATGGCGGGGTTTATCATTTAATGTCCCATTAGATGCACAATTTTTTGGTTAAGTGATATTTGAAATATCATATTATAGCCTGTTATGTTTAAAGTTTTATGAGAAGCTATAAATGTCAGTGAAACTTGGTATGCTTATGCTGTTATGCGTCAGTGCTTATAATCACTACAATTGTACATGTATCTTCATCTTTAAACCCTTGTAAAAAAAATTGTGATTTTTCTCTCACACAGAAATAGAACCTTTAAGAATAGTTGTTGGTCATAAGAATGCCGTCAAGCTGATTACAGTGAGTAAGAGCAATGATATGGTACTACACCGTGAGGCAATGAAAGACTGTTTTACTGGGCTGATGGAACAGGATAAAGACATTATTCAAAGAGAATTAAACAATCTATTTCAAATGGTTCAGCAATTTGGTGAGTGTCAAAATAAGTTGCACTTTTCAGAGCCACACATCTACTGTATTTCAGATTCTCTTGAAGAAAACAAATCAAATCAAATCAAATATCTATATTGGACATAGCACAGTAATATGTGTGATCTGTAATCCAAGTTAAAACATATAGAAAAGAAAGCAGCAACTAAGAAATTTACAAAGGATAGAGCATACATATATGATGATGCACGTCTGATAAAATAAATATACATATTAAATTGGTTTTTGCTTCAGTTATTATTTACAATGATACTTAAATGTACAGCTCATTAAGCTCTACAAAAGTCTCCATCAGTCGAAGTTGTCAGATGACCCCTTTCAGGGTTCAGCTTATTAAGCTTTACAAAAGTCTCCATTGGGTCGAACTTATCAGATGGCTTTTACAGGTCAAAAATAGCATTTCTTTATGTTTTTATACGACCGCAAATTTTTGCGATCGTATTATGTTATGGCGATGTCGTCGTCGTTGTCGTCGTCGTCTGTAGACACTTTGATTTCCGTGCGATAACTTTAGTTGTAGTGAACCAATTGTTATAAAATTTTGATATGATGTTTATAACCACTAAAGGAAGGTTGGTATTGCATTTGGGGTTTCTGGCCCCTACCGTTTTAGAAAAAAGGGCCAAAAGGGGCTAAAACGGGTGTATTGACAAAACGTCTGTAGAATGTTTAATTTTCATCTGATTTTGATCATTCTTTTTTTATTGTATTCCTCTATAAATTATGTCAACAAAATGTAACAACACCTTTGATGTATCTTGTACGGTTACATTGCTATAAGGGGTCAAAAAGGGGCCACACCAAAAAAATTGACTTTTTTATTTGTGGTCCGATTTTCAAAATCTTTTTTTCATTGGAGTCCTTGTAAAAATCCCTGCCAGCGTTTTTATACCCCCGCTTCGAAGAAGAGGGGGGTATACTGTTTTACCCTTGTCCGTCCGTCCGTCCGTCCGTCCGTCCGTCCGTCCGTCCGTCCGTCCGTCCGTCCGTAACAAAACTTCCGTCGCAATTTTCTAAGCAACTGCATGAGATAGAGGTCTGATATTTTGTATACAGCTTTATCCTATAGTGCCATATGGTGTATACCAATTTTATGCTCCTAGGTAGTCTACTTTCTGTTAACCGAATACTTAGGTTTTAACACATAATGAACATAATTGCAAAATTTCCGTCACAGTTTCCCAAGCAACTACATGAGATAGAGGTCTGATATTTTGTATACAGCTTTATCCTATAGTACCATATGGTGTATACCGATTTAATGCTCCTAGGTAGTCTACTTCCTGTTTACCGAATACTTAGGTTTTTACACATAATTTTTACACATAATGGACATAAATGCAAAATTTCCGTCACAGTTTCCCAAGCAACTACATGAGATAGAGGTCTGATATTTTGTATACAGCTTTATCCTATAGTACCATATGGTGTATACCAATTTTATGCTCCTAGGTAGTCTACTTCCTGTTTACCGAATACTTAGGTTTTTACACATAACCGACATAAATGCATAATTTCCGTCACAGTTTCCCAAGCAACTACATGAGATAGAGGTCTGATATTTTGTATACAGCTTTATCCTATAGTACCATATGGTGTATACCGATTTTATGCTCCTAGGTAGTCTACTTCCTGTTTACCGAATACTTAGGTTTTTACACATACTGGACATAAATGCAAAATTTCCGTCACAGTTTCCCAAGCAACTACATGAGATAGAGGTCTGATATTTTGTATACAGCTTTATCCTATAGTATTATATGGTGTATACCGATTTTATGCTCCTAGGTAGTCTACTTCCTGTTTACCGAATACTTAGGTTTTTACACATAACGAACATAAATGCAAAATTTCCGTCACAGTTTTCCAAGCAACTACATGAGATAGAGGTCTGATATTTTGTATACAGCTTTATCCTATAGTACCATATGGTGTATACTGATTTTATGCTCTTAGGTAGTCTACTTCCTGTTTACGGAATACTTAGGTTTTTACACATAACCGACATAAATGCATAATTTCCGTCACAGTTTCCCAAGCAACTAAATGAGATAGAGGTCTGATATTTTGTAAACAGCTTTATCCTATAGTACCATGTGGTGTATACCAATTTCATGCTCCTAGGTAGTCTACATTCTGTTTAACTTAGGTTTTGGGAGCGGGGGTATCACTCGTGAGCATAAGCTCACAGATTTACTTGTTTAATCAGATTTGCAATATCTCATACCGTTTTCGAGAAATTAGGGGTCAAAGGGGCCAAAAACACCATTTATAAAAGTTTGTCCAGGCAAATAGTTTTTTTACCAATATTAAGTTGTAGTGGGCCAGCCGATTGTTATGAAGTTTAAATATGATGATTATATCCACTAAAGGAATATTGGTTTTGTATATGGGGTTTGTGGCCCCTACTGTTTTAGAAAAAAAGGGCCAAAGGGGGTAAAACGGGTGTATTGACAAAACTGTTGTAGAATGTTCATTATTCATTCAATTATGAAAATTCTTTTTTTGTTGAAGTGCTCATGAAATTCTGTCTTCTAAAGGTGTCAATGATTTTGATATGTATTTCACCATTACATTGCTACAGGGGGCAAAAGACAGGCCACACCCATAAAATCAACTTTTTTTATTTTTTGTCCGATTTACAAAATCTTTTTTCGTTGGAATCCTTGTGAAAATCCCTGGCTGCGTTTTTCAATTAAATTTGCAATATCTCTTACCGTTTTCCAGAAATTAGGGGTCAAAGGGGCCAAAAACACCAATTTTAAAAGTTTGTCAAGGCAAATAGTTTTATACTTAAAATTCAGTTGTAGTTATTACATGTATATAAATAAGGCCTTTTGTATTAGATGTTGATGTAAATATATATGTGTCAAAAATGCATTTTTAAGTCCACCACAGGATGCATGTGTCAAAAAGCTTTGTAAGTCCACCATGGGCTTCATGTGACCAAAGCAATGGACTATCCATATTAGGCCTCCAACGTACAGGGTTAAACTTGTTGCGGTCGTATCATGCTGCGCTCGGCGTAGCCTTTTATTGTCCTATAGATTGAAAACTAATTCAGAGAAAGAAAAGATGTTGCTTGCTTAAACTTGCAGCTCTTTACAAAAGCTTCACAAAAGTCTCTATTGGGTCTCAGTTGTCAGATTACCCCTTAAAGAAAAGACTCTTATGGCTTAAGTTCCAGGTGAGCGATTCAGGCTCCTGGAAGCCTTTTGTTCTTGTACAGAATACATGTATTGATATTTTCATTAAATTTTAACACTTTGATATTGTACCTGATATGAAATATTTACTAAAACATGAAAATATCCCCTTGTTAAGAACATATATTACCTGACAAATATGAAGTATCCCCTACATCAATTTCTTTCTTAAGCCAATTGTGAAAAATTATGGAGCTTAAGTTTTCCTATTCATACAACATGTACAAGCTAACACAAATTTATGATGTATTCAACAACTTCTTTTTATGTATTTTTCAGAATGTGAAAAGAGAGATACTGGTCTTTTTCTTACTGAAATGTTAAGCAAACTGAACACAGAATTTCCAGGAGATGTTGGTATTTTTGCAATTTACTTCCTCAATATTGTAACACTTAAACCAGGGGAGGCTATGTTTTTGGAGGCCAACTATCCACATGCTTATTTATCTGGAGGTAAGATATTATTGAATTTAGTTGAAAACTTGGATGATCAATCTCAATTCATACAAATGTCAAAGAAGACAAAAATTGCATTAAAGATTGCAATGGTCCTGACTTGGTACAGGCATTTTCAAAAGAAATGGTGTGTCAGCCCAATTGAAATGCACCAAAGGTTCTGTTTCCAGTGCAATCTTAGTGCCCATGTGTACATGATATAAAGGTCATTATATAAAATTCAAGAAAAATATGATGAACATGGGAAAAGACAATATGCAATGTTATTATACCTTCAGCAATCAAAGTTGTATATACCAGTAGTTCAAAATAAAGTTAAGGTATCCTTCTGTAAGCTCAGTCATAATATTGCTAGATTTTTCTGCTATTTTAATACTAATTGGTTAGATGGAGTCATAGAGGAGGTGCTAATTAGCTTTTCGTTGGTCAGGCAACCAGAGAAATGTCGGTGTCATATGGGTTGTAAGAACACTTCATATTACATATTATAGCAAGAAATTTTCTTATCAGATTGTATGGAATGTATGGCTTGTTCAGACAATGTTGTAAGAGCTGGGCTCACACCTAAGTTTAGAGATGTACACACTTTGTGCGAGATGCTTGATTACACCGGGCGACCTGCCATCAAGACTAAACTCAAACCCTCAAAAGAAGACACTTCTCAGCATGGTGTAACAGAAATATACTTCACGCCACCCATTAATGACTTTGCAGTTAATGTAATTGAGGTAAGATTTTGTATTTGTGTCCTTGGGTACTACCTTGTTCTCACGCACACTAATCTCCGAATGCTCAAAGCGTAAATATTTGTTTTTGACCACATGAAAGCTATCCTTGAAGAACAGTTCAAGAATACTTCAAGCTCTCAAAATGTTTATCCATGCCCATGGGGATGTTTTTATGACCCATCTATGAAAGAAGGGGGGCATACAGTGTTCGGGTCTGTTTGTCGGTCCGTCCGTCCCAAATGTTGTGAGATGGGACATTTTTGGTTATATCCTGGTTTTAACATATATCAAGTCAAATGTGTCACTGTGACTTTTGTTGAAGAACAATTTTCATACATGTAGCAATGTTCCATTAATGTTTCATTTTAATATTTTTTCATTTCATGGTAAATTTGTGCTGGCCTGATAAACATCCTACCCATTTGTATTTAGATTGTTGCGAATCCAGCAGAACCCTCCTTATATACACGTATATTTGGTTTAAAGATAGCATCAATACAAATAACCATATGTTATCTTTTACAGATATCCAGTGGCTGTGAAAAAGTGTGTTTACAACCTATAGATAGTGCTAGTATTCTGATGGTGCAGAGTGGAGAAGGATCTGCCACTAATTCCACATTAAGTTCACCACTAGGTGTCAGAGCTGGGTCAACACTATTTATATCAGCCAATGAAACTGTCATTATAGAGGTGCATTCCCAAGGAATGTTACTGTTTAGAGCATATGCAGGCTTGTGATTAAAATCTCAGGATTTTTACTATTTCCATGGGTGTTTCTAGGGCAATCAATTTATTGTGTGAACTGCTTATGTAGCCGTGACAAGCTTTACAATGTGTTCATTATCCTAAAAAATCCAATTTTCCATATTGAAAAAAAAAATGTTCATGCATTTTTGTTTTACTGTAAAAGATCTGTTTCAATCAAGAAAAAAAGATTCTTGTCATATTTTACTGTATACATGAACACTGTTATGATGTAAATTATGAGAATTCCTACCTCAAAATTAAATGTATATGAAAAATAAGATTACATGGATCAAACAAAAGATCAGCTAAAACAAGCACTTGTTTAAATTTCAGAAAATGAATAATCTTGTTATCAGTCTGACAAAGGCTGGATACATAAGAGCTGTCAGTTTTCACTTATCTTTTGTATTTCACACAACCTCTTGATATGTGGTCTGGGCTGTTCCAGCAAAACATACATGGGACGGGGGGAAGGCAATTTAATTTGCTGGTATGTTTGGGTGTTAGAAACTTGTATTAAGTTAAAAGAAATTAAGGAAAGTTTAATAATTTGCTTCTATGGGTGGTACCCCTGTAGAAAAAGTGCCTTCCCCTGGTCCCATGTATGTTTTGCTGGAACAGCCCTTTTGTATTCAGCACCATAACGTGGGATTTAGAATTTAGATAATAATTCTTATACTAAGGGCCTTACTCACAAATCAAAAGGGCAAGACAGACTTCACTTGGTTGGTTGATACTGGGGCTAGTTACAAATATAGATTAATGTACAATTTTTTTTAAAACCAGTACCATAATTATTTTTTTTTCTTCAAAAACAATGAATTTTCTAGTCCTTGTACAAGGTTTTGAATTGCAATTTCTTCTTCAATACTGTCCTATTTTTACATCAATTTGTTTAAAAACAACCTAACTTTAAAATTAACTAAAAAAAAAAACGACCTTCAGTAATATTGAAAAATCAAAACCATAGCAATTTTAAAAGCAACCTTGGGTCTTAGGGGGTACCTTTTGGGATGCCCATTTGAAAAATAGGAGGTTCATATTTCATATCTATTATTGAACTTTCACTGTAGGTTATTTTACTTTGTTTTTTTATAGGACCGCAAATTTTTGCGATCGTATAATGTTATGGCGATGTCATCGTCGTCGTCGTGGTCGTCGTCTGGGGACATTTGGTTTCCATGCGATAACTTGAGTAAATGTTGACCAATTGTTATGAAATTTTAATATGATGTTTGTAACCACTAGAGGAAGGTTCCTATTGTATTTGGGGTTGGTGGCCCTTACCGTTTTGGAAAAAAGGGCCAAAAGGGGCTAAAACGGGTGTATTGACAAAACTGTTGTAGAATGTTTATTATTCAATAGATTTTGAAAATTCTTTTTTTATTGAATTCCTCATTAAATTCTGTCAACAAAATGTGTCAATGGTTTTGATGTATATTGAACCGTTACATTGCTACAGGGGGTCGAAAAGGGGCCACACCCCAAAAAATGACTTTTTAGCTCACCTGGACCGAAGGTCCATGTGAGCTATTACCATCACTTGGCGTCCGTCGTCGTCGTCGTCGTCTGTCGTCTGTCGTCGTCGTCTGTTAACAATTTTTCAAAAATCTTCTCCTCTGAAACTACCAAACAGAATTTAATGAAACTTGGTATGAATGATCCTTAGGGTGTCCTGCACCAAACTTGTGTTTTGATTTTTGATCTGTTAAAAAACATGGCCACCGTTACTAAAAATAGACTAGGGGGGTCAGACTACTGTTTTTGGCTTATAAATCAAAAAGTATAAGAGATAGAGGAAATCTGAGGCCACTCTACTGATTCAGCATCAAAAGCTCTACAAAAGTCTCCATTTGGTCAAAGTTGTCAGATGACCCCTTATAGGGGTTACGGCCCCTTAAAGGTGAAAAATAGCATTTTTTCATGTTTTTGGCCTACAGAATGAAAACTAATGCAGATAGAGATTAGCTTTTGCTTGCTTAAATGTTCAGCTCATTTAACTCTACAAAAGTCTCCATAGGGTCGAAGTTGTCAGATGACCCCTTATAGGGGTTACGGCCCCTTAAAGGTGAAAAATAGCCATTTTTCATGTTTTTAGCCTACAGAATGAAAACTATTGCAGATAGAGATTAGCTGTTGCTTACTTAAATGTTCAGCTCATTTAGCTCTACAATATTCTCCATAGGGTCGAAGTTGTCAGATGACCCCTTATAGGGGTTACGGCCTCTGAAAAATAGCGATTTTTCATGTTTTTGTCCTACAGAATGAAAACTATTGCAGATAAAGATTAGCTGTTGCTTACTTAAATGTTCAGCTCATTTAGCTCTACAAAATTTTCCATAGGGTCGAAGTTGTCAGATGACTCCTTATAGGGGTTACGGCCCCTGAAAAATAGCGATTTTTCATGTTTTTGGCCTACAGCAGATAGAGATTAGCTGTTGCTTGCTTAAATGTTCAGCTCATTTAGCTTTACAAAATTCTCCATAGGGTCGAAGTTGTCAGATGACCCCTTATAGGGATTACGGCCCCTGAAAAATAGCGATTTTTCATGTTTTTGTCCTACAAAATGAAAACTATTGCAGATAGAGATTAGCTGTTGCTTGCTTAAATGTTCAGCTCATTTAGCTCTACGAAAGTCTCCATAGGGTCAAAGTTGTCAGATAGCCCCTTAAAGGGGTAACGGCCCCTGAAAAATAGCGTTTTTTCATGTTTTTGGCCTACAGAATGAAAACTGTTGCACATAGAGATTAGCTGTTGCTTGCTTAAATGTTCAGCTCATTTAGCTCTACAAAATTCTCCATAGGGTCGAAGTTGTCAGATGACCCCCTTATAGGGGTTACGGCCCTTGAAAAATAGCAATTTTTTCATGTTTTTGACCTACAGAATGAAAACTATTGCAGATAGAGATTAGCTGTTGCTTGCTTAAATGTTCAGCTCATTTAGCTCTACAAAATTCTCCATAGGGTCGAAGTTGTCAGGTGACTCCTTATAGGGGTTACGGCCTCTGAAAAAAGCAATTTTTCATGTTTTTGGCCTACAGAATGAAAACTATTGCAGATAGAGAATAGCTGTTGCTTGCTTAAATGATCAGCTCATTTAGCTCTACAAAAGTCTCCATAGGGTCTAAGTTGTCAGATGACTCCTTATAAGGGTTATGGCCCCTTATAGGTGAAAAATGGTGTTTTTGGCCTATAGAATAAAAACTATTGCAGGTAGAGAAAAGCTGTTGCTTGCTTAAATGTTCAGCTCATTTAGCTCTACAAAAGTACAGGGTCAACATCAAGACCAGGTGAGCGATTCAGGCTCCTGGGAGCCTCTTGTTTATTTGTGGTCCGATTTTCAAAATCTTTTTTTCATTGGAATCCTTGTGAAAATCCCTGCCTGCGTTTTTCAATCAGATTTGCAATATCTCTTACGGTTTTTGAGAAATTAGGGGTCAAAGGGGCCAAAAACACCATTTTTAAAAGTTTGTAAAGGCAAATAATTTTATACCAAAAATTTAGTTGTACTGGGCCAGCCAATTGTTATGATGTTTTGATATGATGTTTGTAACCACTAGAGGAAGGTTCCTATTGTATTTGGGGTTGGTGGCCCTTACCGTTTTGGAAAAAAGGGCCCAAAGGGGCTAAAACGGGTGTATTAACAAAACTGTTGTAGAATGTTTATTATTCAATAGATTTTGTAAATTCTTTTTTTTATTGAATTCCTCATTAAATTCTGTCAACAAAATGTGTCAATGGTTTTGATGTATATTGAACCGTTACATTGCTACAGGGGGCCAAAGACTGGCCACACCCAAAAAATCAACTTTTTTATTTGTGGTCCGATTTTCAAAATCTTTTTTTCATTGGAATCCTTGTGAAAATCCCTGCCTGCATTTTTCAATCAGATTTGCAATATATCTCACTGTTTTTGAGATATAAGGGGTCAAAGGGGCAAAAAACACAATTTTTAAAAGTTGGTCAAGGCAAATGGTTTTACACAAGAATTTAGCTGTAGTGGGCCAGCCAATTGTTATGAAGTTTAAATATGATGATTACACTGAAGGAAGCTTTTTATTGCATTTGGGGTTTGTGGTCCTAACCTTTTTTAAAAAAAAGGGCCAAAAGGGGCTAAATTGTGTAAAAAATGTCATTGAATTTAGAAATAAGATTTTTTATCTATTAAATGTTATTGTAAATATATATGTGTCAAATATGCATTTTAAAGTCCACCATAGGATGCATGTGTAAAAAAGCTTTGTAAGTCCACCATGGGCTGCATGTGACCAAAGCAATAGACTATCCATATTGGGCCTCCAATGTACAGGGTTCATCTTGTTGCGGTCGTATCATGCTGCGCTCGGCGTAGCTTTTTATTACTACAGGATATCTATCAGGAATTTAGAACTTAACATACAAATTACTTTTAAACCATGCTACTTGAAGGGCCTTTAATACATAAAGCCAGTGACTAAGGGCTTTAAAAACTGTTAAAAACTTGGACAATATTCTACCTTATTTCGAAGTTCAGATACATGTAGTATTTTGTAAACTAATTTGCTACCTCAAGCAAGAATTTACAGGTAAATCTTCTCAAGTTTCTTAAGTAATGAAATGATATATACCAGCATAGTTTATTACTGTTCAAAAGAAGGTAAATTTGTTATTACAAAACTGAATTTAAAATAAAGAAATAATCTAATAATGATATGTTTTTCATTTGTGAAAATTAACAATACAATTTTAATTTGATTTTTACCTCCAATGGTTTATTTTTTCCTATTTTTCACCATTACTACATTATCTTATTGTATAGCATAATAATGAGCTTAATCATGTATTGATTTAATTGAAATATATAATAAATCCTATGTCTTGATTATTTTTTTACATTTTTATACGACCGCAAAAAATTTGCGATCGTATTATGTTATGGCGATGTCGTGGTTGTCGTCGGCGTCGTCGTCGTTGTTATTGTCTGTGGACACTTTTGTTTCCGTGCGTTAACTTGAGTAAATTTGACCGATTGTTTTGAAATTTTGATATGATGTTTTTTATCACTAAAGGAAGGTTGGTATTGTATTTGGGGTTTGTGGCCCCTACTGTTTTAGAAAAAAGGGACCAAAAGGGGAAAAATGTGTGTTTTATCAAAACTGCTGTATAACGTTTATTTTCCATCCAATTTTGAGCATTCTTTTTTCATTGTATTGCTCAATAAATTCTGTCAACAAAATGCAACAACAGTTTTGATGTATGTTGCACCGTTACATTGCTATAAGGGGTCAAAAAGGGGCCACACCCAAAAAATCGACTTTTTTATTTGCGGTCTGATTTTCAAAATCTTTTTTTTTATTCGAATCCTTGTGAAATTCCCTGCCTGCATTTTCCAATCAGATTTGCAATATCTCTTACCATTTTTGAGAAATTAGGGGTCGAAGGGACCAAAAATGCATTTTTTTAAAGTTTGTCAAGGCAAATAGTTTTATACCAAAAATTAAGTTGTAGTGGGCCAACCAATTGTTATGGAGTTTTAATATGATGATTATATCCACTAAAGGAATGTTGGTTTTGTATTTTTGGTTTTTGGCCCCTACTGTTTTGAAAAAAAGGGCCAAAAAACAGGTGTATTGACAAAACTGTTGAAGAATGTTTATTACTCATTCAATTTTGAAAATTCTTTTTTTGTTGAATTGCTAAAAAAATTCTGTCTACTATATGTTTCAATGATTTTGATATGTATTTCACCATTACATTGCTACAGGGGGCTTACGATAGGCCACGCCCATAAAATCATTTTTTTTATTTTTGGTCCAATTTTCCAAATCCTTTTTTTAATTGGATTCCTTATGAAAATCTCTGCTTTATTTGTTAATCGAAATTTGCAAAATCTTTAACTGATTTTGAGAAATTAGGGGTCAAAGGGCCAATAATATACAAGTTGATACATAACTATTTAATTCTTTGAACATTTTTGGCCAGTAATACTTTTGTCTAATGAGGTCATAAGTTTTATCTACACCCATGTGATAAATGAGGCTTTATGTATTAGATGTTGATGTAAATATATATGTGTCAAAAATGCATTTTTAAGTCCATCACAGGATGCATGTGTCAAAAAGCTTTGTAAGTCCACCATGGGCTTCATGTGACCAAATCAATAGACTATCCATAATGGGCCTCCAACGTACAGGGTTTATTAAAATTTAACATTGATTGATGTGGCTTGTCTGTTGGTAAATTCTCAGGACTTGTTAATGGAGATTTTCAAAAGTTGTCAGCTCTTCTCTCCATCAATATTCGACATTTTTGTATGTCACATCATAGATATAGAAGATAATGGGATGTGGAAAAAGTGTATACGACATAACCTTAAATATTAACCTACAATATTAACGATAATTTCAAAAATCCACAATGGAAAACAGCCAATAGCCTTCAATGTGACCAGAGGTCCCTGCTAGCTGTTTTACAATTCTACAATAGCACACATGGTCACATAAACTCTGATCAAAATGTTGACAAGGAGCAACTCATTGTTGTATTTTCAATTATTTTGGTGATTACTTCTGTCTACACTAAAAATTATTTGTTATCCTTTGATACTAGTTGAACTGAAGTTGTTAGAAGATCTAAAATAAAAATTGCTGCCCTCTACAGGTTAGATATTTATTCTTTTTGGTCTCGCCTGCGAAGCAGAGCAGGACATAGGTGTTAATTTACCGGCGGCGGCGGCAGTGACAGCAGCGTTAACTTTTTGGAATTTTTAAGAGCACCTCCATATCTTAAGAACTATAAGTCCTAGGTTGATGAAACTTGGTATGCATATGCCCCAGTAGTAGCTTAGCACAGTTGCATCCCCATCTTTTGACCTTGACCTTGATTTTCCAGTTGAGTGACTGACAATTTTCAATACATATAGTAGCAATGGTAAAGTTTTGTGAGCACCTCCATATTTAAGAACTATAAGTTCTACATTGATGAAACTTGGTATGCCTATGCCCCAGTAGTAGCTTAGCACAGTTGCATCCCCATCTTTTGACCTTGACTTTGATTTTCCGGTTGAGTGACTGACAATTTTCAATACAATTAATAGCAATGGTAAAGTTTTGTGAGCACCTCCATATCTCAAGAACTATAAGTCCTATATTGATGAAACTTGGTATGCATATGCCCCAGTAGTAGCTTAGCACAGTTGCATCCTCATCTTTTGACCTTGACCTTGATTTTCCGGTTGAGTGACTTTTACAATTTTCAATACATATAATAGCAATGGTAAAGTTTTGTGAGCACCTCCATATCTCAAGAACTATAAGTCCTAGGTTGATGAAACTTGGTATGCATATGCCACAGTAGTAGCTTAGTATATTTGTGTCCTCATCTTTCGACCTTGACCTTGATTTTCTGGTTAAGTGACTTTGACAATTTTCAATACATATAATAGCAATAGTAAAGTTTTGCGAGCACCTCAATATCTCAAGAACTATAAGTCCTAGGTTGATAAAACTTGGTATGCATATGCCCCAGTAGTAGCTTAGCACAGTTCCATCATCATCTTTTGACCTTGACCTTGATTTTCTGGTTGAGTGACTTTGATTATCTCTATTGCATATATTTGCAATGTTTAAGTTGTATAAACATCTTTTGATCTCAGAAACTGAAAATCCATGTAATTTTAAAATATAGTGGAAGTAAGAAACGGAATAATTGTTTCTGATGGTGCTGGCAGGCGAGACAAACTTTAGTGTACACCTTGTTTAGCTTATGCATTTATTACAAATAGGTAAAATGTATAGATTTCCTTAACCATCAGCACATGAAATTCTAGGAAAGTTTTCTTTTAATTTTCAGACAACTCGCCCCATATCATGCATATGAGATGTTTCCCTATAAAAGTAGGTCAAGAGTAAACTAGTAATATATTGTATTCTGTCTTCTTGCATTCAAGAATTCTGCTAATGAATGTCTACAGAAGTCTCTATTGTCCCCCGCCGCAACACTAAGGAGGTACATAGTAATGGTCTTCGTGCGTCCGTCCGTCTGTGGGTCTGTCCGTGTGTCCGTCACACTTTTATGAGCGCAAAAAAAAAATGATGACCCCTTATATGGGTTACAGTCCCTTAAAGGTGAAAAATAGTGTTTTTCTTGTTTTTGCCCTATAGAATGAAAACTATTGCAGAAAGAGAAAAGTTGTTGTTGCTTAAATGTTCAGCTTATTTAGCTCTACAAAAGTCTCCATAGGATTGAAGTCGTCTGATGACCCCTTATTGGGGTAACAGCCCCTTAAATAACTTTTTAGCTCACCTGGACCAAAGGTCCAGGTGAGCTATTGCAATCACTTGGCGTCTGTCGTCTGTTAACAATTTTTCAAAAATCTTCTCCTCTGAAACGTCTGAACAGAATTTAATGAAACTTATGATTGATCCTTAGGATATCCTGTACAAAAGTTGTGTTTCGATTTTTGATCCGTTAAAAAACATGGCCGTTGTGGCTAAAAATAGACCAGGGGGTCAGACTACTGTTTTTGGCTTGTAAATCAAAAAGTATAAAAGATAGATGAAATCTGATGCCAGCCTACTGCTTCAGCATCAAAAGTTCTACATTGGTTGGAAGTTGTCAGATGACCCCTTATAGGGGTTACAGGCCCTTATAGGCAGAAAATAGTGTTTTTGGCCTATAGAGTGTACTATTGCAGATAGGGAAAAGCTGTTGCTTGCTTTAATGTTCAGCTCATTTAGCTCTACAAAAGTCTTTATAGGGTCGAAATTGTCAGATGACCCCTTATAGGGGTTACAGCCCCTTAAAGGCGAAAAATAGTGTTTTTGGCCTATAGAATAAAAACTATTGCAGATAGAGAAAAGCTGTTGCTTGCTTAAATGTTCAGCTCAATTAGCTCTACAAAATTCTCCTTAGGGTCGAAGTTGTCAGATGACCCCTTATAGGGGTTACAGCCCCTTAAAGGCGAAAAATAGTGTTTTTGGCCTATAGAATGAAAACTATTGTAGATAGAGAAAAGCTGTTGCTTGCTTAAATGTTCAGCTCATTTAGCTCTACAAAAGTCTCCATAGGGTCGAAATTGTCAGATGACCCCTTATAGGGGTTACAGCCCCTTAAAGGCAAAAAATAGTGTTTTGGCCTATAGAATAAAAACTATTGCAGATAGAGAAAAGCTGTTGCTTGCTAAAATATTCAGCTCATTTAGCTCTACCAAAGCCTCCATGGGGTTGAAGTTTTCAGATGACCCTTTATAGGGGTTAAAGCCCCTTAAAGGCGAAAAATAATGTTTTTGGCCTATAGAATGAAAACTATTGCAAATAGAGAAAAGCTGTTGCTTGCTTAAATGTTCAGCTCATTTAGCTCTACAAAAGTCTCCATAAGGTCAAAGTTGTCAGATGACCCCTTATAGGGGTAACAGCCCCTTAAAGGTGAAACATTGCGTTTTTGCATGTTTTTGGCCTAAAGAATGAAAACTATTGTAGATACAGAAAAGCTGTTGCTTGCTTAATTGTTCAGCTCATTTAGCTCTACAAAAGTCTCCATAGGGTCAAAGTTGTCAGATGACCCCTTATAGGGATTACAGCCCCTAAATTAACATGTTCATGATTTTTGCTTATATAATGAAAACTATAGCAGACAAGGAAAATTGTTGCTTGCTTAAATGTTCAGTTTATTTAGCTACATAAAGTTATTTATAGGGTTGACATCAAGACCAGGTGAGCGATTCAGGCTCCTGGGAGCCTCTTGTTTTCACGTTTTTTGCCTATGGAATGAAAAGTATTGCAGATAGAAAGAAGCTGTTGCTTGCTTACATGTTCAGCTCATTTAGCTCGACAAAAGTCTCCATAGGGTCGAAGTTGTCAAATGACCTCTTATAGGGGTTACAGTCCCTAAAATAACGGGTTTTTTCATGTTTTTGGCCTATGGAATAAAAACTGTTGCAGATAGGGAGAAGCTGTTGCTTGCTTAAATGTTCAGTTCATGTAGCTCTACAAAAGACTTTATAGGGTCGAAGTTATCAGATGACCCCTTATAGGAGTTATGGTCCCTAATATAACATTTTTTCATGTTTTTGGCCTATGGAATGAAAACTGTAGCAGATAGAGAGAAGCTGTTGCTTGCTTAAATGTTCAGCTCATTTAGCTCTACAAAAGACTTTATAGGGTCGAAGTTGTCAGATGACCCCTTATAGGAGTTATGGTCCCTAATATAACCTTTTTCATGTTTTTGGCCTCTAGATTGAAAACTATAGCAGATAGAGAAAAACTGTTGCTTGCTTAAATGTTCAGCTCATTTAGTTCTACAAAATATATGTATGACATCAATTTTTTTATGAAAACTGTAGCAGATAGAGAGAAGCTGTTGCTTGCTTAAATGTTCAGCTCATTTAGCTCTATAAAAGTCTTCATAGGATTGAAGTCGTCTGATGACCACTTATAGGGGTTACAGACCCTAAAATAATGTTTTTTCATGTTTTTGGCCTATGGAATGAAAATTATTGCAGATAGAGAGAAGCTGTCGCTTGCTTAAATGTTCAGCTCATTTAGCTCTACAAAAGACTCCATAGGGTTGAAGTTGTCAGATGACCCCTTATAGGAGTTGTGGCCCCTAAAATGACATTTTTTTCATGTTTTTGGCCTATGGAATAAAAACTGTAGCAGATTAAGAGAAGCTGTTGATTAAATTTTCAACTTATTTAGCTCGACAAAAGTCTCCATAGGGTCGAAGTTGTCAAATGACCTCTTATAGGGGTTACAGCCCCTAAAATAACGGGTTTTTTCATGTTTTTGGCCTATGGAATAAAAACTGTTGCAGATAGGGAGAAGCTGTTGCTTGCTTAAATGTTCAGTTCATGTAGCTCTACAAAAGACTTTATAGGGTCGAAGTTATCAGATGACCCCTTATAGGAGTTATGGTCCCTAATATAACATTTTTTCATGTTTTTGGCCTATGGAATGAAAACTGTAGCAGATAGAGAGAAGCTGTTGCTTGCTTAAATGTTCAGCTCATTTAGCTCTACAAAAGACTTTATAGGGTCGAAGTTGTCAGATGACCCCTTATAGGAGTTATGGTTCCTAATATAACCTTTTTCATGTTATTGGCATTTAGATTGAAAACTATAGCAGATAGAGAAAAACTGTTGCTTGCTTAAATGTTCAGCTCATTTAGCTCTACAAAATATAGGGTTGACATCAATTTTTTTCATGAAAACTGTAGCAGATAGAGAGAGGCTGTTGCTTGCTTAAATGTTCAGCTCATTTAGCTCTATAAAAGATATGATTGTAGTCGTCTGATGACCACTTATAGGGGTTACAGACCCTAAAATAATGTTTTTTTCATGTTTTTGGCCTATGGAATGAAAACTATTGCAGATAGAGAGAAGCTGTCGCTTGCTTAAATGTTCAGCTCATTTAGCTCGACAAAAGTCTCCATAGGGTCGAAGTTGTCAAATGACCTCTTATAGGGGTTACAGTCCCTAAAATAACGGGTTTTTTCATGTTTTTGGCCTATGGAATAAAAACTGTTGCAGATAGGGAGAAGCTGTTGCTTGCTTAAATGTTCAGTTCATGTAGCTCTACAAAAGACTTTATAGGGTCGAAGTTATCAGATGACCCCTTATAGGAGTTATGGTCCCTAATATAACATTTTTTCATGTTTTTGGCCTATGGAATGAAAACTGTAGCAGATAGAGAGAAGCTGTTGCTTGCTTAAATGTTCAGCTCATTTAGCTCTACAAAAGACTTTATAGGGTCGAAGTTGTCAGATGACCCCTTATAGGAGTTATGGTCCCTAATATAACCTTTTTCATGTTTTTGGCCTCTAGATTGAAAACTATAGCAGATAGAGAAAAACTGTTGCTTGCTTAAATGTTCAGCTCATTTAGCTCTACAAAATATATGTATGACATCATTTTTTTTCATGAAAACTGTAGCAGATAGAGAGAAGCTGTTGCTTGCTTAAATGTTCAGCTCATTTAGCTCTATAAAAGTCTTCATAGGATTGAAGTCGTCTGATGACCACTTATAGGGGTTACAGACCCTAAAATAATGTTTTTTCATGTTTTTGGCCTATGGAATGAAAATTATTGCAGATAGAGAGAAGCTGTCGCTTGCTTAAATGTTCAGCTCATTTAGCTCTACAAAAGACTCCATAGGGTTGAAGTTGTCAGATGACCCCTTATAGGAGTTGTGGCCCCTAAAATAACATTTTGTTCATGTTTTTGGCCTATGGAATAAAAACTGTAGCAGATTAAGAGAAGCTGTTGATTAAATTTTCAGCGCATTTAGCTCTACAAAAGTCTCCATAGGATCGAAGTCGTCTGATGACCCCTTATATGGGTTATGGCTCCTAAAATAACGTTTTCATGTTTGGGGCCTACAAAATGAAACTATAGGAGATAGAGAAAAGCTCTACCATAGTTTCATTTTGTTGCTTTTCTCTATCTATTATAGTTCATTCCGTAGGCCACAAACATGAAAAACGTTATTTCATGTTTTAGGCCTACAGAATGAAAACAATAGCAGACATGTGACGGATCCGTGATGACAAAGCTGGAGATTGGACAAAAAAGCGAGAGATTTTCAACGCTCATTAGAATTGCATTTCAATGTCAATTGAGGGCACTAGCGTGTGCCAAATAAACATATCATGGTTTCACTGATTAATCTCCAACTGTTTACACAATCATCAGGTCAATTATGGCAATAAACCTTTAGTTAACACCTTTGCCTGTTTTAATTAATGTCTATCTAATTGACAAGCCCCTAAAATACCGGAAATGTTTTATTATTGAACAATTAAAATGTCTATAAAACTAAAATTTTGTTATGTCTTGAAAAAGCGGTAGATTACACAAGAAGTCGGGAGAACGGGAGATGGATAAAAAAGTCGGGAGATTTTGTCTCCCGGCGGGAGAATCACATGTATGCAATAGTAGATAGAGAAAAGCTGTTGCTTGTCAGCTCATTTAGCTCTACAAAAGTCTTCAAGACCAGGTGAGCGATTCAGGCTCCTGGGAGCCTCTTGTTTATGAAATTTTGTAGAATTGTTTGTCATGATATGTAGTTGATTACATCGCACCGCCATTTTGATTCGACAAATTTTATAGGAGTTATGGGACTTTATCGACTTATTTCATTTTAGGTCATAGTAACACTTTGTGAGCGCAACTCCTCTGAAACTGCTCAACGGATTTTGATGAAATTTTGTAGGATTGTTTTTCATAATATCTAGTTAATCATATCCCAATGCATTTTTAACTACTAGACAAATACTAGTATACCCTGACTGATTGATGGGTTTTTATAGTCTTGACTATAGGCTAAAGAGCCTCTGCAGCGACTGTGACTCGCTATATCTATGTGCCATGGGTCTTGAATTCGACTACGGGTATGTGATGTGTCGGGCAGGATGTCGGTGAGGGTAGATGAGTTGTCCTAACCAGTTCCCGCTCTTTATCTTGACATTATGGTCTATCTCTTGGTGTAAGTATGCGATTCTGGTGGTTTGTATATAGCCCCTTCAGTAACGGGTGAGCAACGGGAAAAGTTACTGGAGGGAGTGTGGGTCCTGCTGCCAATAGTCCATTTTCTCCTCTTGATTTGACGCGTCAGGTAAGGGAGCTAGGTTAGACACACAGAAATCTGTACCGATGCGCTGGGGTCAGCGTTACGGAATGCTAGAACACATCCTTCCCGTCTTTTGGTGGCGGGTTGTTTTACGTCACATCGTGACGGTTGTCCTACTAAAGGATGTAAAGATAGCATACAGATACATGGGTCGCCTAGCCCAGCTCATGATGTTAGTTGCTGCTGCTGCTGCTGTTATATAACGTTAGTACCTATAAAAATGTTAAAAGGGCATAAAACACCATTATTCACTTAGGTCAGGTTTGAGGTCCAAGGGAACTGGGGAAGGCAATGCTCACATTAATCTGCACTGGTGCTTCAGAGTAGATGATCATTTGTTGTCGCTGGACCACCACGGGGAGGTAGGTACTGGTCGGAATTCTGGAAAACATCAGAGCGATAGTATTTATATAGAACAGAGAGTTTCAGCCTTTATACTGCTTTGGTATTTTTTTTTTAACTACTGGGTCGATAGCCGCTGCTGGTGGACCAGAATTCCTCCAGGGTAATCACAAGTCTGGTAGTCAAGACTTTCTGACACGATTTATCAACAATTCTTTTTCATTTAATTTTTAAATTTACGATTTTCTTTATTCAAAATTGTTTCAACACCCGGTTTCTTGCCCATGATGGATATCCTTGGTTTTGACTTCCCTGCCAGTCAAACGTTTTGGTTTGAGTACCTTTCCTTCAATACATTAGGTTTTCGACCTTCCAATCAGGTTTGCAATATTATTACCGTTTTCGAGAAATAATGGGTCAAAAGTGCCAAAAATGAGTTTGTTTTGACATTTGGTTTTATTCAAGAACTTCAGTTGTAGAGGGCTGACTTTTCATTTGATTTTACTTACCACTAAAGGAAGCTTCTTATTGCATTTTGGGGTTTATGACCCTTACCGCTTCAGAAACAAGGCACTGCAAGGCGCCTGAATCCCTCACCTGGTCCTGAAGCTATACGGGTATGTTCTTTGAGCTATTACCCCCATAAGGGGTCCTCTGACAACTTTGACCCAATTACGACTCTGGCAGAGGTTAATAGCAAGCAACAGTTTTTTCCCTATCAGCGATCGATTTCATCATATAGTAAATAAAACTTGAAAAAAGACTGTCTTTGACATTTAAAAGGCCAGTAACCCCTATAAAGAGTCACCTGACATCTTCGACCCAAAAGCGGTGCACTTCATTTGAGCGAATTGATATTTCAATTGAGCGAAAAACAAATTTCATTTGAACTAGAAAAAAAAATCATTTGAGCGAATTTTTCTACAGTTAAATAACAGGTAAATTTTGCTTTAATATGGGTAATTCTGGAAGTCATTTTCCATAGTACTAAAAAAAAAACATTTAAAGATAGAACAAAAATGCAAACAATATGTTTATTAAAACAAGGGGTTGCACTTAGTCGTGCCATAGACCTGTATATCAAATTAAATATACAGGTCTATGGTCGTGCTAAGAATACTCTCACTCGGCCACTCAGATAACAGGATTTTGTAGAAGCCGAGAAATCTAGCTGTTACGAAATATGTCTTTTTTTTACCCTTAAAAAAGTCTATGTCGGCTCAGAAAACAGGAAGTGGATGCGCAACTGACCTGGAAAGGGGAGGCGCGATACAACTCATCATGCTTCTGCTTCTGCCATATAATTGCCTCCTTCATCATGTTGAAGATTATGCAATTTACTTGGACTGCGCATGTTTTTTTGGTTTTTTTTTGTTTTTTTGAGATTTAGTAATAAATATTGACCATGTTGACTCTTAGTTACAAAGAAACTGAATATGAATAAATAACAGAAAAACAAAAATACTGAATTCAAAAATTCAATGACTAATAAAAAACTTTTAGAAGAGGGATAAAACTATATACATATTAAGACTGCCTGGCGGTTAGTCTAGTGACACGATCCTGGCTTTAAAGGCCTCAGGCGTGTCTACTTCCACAATGTCAGGTGGCAGGGCATTCCAGTCTCGTACTGTGCGAGGAAAGAATGACATCTTCCGGGCATCAATTCGGCATGATTGCAGTTGGTATGATCTGCTGTGGGCATTTCTAGAATACCTTTCTGGTGGTATGATACGGTTTTCTTTGCTGATTGCGACTAGCTCCCTGTCAATTTTGTACATCATCATCAGCCTTGCATCCTTTCTTCTTTTAGCTAGTGGTTTCCATTTCAATCTTTGGATCATGTTGCTGACACTCGACCTGTTATGATAGTTACTGATGACATATCTAGCAGCTCTTCTTTGTATAGCTTCTATCTTGTCTATGTTTGTTTTTGTGTATAATTGATCCCACACTGTACTGGCATACTCTACAAGGGGTCGCACTAGTGATTGGTATGCTTGTTCTTTAATTTTTAATGATGATATCTTCAAATTCCTACGAAGAAAGCCAAGTGTTTTGTTCGCCTTGCTGGTAATGTTGTTGATATGTTGATCCCAATTCAGTTTATTTGTAAATGTGAGTCCAAGATATTTAGCTGATGTTACTGCTTCTAAAGTATGTCCATGAAGTTGGTAAGAGTTGTTAATTTTCTTTGTTTTGTTGGTAACTGTCAGTTCTGTGCATTTGTCAGATTGAAATTGCATGCACCAGTCTTTTTCCCATTGACCAAGCTTGTTGAGATCCTCCTGTAGTATGTTTCCGTCATTTTCATTTGTGATGGTGAGGTAGGCGATAAGAGTTGTTAATTTTCATGTTAAAGGCGATGGTGTCGTCAGAAAACAGACGCACCTTCGAAGTGAGCCTTGACTGGAGATCATTGATGTAGAACAGAAAAAGTGATGGTCCTAGGACTGAACCCTGTGGTACACCTGAGTCCACACTGACAGCTTCTGATGACGCTCCGTCTAGTACCACTGTTTGTTGGCGATTATCTAACCAGTTCTGAATCCATGATGTTGTTTGGTTGTCAATTCCGTAATAGATAAGTTTATGGACTAGTAAGCTGTGGTTGACTTTGTCAAACGCCTTGGCAAAATCCATTATTAATTTATCTGTTTGCTGGCCATCTTGTAGGTTCTTAGATATATCATCTACAAATTCTAGCAGTTGTGTTTCACAGGATCGTTTTTTTCCTGAAGCCATGTTGTAGTGGGTAAAGGATGTTATTTGTTTCTGCATGCTGCATAATATTACTTGTGATGATATGTTCTAGTATCTTGCAGCAGACTGATGTTAGTGAAATAGGCCGGTAGTTTTCTGGTGATGATTTCAGTCCTTTGTTCTTGTATATTGGTGATACGTTTGCACTGCGCCAGTCGGTTGGAACTTGACCGGTCTCTAATGATTTCTTGTAGATTGGTAGTAGTAGCGGTGCAATATCATCTGCTAATTCTTTGATTCATGATAAAGCTGTAAACCAAATTTTGAAATCAATACTTTTTGTAGAAGCCGAGAGATCTGTTACGAAAAATTGTCAACTTTTTACCCCCTAAAAAAATCTAAGTAGGCTCAGAAAATAGGAAGTGGATGCGAAACTAACCTGGAAAGAGGAGGCGCGATAAAACTCATCATGATAAAGCTGTATACCAAATTTGAAATCAATCCATTTTGTAAGAGCCGAGAAATCTGTTGCAAAAAATTCTCTATTTTTGCCAATCCTTTAAAAAGACTTAAGTCAGATCAGAAAACAGGAAGTGGATGCGCGACTGACCTGGAAAGGGGAGGCACGATACAACCTAGCATGATAAAACTGTATACCAAATTTGAAATCAATCCCTTCAGTAGAAGCTGAGAAATCTGTTACGAAAGTTTGTTACGGACGGACAGACGGACGGACAGACGGACGGACAAGGTGATTGCATTATAGCCACCTCTCTTACGAGTGGGGGTATACTGAATAATGTTTCACATGCTGAAAAAAAGCAAACACTGTCAGATACCAACTTTAAAATTTGAGTATTATGAGTTGTACGTCTAGACTTACTATCACTTTACAAGTCAACGCAAGCACCAAATTTGTACCCGATGAGCTCAAAACATATTCGAATCTAGTAACTTGGTCACTAGTGTACTTCTGATAAATATCCATCGGAAATTCAATATTTTCTTATAGATACGTGCGATAGATATTGAAACTGTGAATCGAATGTCTTCTGCAATCGCTACAACTGATTTTAATATAAAAAATAAATAGTTAAAAAATTATTTTATGAAAATTAAAGTCCTCTTCCTTCTTTTTTGTATAAATAATATAGTCATTTACCTATATTGATAAGTTTTAGAATAAGATATCACACATTGAAAAAAAGTATATTTATAAAAGAAACAAATTTTGGGTTTTGGATATCCATCTATTGTCCATTTAAATTAATATTGCTATATTCTGAATGTTTATTTTGGGGGAAATTCTGGTTTTTAATTATTTTCAATTTTTTACTTTGTGCTTTCAATAGAGGTTGGCTGACATATTCGCAGTGTCTCCCTATATCCCATTTTCCTATAAATATATGTATGTTTTGAATATGCATGTATTCAAAATCAAAATACAATAGCCCAATGCACTTTTCATCTCCTACCGAGAGTTTGTCTGTGACTTATTCCACATATCCCATTTGTCTTTAACATATATGAATGTTACACACAATGAGAATAAATTAGTCCAAGAACTGGCCTAATTCACACAATTGATAAAAGACTTGTAAACTTATGAATAGAAAAACAAAGGTAAAAAAAAAATAGAAATCTGAATTGGTCTGAAAAAAAAATTATGATTTTGCTTTGTGTGGAAAAAAAATGTAACTTTGATTTGGGCAGAAATTTTTTTTTATATCAGGCTACAAAATCCCAGGCCCCCACCGTATGAAAATGGTTCGTGCCTTATTTGTTTACCTACGTGACGACAGCTATATTTTTTGTGTATTGAGCCTTCAATCGGGATCTCGGATGTATTGTTCTCGAAGACTTTAAAATGGAGACAAATTAAACAAACTCAATGCAAACTTATTACTTAAAATATGAGCAATTGTTGTCATTTTCTTTGTTTGGCGGCTTTGGCGTTTTCGTCACCATGTAGATTTCTATCCGGGCTTAAACCGCAAGGTACTGATTTCTGGCCGCGTATATGAACCAGCAAAGTTTAAAACACAATTTGATACAGTGCGCAATTAGAGCTCATATGAATTTTGTAAAGCTTTACAAAAATTATTTAGTGATGATTGATTTTCGATTTTTAGGTCAATAGGGCACTTTTACTCTATTTTTGTTGTTCATATGTTTAAATTTAGACAAAACAAGTTGTGTTGGTCATTTTTTATTAGTACATTTTTTTTCCGCAAAAAATATCAGCCCTAGTAAGGTGAGTTCACGTAAATTTTGGTAAATATTTGTGTTTCGATACGATAATTTAAATCACAAAAATAGAAAACCGATACAAAACAGAATCCCAACTTGTATAATGGGATGATATTTGGTCAGTTGGTACGTCTTTGAACGTAGTCGGTACCAGTACCAAAATGAAGCAAGTGATTGAGAGATGATTTTGGATAAGTGGGTACATCTTGGAACGAAACAGCATCGGTTCCAAAATTAGGTTACCTTGACATACATTTTCGACATGAAGAACTAGGGTTCAAGTTTTGCTTTAGTTCCATATCTCAGCAGAAGCAAGTGATGGTATTTTGTCATTAAGAACATCTTGGATAATTACCAGTATAGATACCAATAGAAAATAATGAGTACGCGACACAGCCCACAATTAAACGGCAATTTAGAAAAAACCACAATGGACAACCGCCGGCAGCCTTCAACGAGGCCATTTGGCACTGCTCGCGGTTCTGCAATTGGCCCATGGTCTAAATAAAATGCATATAATTAAAATCCAGTGGCGTAGCTAGGTATTTGTTGAAGTGGATGCTTTATCGGCAGGGGGTCTGGGGGCCGCTTAAGGCCCCCAGCGGGTCCAGGGCAGTGCCCTGGTAGGGGGTCCAGGGGGGCTAAGCCCCCCGGAAGAAAAACGATTTTACGGTTCCTTGAGGTGAAATTTGGTGTCTATTAGATGACTAAAATTAGCAATTATCTCGCTTGTACAGTAATAATGAATTTAGATTTGAGTTCACCTAAAACATGTAAAAAAGTTTATGTAAGAAATTATGATATTGTTTAATGCATTATGAAGTCATAATATTGCGAGTACAAAATTTCATGAATACTTTACATACGAAAATGATCGACTTTCTGATGAATTTGCTTAACTATATGTAATTGTTGCATCATCGCCATGACTAAACTTTCCATTTATTTGTTGTTGTTTCCATCGACTTAATATTTTAATATGATAAAACAAAATACTTTTGAACAAATGACATATTTATGATATCTCATAATGTACAATCTATGTTCGAACTCATAACAAAAAGTCAAGTTTTCTTGCTTTGACAGATGCGAATTTAGTTATGACTGCTTCTCTGTCGATGTTGACGCCTCTGTAGATGTGCAAGGTAGCAAGAGCAGAAAGCCGGTCAGTCGTCATGTTCGTTCTCAAGTATGATTTGATTCTATTCATGGCGCTGAACGATCTTTCAGCCATGGCGGTAGATGCTGGCATAGAGAGTAGTATCGTAAGGATAATTGAAATGTTCGGATAGAGATTACTGTTCGTACTTATCAGCGTTTCATGCAGCGTTTTTGGTTTGATGTCTGCCATGGCCCATCTAGTTCTCCAACGAGCAACCTCTTCTTTCAGCTCGTCCAAAGAACCGATGTCTTCAGCATAAACCTCGTGCAAGTTTTCTACAATATCATTTGTAAGATCAGATAGTTTAGAAGGTACAAGTTTTTCAGCGTTAAATCGATCTTCTGATTGAATAAGTCGGGAGTCCAGTTCTTGCACCAAGTGGTCAAGAAATACGTAAAAAAGCGACACCTTGCAATACACTCTAGGTTCTTGTGCAGGGTGATTAGCTCTATGTATTTGGCGACCTGCACGGCGAGGGGTACATGGACCGATGACGTAAAATGCGGTCCTAATTCCAGAAACTAAAGCGTGAAAAGAGGTATTATACAAACCCAACGCGAAATCGATCATACACGAGACATCATCTTACGAACATCATCGAACATTGAGCGGCAATATGGAATCGTGTGGTTTTTATATTGTATGGTCTGACTCTCTCTCTCTCTCTCACTTGGTTTTTTTTTTTTTTTTTTGGAAAATGATGTGGATGCTTGAGCATACAAGCATACATAGTAGCTACGCCACTGAAATCCAGCCCTGAAATGGTCACCCCCTTCTTAAACAAGGAACAGGAAACATAAAAAAAGACAAGTACAAACAAAACAAGGTCATCTTCGCCTAGATTTTGCGCGTGAATGACGGGTAAAAATTTTGGTTAAGGTCCATATCTCAGCAACTGCAAGTGATAGAGATATGACATTTAATCAGTGGGTGCATCTTAGACAGTAACCAGTACCTGTACCAAATAAGGCTATCTTGACCTACATTTCCTGCATGAATGACTCCAGTTAAATGATTGGTTTAGGCACAGGGACTTGCTCCCTTCTATCAATATTTTATTAAAAATCAATGTGCAGTACGAAAAAAAAAAACACTGATTAGC
Source organism: Arcuatula senhousia (assembly GCA_963971305.1). Lineage (NCBI taxonomy): Eukaryota > Metazoa > Mollusca > Bivalvia > Mytilida > Mytilidae > Arcuatula > Arcuatula senhousia. Next base: position 44,373,917 of record OZ020304.1, on the reverse strand, counting down.
TGTTCATCAAATAACAAGTCCAAATAACATAGAATTGGACACGGGAGTAGTAAGCAGATAGAAAAAAAGGTTAAAAAGACCAGGGTCCTGTTTCATAAAGTAATCGTTTGCCTAACGTGCACGTAAGCCCAATTTATTTGCGTGGGATAACGATGACGTTAATTATCAGATACAACCATATAAAACGGCCCCCAGTTGAACTTTAGTTGAATTTGTAGAAAGCTATATACATTAGCTCCAGATTGCATACATTTGATAATTCCAAAACGTTTTGAGCTTAAGTACAGTAAAATAAAGGTCTGGCAATGAATTGATGCCAGCTGGTAATATTGTACCCTTACTCTAGACAAAAATGTTTTAATAATTATTCAAATAAAATCACCATTGAGTGTATTCAAATCTCTTTTTGATTAAATTAAATGGAACAAATGCAGGATAAAGACTTTGTAACAAGCAACTATAATGCGAGTTCAAAGCTCCTCATTTAAGACTTTTTTAAAAGGTTCGTTCTGTCAGTACATTGTACATGTTATTTTGCAATATGTTGCACAAAAAACTGAATAATAACTTAAAATAATATTTAAATCACTAAAGCTTTACAAAAACAAGTTATATAAAGTTCTAAAGCAAGAAACAGGTGTTGTTTTTGTAAAATTTAAAAGTTGTATATAAGCATAAGACATAATCTCAGTTTTGTATAGACTTGGCTTCATTTTTACTGATTAACTTGTAAGTATACATATGTTTTGTTTTTTTATATCATAAGTATAATTCGACTCCAACTTTTACTTTTCTTGTGCCGGTCATATAAAATGCCAATAAAATGGGGATTTATAAAAGTGTGTATCATGTTAACAAATATTGAAAAGTAATACAGAAAATGAAACATTTTTTTCCAGACTGGATGCCGGAAAATCAGTCCTTCTTGACGAAAAAAACAAGGCGAAAATCATCACTACTCTATAGACTCCATAAGGCTTCGTTGAGCTTGCCTAAAAATGATTATAAGAAAATTACGATGGTCGACAAATGTGGCCAATAATAATTTTGACAAATTACGACCAGAAAACAGTGAAAAGTGAAGAATTTTACCGTTCAAATGTCATGTCTATCACTGTGCTGTAAATAGTTTTGTTAAATCTTACAGGTGCGAAAAGTTCATTTTTACCTTAACTTTTTGGGGGTAAATTTACGAAGAGTTGAAGTAGTTTGAAAATAAGTAAAAATACCGGGCTGATTTGAGGCCTGTTCGTGGCTCTATCCCTTTCCCTTGTTGTACTACGCCAAACGGTAGTTTAATTCGTTTTTCGGTAAAATATTATTTGACTTTACGTAATTATAGGAGCGTTCTTTACCATATTCATTACAATTAACAAATAAAATTATATGATATTATATAATAATTATATTTCTATACCACTATTAAATGAACACTTTGAATTAGAATGTTTTATTTCTTATGTAACTTTCAAGTACTCGGTGCCAACGGTACTTTGATTTTTGTATTTTTAATATCGATTATTCACGATCGTTAGTTTAGTTTTTATCTTGTTTATGTTCAAGAATCGAGAAGTTGAATAAATATAACCATTTTAGTAATATGTTCTCGTATACATCATAGTTAGTATATCATAAAAAACTCCGATTATTGTTGAAAATTTCTGTACCTGTACAAGAGTTTGTGTTTTTAAAAACATTTATTAAGTAGTGTTTCTAGCTTAGGGTCAGGCAGTGGGTGGAATGAAGAAAGGGTGTACCAAAGGGGTAATCAGTATCACAACTATTTTTAATACTTTCTCGGAATATCGATACTCATTTTAGCAAGACCATCACCTGTATATGACGCCATATTGGATTTCAATGAACTTTACACATCACACAAATAAATTTGTATACAGACTCATGAGACTTCAAAAAACTTTCTCTCTCCTTAAAAACTATTGTTTTAAAGCAAATTGATGTTGATATACTCGATTTCGAGGGTATTATTCCACAAAACTAAGGATTTTGGTATTTTCTGAGGGGATTTCGATGTTTTCTAAGGGGATTTCGGTAAATACTGGGGTTTCGGTGAATCGAACTACCGACAGTCGCCCATATAATTTTGACTGTTTGCATTTTTTCCTTCATGTGACACCAGATGTATGCATTTTGCCGGATTCTTTCTGTGGACTGATACTTTAAACAGAAAATTATAAAAATTAAGAGTTTATCTAATATTCTAGAAAATGAATTGAACATAAGTTCCATTAGTACTGACAGATGTGCAACAGAACAGTTGATGAGACCCATGCATGCATGGGCTACAGTGGTGTAAACCATTCATGAATGAACAACAGTGGTGTAACTCATGCATGCATGGGCTACAGGGGTGTGACCCATGCATGCATGGGCTTCAGTGGTGTAAACCATTCATGAATGAACAACACTGGTGTGACCCATGCATGCATGGGCTACAGTGATGTAACCCATTCATGAATGAACAACAGTGGTGTAACTCATGCATGCATGGGCTACAGGGGTGTGACCCATGCATGCATGGGCTACAGTGATGTAACCCATTCATGAATGAACAACAGTGTTGTAACTCATGCATGCATGGGCTACAGGGGTGTGACCCATGCATGCATGGGCTATAGTGGTGTAACCCATTCATGAATGGACAACACTGTAACTCATGCATGCATGGGTCACACCGATGTAGCCCTGATGTTTAACTGAACATCTGTTGCATTGCGAAAATGTGTATTTTTAATATTCATAAATATTGATTGATTATGGGACCAACCCTTTCAACTTGAAAAGGGGGCTTGGTTTTCCATTAAAACAAATTGATGAGAAAAATATTTTGGTAGCAGAAGTTAAGAAAAAAAGGATTTCTGTCATATAAAATTGAGCTAATATTTGAAAAAAAATTCTCAACACCTTTGAAAAATAAATCTTATTACATGGGGAAAAATAAACCAAGCCCACCCCTTTCAACTAAGAGGCTGTAAATTATTTTGTCTCAATAAAAACAGAGACTATAAAGTCTCTGATAAAAATGACATGCAGAGTTCACAAACATGACAAAAGTATGTTAATTATTTGGTAATTAATTTTATCTCCACAAATTTACATCCAATTGATAAGCCCCAACAGAGTGAAAAGACCCTATACAGCTTGTCCTTTTATAACATGTCACCCCATATCTCTTGTATTTAATAAGACTTAAGAAGTTCAGTACACTGAGGCAGTTAATGTTGGTACATACAAAAATGTACATGTAACTTTTCTGAAACCATTATGAAGTTTTTGTAGGGTAGACGATAAAGAGATCGATGTGGAATAAGTGTTCGCGACACAACCAACATAAAGAATCAGCAATTTTAAAAATCACAATGGAAAACAGCCAGCAGTCTTCAACATGACCAGAGCAAAATTTATCAAATATAAGTAACATTAGCATGTTTGTTGTATATTTGTTTGCATGTTTAGATATGAATATGTTTTTAGATAACTTGTTTTTCACTAGTCAGAAGAAAATGTTGCATTCAAATTTAAAACCATAAACTAAGACCAGAAGGGAGATGCATAATACAACCCACTGAAACTGGAAAGATGAATGATGGATCTCCTACTAGTATAAGAATGCTGACAGTCCAAGACAGAAAGCGAAGAAAAAATCAGTTGACAGAATTACAACAAAATAAAGAACACACAACATAACATACATGCACCATTGTAATAGTGATGCACGTCAAACAAACGGACAGGACTGATGTCAAATAATTTGAAAACACACAAACAAATTCTTTAAAAATCCATAGAATCTATTAAATATGACCATAAAAATAGGGAAGTGAATAAAACATTTATTATTTTAAAAAAATATATGCATACATATATATTTTATTCATGCACCATTACGTAAACTTTTTTATGTTTGAAAGCCAGAAACTTCACGACTGAAGTGTCTTAACTTTGACAAAAAGGTAATCTTGATGTTTTTCATATTTTGAACAAATGACACAGACAAGAAAGTGCAGTTCGTCATCTGTTATAGTTAAAATTTAATATAAATTTAATATACACATTTTCCAACAGGAATTTGTTTCATAAGCGTTCTTCAAGTCAAGTCAAGTAAACTTTATTTAAAGTCGGACATACAAACAATAAACATAAGCTCTGTTCTTAATCTTAATTCTCTTCTCTTGAAGGAAAAGTCAAACATCTCATTCATGTCATTCTTGAGATTGATTCAACGATCAATATAAGCATTGGTTCAGTTGGAAATTCTGTTTTACATTATTTGTAAACATGTACTAATCCACTACTGGTTATCTTCTTCAGCTTATATGGTTCGATCTCACAGAGTCACGTGTTTACTTAAAACGCAGGTAACCCCAATGCACCAAATGTACAAATACTATTTCAGAAATATTCTTCAAATTTTATGTTGCAAAATATTACACTTTCATATGGTATATAGACATTCATTCATTTGGTGGTTGTCTGTCAACTAAATGTTCTAATCATCATCAGACAGCTGTGTCTTGTTCTGTATCACAATAAATGGACTTCTTTGCTGCCTTAATATATGTGTCATATTGTTCGCAAACTGTTTTCAGTTATTTTATTCAGGGTTCCACAAACTGACACATCTTTCTTCAAAGGAGTCTGTAAAATAACATAGGGTGTGTCTCTTGTTCTTTGCTGTGCGTTTTCTGCATTCAACTAAATCAACAGGAATTTTGTTGTTATTTATTTCCAAATCTGTAAAAATATAAAAGCTTTGTTTACGAAAATTGATGGCATACATCATATGTAGTTGATTTATTTATAATTTAGAAAACAAAACAAAAAATGAAAAGGAGTTTAAAATTGAAAACTTGCAAGGAATGGATATGCATGCATCTGTTCATGTGACAGATGCCCCCCCCCCATGACGGGCTCCAAACAGAAAGTAGGAGTCTGACTGGTCTTAAAGTCGCTAAAAACATTACACATATTCTCATTCCATTATGTTACTGAACATTTCAAATCATTTCCACGCATGTACAGTTTCTGAGGAAAGCTTGAACATTTTTATATTGGCCTGGTTCCAAACAGGATGTAGATGCCTGTCAGGTCCGAAAGTTGTTTAGAACATAAAGTTTGTCATACTGTACTACCCTTACAAATTTAAAATCGTTCTAATGTACAAGTTCTGAAAAAAGCTTGACGGAAATTCATAATGACATACAGACACGAGTTAAAATTAATGCAAACCCCTTCTCTCGACAAATTTTGCATGACTGATGTTCAGGTGTTGCTTATTCTAAACATTATGCTTTAAAAACATGTTATACATTTTGTACATGTTATATCATCTTCGCTAGCCAAGGGTTCCGATCCGCTGTCTCTCATCTCTTCATCTTCTGAAGATGAGAGATAGCGGATCGTAACCCTTGGCTAGCGAAGATGATGTTATATTGGCCTGGGGAAAATTTCATGAAGGCCTATAGCTATTTTTTTTCCAACTTTTGTTTCATATGAAAGCTTTCTAAGTTCATGTAGTTACTTAAATTTCACAAATAGATCAGTCATGTAGATAGTAAAGAAGTAAGAAATGTTGCTTATAAAATGATTAACACTACAAATATTTTTGTGATTTTTTTCTGAGAATAAGGTTAGGTTGACAAGTTACATGTAGATAAAAAGAAGATGCACTTAATGGTTTACTAAATGAAATTAACAAGACCAATAGGCGTCTGGCCCGCGTCATACTGCAAAAACGATAAACGATGCATGTATGTTTAGGTCCAATATGGACAGTCAACAGTTTTTGACACTTGCATCTTATGTTGGACTGACAAATAAAACATATTTATCACAGGCAACCTAATGACTGACAATGAATATTTAGAAATAAAAATAGTTTAAGATCCTTATATCTAACAAGTATATAAAAACACCCAAAAAAAATCAGACAAAAAAATTAAGTTTCATTTTTCCCCCTTTTGACCCCCTAATTGCTACACAGAAAAGTTGGGGTCAAGAAGAAATTTATCCTCCATTTTGTATGCATATATGACAAAAATTAACTTGCATTTTTTTTTTCAAAATCAGACTTAATACATAAAAAGTTTAATTTTTGCCCATTTTGGGCCCCTTATTCTACAAAAAGGGGAGACCTTAAAATTCATGCCAATCCATCATGTAATGGTAAGGAACATTATTGTATTAAAATTTTATAGCAATAAGTCAACCTGAACTTAAGTCATTGTGGAAAACAAATAAAAGTTCCAGTATCAGTTTTGTTTAGCCTCATTTAGGCCCTGAATTTCTAAACAAAAATAGAGTGGACTCCCAAAATTGACCCAATCTTTCCTTTTATTGTTAGAAACATAACTGTAAAGTTTCATAGCATTTGGTCAACCAGAACAAAAGTTATCGTAGAAACAAATAAAAAAGTCTCATTTTTGGCCCCTTTAGACTCCTTAACTTCTAAACAGAATTTTAGTATGAACCCAAAAGGGGAGGTGCACATCTTAAATATCTGTTATTACTTGTTAGAATTTCAGAAAGATCTAGTGTTTGGATTTTGAGATTCAGATTACACAAGACACACATCCAATAGTGCAACGGACAGACGGACTGATGAAGTGACCTGACTCCGAATCTGCTTTCGTCTTCGGCGACGCAGGTCAAAACATACATATTATTAGGCACAGTTTTATAACCTTGCAATTGAACCTTTTAACTTTCTGTGATAGTTTTATGCAGCCAATACATTAAATCTTCTTCATGTTTCAGGAGAGGAGTTTTTAACTAATACGAAACTAATAATAACAGTATAAAAAAAGAGTTTTAATTCGGCTTTAAAATATGTTACTGTGCCAATGAAAAATTTTAAAAATTTATATATACTGGTACTTATTTTTGCATCTCAAATTATAAAAAAATAAAGAAGGAATGCGTCCATAGGACACAGATGGTCTTTCTGAAGTAGAACTTCAACAGGTTTGACCCATTCGCACCAATTCTCATATCAACCCAATCTTAAATAAGTCAGTCAGTTTGTCAATTATGTCATTTATAATCACCACCCTACCATATTTCAAATCATTCTCATATGGTAATTCTGATAAAAGATTGATGTGATTTCATATACATATACGTACAGACGGATATGAGTAAAACTAAATGCCACCAGCACGGTGTTTAGGGAGCATTAAGATAATGCAGGGGACATAGATCAATAACTTAACTTTTTCTGCAAAATCTTTTTCTTAACTTGAAATAGTAAGCTTTAAATACTTAAAACAAATAAACATTTATAGTATAATGACATCATTAGCAAGCCACAGTCACAGCTAGTGACCTGAATATTATTTTTTTCTTTGTCTTGATCATCAGAATGATATAAAAATAACTGACTGTACCTTTTCTTCACAGGCTTCACTTCTTTACACTTATTCTTTTCATGTTTTCTTATTTTGTATATAAATCCAAAAAAATAGAAAAATAAAAACTCCACTTAATACATATAAGGTTCTGAGTACAAAAATATTATCAAGATTTTTTTTCTCACCAATTTTCTGTGTTATCCTTTTCCTCCCATCAATGTGAAAAATTTCATCAAACACCATGACAAATAAACCTGCAGGCAATCATATCTACCCCCTATTCAGATAAGGATCATATGATTCCAACTGTGAGGTTTGGTTCTAATCACAATGGGGACATGCCATCATAAAAATTATAGGAATTAGATGAACAAGAATGGATTTATTCATAAATATTTTATCTTAAAAGAGAACAGAAAAAAATGTTTGCTTAGCCAATTAACAGATAATGAATGATTAACAGTAGTAGGATAACATTCACAAGTAGTGGGGTACCAGCCTATTCATTTACTGAAGGAGAATTGTAAAAGAAGGATGACCTTAACATATTCTGTAAGTATTATATGTATATCTTAAGGATTATAAACATGATAAACATTAGTATTAGTCTTGGTTATGAAATAGAATTATGTTTATTTTCATTTTCAATTTTGAACACTTTTACAATATTATTTCATCAATTTCCACGCTTATTAGTAAGCTTAACATGTTTAATATAAATGAACAAACACAAATTTTCACATTAACACATTTGAAAAGTTAAAATCTGTTTATTTTTGGCGGGATTTTAAGAAGTGAAAAATCTGAGGTATAAAATGGTGAATTTCGGGAGGGCGGCGGTTGGGCAGTGGAGAAATTTTCGTAACAGTTTCTCAGCAACAACAACTTGGTATACAGCACCAGGGGGGGGGGGGTCCAATAATGTGGGATTCGATTTCAGGTCTGTCGCTCACCTACTTCCTGTTAAACGAAATCAGACCATTTTTGACTTATACATGTACAGACTTTTCTTAATTAAGGTAGCCTAGTGGTCTAAAAAATGACCAAATATTTGACAAGATTAAAAAAAAAACTTTCATAGTAAATAGATATAAGTACATGTATGCACACTGAATTTAAACAATAGAAACATTAGCATCATTAGGTCGAAGTGATTATTTTTCAAATTAAATTGCAGGTTTAAATTTTCAAGAAATTAAAATTAATTTGTATAGATTCTATAGATGCATATATTTTTACATGTATGGTTTAAAACCATCCACTACAAATTTGGATAAATTTTTGTAGAATAACAATAATAGGACATACTTTTATAGAAATTAATATAAAAGTTTTAATGGGATCAACATACTTCTTTTCGAGATACTTTCTAAGAAAAACTAAATTCTCCCATACATTTCTTTACAAAAAAATTGAGACATTTTCCTGCCAATTATCCCCCCTTTGATAAGATGTTTTCAAGAAAAGGCTTAGAATATCTTTCTAAATGTTTATCTACTTATAATTTTATCAATAAAATTAAATGAGGAACTTAATCTATGATATAACAAGTCACTTTGGCTTGAATATAGGCTAAATTCTGCAAAAAGTCTGGAAAAGCTCTGTTTTAGACTTCACATGCAATGCTACCTTAATTTGTTACAGCAGGGTGATTCTATTTCATTTTTTAAGAGGGGAAGGGAGGTCCACATACAGCATATTATGGACGAAAGGGGGGTCCAGATCAATTTCAGTGCTGGAAAATTACCTCCTGGACGGGCGACTGTACAGGACAATGGCTTCCAACATTTGTGTGACTGTTCATGAAGTCTGAGGCGTAGATTTTCTTGAATCAATGCTCCTGTGTTATTTTTATATCCAAATCTGGAATGAATCAAGAAGAAAGGGGGATGGGGGTATAGGCAATATACGGATACTTAAAAATTGAATGCAGCATATTCAATATGTGTGAAGTATGAAATGTGTCGAAAAATTGTATTTGTCACTGTTTAGCAAAAAGGTGTTTTAAAGTGTAGATTCAACGGGACAAAATTGGAATTGAATAGTATTGTTGTTGTATGGAATATTAAAAAAAAACATTCAACTTGACATGGAAAATATACTTAGCTGTACTTTGTGAAATTTGAATAAAACAGCGTGTATCAGCAATATTTTCAATATTGAAAGTGTGCGCTGGATCTGTAATTTTTGCATAGTTTGCCTGGACTTGCAACGGTTTAGACATGTTAGATGTACAGTTCAATAAAAGATATTAATTCCACTGAATATTTTTTGAGTACCACTAAAAGCCTGCTAAAATACCACTGATTTTTGCTAGAGGTACCACTAAAAACCTGCTAAAATAATACTGATTTTTGCTAAGAGTACCGCTACAAGCCTGCTAAATTTTCACTGATTTTTGCTAGGAGTACCACTAAAAGTCTGCTAAAATACCACTAATTTTTGCTAAATAACCACTACACAACTGCTAGAAATACCACTAGATCATACTAAATTGACCACTGTTTAATGCAAATATACCACTAGAACCATGCTACATGTTTCTCAATATCACCATATACAGCATTTAATCTATCCGCTACATTCTGCTACTTTTTCCACTAATTAGTGCTAGTAACTAATTTGCATAATACGCTAGATTCATACTAATACAATCCACTACATTCTGCTGTCAAACTAATTTAAATAATTGAAACGCTAAAAACATGCTAGAAATTCCACTAATTATATACTGTCAGTAAATTTTAGCTTCGATTGGCTAAGAAATATGCAAATGAGACACACGACAGTAGTATTCTAGCAAGAGTCTTACTATACATGTAGTGGAAACTTAGTGGTACTGATTATTGCTAATATTCCTGCTGAATTCATGCTAGACTACCACTACAAGGTTTAAATATTTTCCACTAAAAATATGCTAAAACTCAACTACGATACTACTACAAAAGGGTCTGGGTATACCAAGACATGGATAGAAATTATAAAGTTTTAGATTAAGAAACAAATTTAAAAGATTTTACATGTATAGGCTTGTACATACTGAATTATACATGTACTTTTCTACGTCAATTTTATTTCAATTCTCAACCACTTCTCTAGTTTCAATATATTTCACACTATTTTTTGTCCCCTGCCGCAACGCGTCGGAGGGACTTAGTAATGGTCTCCGTCCGTCTGTCCGTCCGTCAGGTTTTTTTGTGGGTGCAACTCCTCGGACACTACTGAACCGATGTTGCTGAAACTTTAAATTAAAATTTGTTTGTTTTTGGTTTTGTTGATAAGAAATGTTAATTAATTGCAGTAGCCGGAACCGGGCGAGAATCATCTAGAAAATACCTTTTCGCTACTAATAGCATTTGATTTATAAAGATAAAATTTTTGTTTCATTTTAATTATACTAACATATATTTTGAAAGGCTAATTAAGTCTGCGAACATTGATTCTATTTTTAGAAAGAGTAAGTCCTCCAACTTAAAAAAAATTACTTTTAGAAAGTCCTATGTTGTCAACTTTTTAAAGACATAGAACCTATCATTTTGGCAATTTTTAAAAAATAGTAAAATTCACACTATTTGAAGAATACATTGTAAAAACTTTGAAGAAACTATTAATTTTTTTAAAAACCTGCCAGAAAGTATTCTTTTCGACGGAAAACTGATGAAAAAACGCAGTGTCAAAAAAGAGGACAACCTAATTATAGAATGTAAACACTTGCGGGTACTGGCAAACTGAAAAACAAAAAGTAACCAAACGAAACAGAGCTGCACAAAAACAATATCGGTAAAGAAGGAAACGTAAACAGTAAAATTAACAACCGAAATCTGTATTAAGAAAGGAAATGAAATTAAGCGAAACTGGTAAAAAGGAAAATTGAATCGATTTTAGCCGACACCAGTCGTTTTTTCTTAATTTACCGATTTCGTTTTCTCTTCGCCTCGTTTGGTTACATTTCGTTTCTCAATTTAACAGTACCCAGTTTACCAAATGTAAATATTTATGATGGACAATACTTAATCAGAGCGAATAATTAAAATAAGATTATTTTATAGAAAACTGCAAAACATTGAGTTTTTATGTTGGTAAAGGAAAGTTTTAGATAGTATATTTTTGATATATGTACTTTTTATTCAATGTAAAAAATTGCGAAATTGATAGGTTCTATGTCTTTAAAGTTAAATCAAGTGATATATATTTTAGCATCGATCGATAGTTTATAACGTATAACTATGGAACGCCATAGCTGCCTTATGATGATGAGTTTCATTATGTGATGATACTTTGTCATTATAACTTCTTCATTATGTGGTGATACTTTGTCATTATGTGATGATACTTCGTCATTGTGTGTCCATATATAACTGTCATGCATGGCTGTTATAAAAAGACAAAATTCAAAGATCTTGACAAAATGTGTAGAATTTAGGGTTCATCGTTACAGTCCGCATACAATGGATGATATTTTACCAATTTTCTCAAGAAATATTTCTTGTATAATTTAGTTAAATCTGACATAGTAATATAATTTAATATTTTGCACAGGTCCGAGTGCGTTTTAAAATGAAGTCGTCAATGCTGTTTATTTGCTTAATTGTTCTTGTGGTGGTTGTGAATGATGTCTTTGCTGGTCACCCGGGAAAGATGAATGGAAAGTTCAAGGGCCACGGAAACCCGAGCAACAAAATAGGAAAAGGAAAGGGACATGCTAAAGGTTTACACAAAGGCAACAACGGAGGCGGCTTGGGACTTGGACCTCCTCCGTCACCGCCACCGTCACCTCCTCCGTCACCACCAACGCCACCTCCATCGGGTCCTCCAGCTTAATCTTATGTAAAATCAAGTAAGTTTAATTTGTACAGATATTGGTCAATTGGTCAAGACTTTGTATGCATGCACTATGAAGGATAGTTTAACCCAAATAATACAGTTGTTATATTTTGCTCCTTGCAGTCGATCGCTACTGTTCTGCCGAAGTATACTAGTATGTATACGAAGATGGATAGGCCTTGAATTGATCGAGATAAGGATAGCACTACCGGTTTATCAAAATAAAAAAAAATATGAAGAATTACAGGAATGTGTTCAATTATTATTTATGTTAAAGAATAAATCACAGGACTCCTTTTTTGAGCATTGCACTTATAATTTTTGTAAATAATAATGGTAATCATTGTTTTAAAGTATCTTATTATTATCTTTTTCAGGTAAACATGACTTCCAGCAAGTTGTAATGAGTAAATAAAATTTGTTGTCAATAAAATTCATTCTTAACGTTTGAAATAAAAAACATATATTTCTTTTCATTAAAAGTGTACGCATGCCTCCTTTAAGCACAAAATTCATATTTTATTACTCGCTTATATTCCACGAGAATCGGATTAATAAAACTTGCAGTAGACTCTATCAGCTGAATACACAAGCACAAATTGTTTCTCTTAAACCCTGAACTCGTTCTATCTATTTTACAAAAATACGATTTTAAAGCGTTAAACTGTATAGTAAATAGAAGCTTGTTCAATTTACTATCACGTGGTTTTACCGGGATCTGAAAATGGGTTGTTTAACGGTTTTATTGGTGATAACTTCTAAGAGGGGTAATTTCATATAAGGTTTAAGAATAACTGATGCTGCTGTTGCTACAGAAGGAGGACTCTCCTTTAAAACTATTTCAGTATAACCGTCTTACACGAAAGAAGGACTTTTTGCAACATGTTTAACAAAAAAAAAGTATTAATATATTTTTCAATAAATAAAAAAAAACACAAAACATGTAAAAAAATGTTTTTCATATCCCTACGAGAGGAGACAGATGTTGTTTTAAACAAAAACTTTGATAAACTTAAGACAATCAGTAGTCGCCCTAAACAAAGTTTCGGTAAATTGATGTTTTTTGCACTGTTCTTTTCTTACTTGATCATGCATGAACTTGTCTGACCAATTTTAAGAGAACCTTTTAACAAATCACCATGAAACTTGCTGTCGTGGTATGGGGTTAATCAGAAATATGCAATCCACTTTTGAAATTTTAAACATTGTAACCTTTTTTCACTACACTCGTCACCACAAAAAAAGAATTTTGTCCGATTAAATGAAGCTTAGTGTCAGGGCATGATTTAGGTACTGATTAGAATGAATACTATCCAAGTCGATCGATATTGGGCAACTTCTGCGTGGCCATGGCATCCCATCAAAATCATATTATTCAATAGTTTAAAAAATATATGTTCATATTTTTTCTAAATGAATTAAATGTACAATATTTTGAAATCGTATTTGAACAATATTCTTTGGGTAAAAAATTTCCTATATTCATCTTTTGTTTACAGACCATGAATGATGTTTCCATTTAAATGAATTTATATATATCCCCAACGAATTATTGACAATACTGGGGATATACTTGATCATACAAGAACGGCATTCAATTCTGAAACAAATTACTTCTTCCTATACCCAAGGCTTGAGTTTATCGAAGTCATGTGATTATAGGTTCCGCACCAATGTGGCATTAAGGATGGTCACTCCTCAAATTTCTTATATCAAACTTTTTATACTTTGTGATGTAAATGATAAATAGTTGTCCACTTTATCAAATGACAAAAAGAAAACCATAGGTCCGTGAACTCGTTTCCGAGATATATGACGTCAAAAATTTGGCGGGAAATAAGACTCCTCTAGATTTTACATTACTTTTACCTTGAGATGTTTTTGACCTTATAAACTATGAAGCTGTATCAAGAATTTTAAGAAATTTTATCGATTGGATCTTAAGGTCTATACAATCAGAAAATGTTATAAAAAGTAGAGGTCAGTGTGCAAAAAATTTCTTCAGTATTCAAAGGTAAAATCTAGAGGAGTTCCGAATTCTGACTGAAATCCAGAAATATGAACAGTGACCATCCTTAAAGTGAATGCTTTGATGGGCATATTTTAGGTACCGGTATTAGCTAGTTATATCTTGTTATTGTCACATGTTGTTTGGTATTTTTAATCTCGTCTCTTATAAGTCTTGGATAGAATAAAGATGAAACCTCTTCAGACGTACATGTATATTTTTTGCTGGAACTTTGTTGTAAGTTTGAATCTCAATAGGACAAGCGTTCGTTCGCATTGACGGATTTGTTTACGAAATCATAAAAACACACTCAATTACAAATAAGTAACAATCAAAATAGAATAAAATTCAACTGAACACTATCAATGAACTACTATAGTAAACAATTTAAAAAAAAAACCTTTGCAATAAACACATAATAAACAAAAAATGCACTAAAAACGGACAAACTGCACAACCAAAAGACCATACACATAATAACTTTTAAAATGACACCCCAATTTATTTTCATTCCATCAGTCATTGAAGTCAGGTGAGCGATTCAGGCTCCTGTGAGCCTCTAGTTCTATAAATAACTTTCAATTCAACCTCGATGAGCACTGCAACTCAATGGGATGCTAAGTTCCTCTCACATAAATTAACTTAATCATTGTTTGAAACTGTGGCTTTATATTCAACGTTATCAACACAATATCTCTCCGTTTCTTTAATAACTTTTGAAATCAATGTCAATCTCATATGTCCAAAAACATAATGCCCCATCACACAGCATTTTTTTAACGGACTGACGGACGGACGGGCATACCCGAACACTATATGCCTCGTACTTTCGTAGATTGGGCATAAAGAGTGCAAACAGGTTCCAATGGGTCATTCGAATGTCAAAAGTCCGATCGGGCAAGACAAAATACAAATACAACAACCTGAATCGCTCACCTGACATATGTGCCTGAAGTAAAGGTTATTAGGCAAAATCTATTTGACATTGAAAGGGTCATAAATTTAAGAAGGGGGTCATCTAACAATACGGTGGATCTTAAGGTGCTGATCACTTTTGTTCTCAATCAAAATTCAAAAACCTGTCACCCTTTTTGAGTTATCAGCAAAAAAAGCAATTTAACCCAATGTTCTATTTTTAGCCACAGCGGCCATGTTTTACAAACAATCAAAAATCCCCACATTAGTTCTATACACCTAATACTTATAAATAACAATACCAAGTTTGGTTCCAATTGGACAAGAAGTGTCAGAGGAGTTAAAGTTTTCAATGTAATGAGGAAATGCTTTTTAAAAGCTCATTTCTGACGCTCTAAGGGCAATAACTCCTAAAAGGAAAGGTCCTACAACGTTGACCCTATACATATTTTGTAGATCTTGATGTGCTTAACAATATGCAATTTAAATTTCTCAAATATCTTGAATAGTTTTCAAGATATTGAGCTAAACAGGTGCAAAATTTGCAAAACATCCACAAAAAGGGCAATAACTCCTACATGGGTTGTTTGATTTTCTTCAAAATTTCAGGGTAGGTAGATCTTAAGGTGTTGATCACTTTTGTTCCGCATCAAAATTTTAAAATCTGTCACCGTTTTTGAGTTATTTGCAAAAAACTGCCATTTACCCCTATGATCTATTTTTAGCCTCAGCGGCCATGTTTTACGACCAATCAAATATCCCCAAATCAGTTCTATACACCTAATGCTAATAAACAACTATACCAAGTTTGGTTCCAATTGGACTTGAAGTGTCAGAGGAGTTAACGTTTTCAATGTAATGAGGAAATGCTGTTAAAATGCTCAATTTTGACGTTCTAATGGCAATAACTCCTTAAAGGAAAGGTCCTACAACGTTGAATCTATTACATATTTTGTAGATCTTAAATTTCTCAAATATCTTGTATAGTTTTGAAGATATTGAGCTAAACAGGTGCAACAGTTGCAAAAAATCCGCAAAAAGGGCCATAACTCTTACATGGGTTGTTGGATTTTCTTCAAAATTTCAGGGTACGTAGATCTTGAGGTGCTGATCACTTTTATCCATGTAAGAATTTTGATATCTGTAGCCGTTTTTGAGTTATTTGCAAAAAACTGCATTTTACCCCAATGTTCTATTTTTAATCAAAAATCCTCACATCAGTTCTAAGCACCGAATGCCAATGAACAACCATACCAAGTTTGGTTGCAATTGGACTTATGGTGCCAGAGGAGTTAACGTTTTAAAAAGTTTACGGACGACGGACGACGGACGGACGGACGACAGACGCCAAGTGATGACAATAGCTCACATGACCCTTAGGGTCAGGTGAGCTAAAAACGGGTACTCATGTCAAGAAGTAACATATCATCAGCAGCATTTGAAACGAAGCAAAACACGAAAGAGAAGAATACGAAAAACCACTTTGTGAAATGGAAGTTACAGAAAATATGAGAACATACAAAAGCTACTGAACATTTAGCGATCAATAATTAATGCTAACACATGTCCTAAAGGGAATGAACTCAGGTGCTTTGGAAGAAAAAACAGTTCGTGCTTGTTAAAATTATAGCGCATCCATCGCGTTAATAATGGTCAATTCAGCGGGTTAAATGAGATGAAGGAGGACAAACCTACATTTGCAGTTATCTAGATAAAAATCCTTATTTGTCTATTAAGGTTCATCTTTACACTTCGGAAAAAATGACCGATATTTTACGTCTTTTTTCAGTCTATGTGGAGCCTAAACTACACATCCAATTGCTTAATAAGGCATAGCAGCGTCTAGATAAATATTTTTTGCATAAACTTTTAGTATTTTGTACGTGTACACTGATCCGTTTTGCCGGTACATTTTCTTTGCGTTTTTCAGTTCACCCAAATATAGCCAAATATCAACAATGCCCTGTCATTTGGCCTCCACGTGCAAGGTAATTTCATTATTGGTGTTATTAAATCTACTCACAGTCGGTTTTACGGAAGGTTATTTAGGGGTAATTCATGCTTCTTTTATGGTACAATTTGAACGGAAAGAAAATGAATAGAGAAAACAACAAAAGTAATCTTGTAAACTGGAAGGGAAAATGATCGGCGATTTTTATATCTAGACGCTGCCACACTTTATTTTGTGTTTCTATGTGTCGTTTAAGTCGTACATAGACTAGAAAAATAGGTAAAATATCTACCATTTTATTCGAAGTGTAACCATGAACCTTAATTACCTTATTTGAACGCCCAAATAGGAACACCTTTGCATCACTAACATATATCATTGAACAGTACAATGAATGCACATTTGATATATAATATCGCGATTCTAATCTAATATCGGACGAACAAAATATAATTAATGAAACTTTTTAATTTTACTCTTAACACCAAGTTCATTATAGCCCTCTCTCCACTGACCCAATTTAAAACAAAAACAAAATTAATGGCACAAAGCGTCTGAATTTTTTCTTCTTCTAAATACGTATAATAGCAATATGTCACCATTACCTGCTATACAATGTGCGTTGTATTTCTCGTAAAACATTCGACTCAATTCTAGCAGAACATTTCATTTACAAGTGATTAACAAAACTCGAAGAAATATCCCGATGAGCACCACGCCTTTATATTAAGTAGCTTACCAATTAAAGCTAGAGAAAAAGCGTTCATATGATAAGTTCAATATCATATTGATTTTGGTAAAAAAAGTAAAAAAAAATATAGAAACTTAATTGACCTTGCTATATTTTTTGTAGATAGAACTTGATCAGCTGACTTGAGCCGACTTAGCAACATACCCATTTACATAAAGTCTCCATGTAAAATTAAACCAACGCACCGAGTTTTCAGTTAGCCGAGTAAAGGCAGTGTAATCGCTCAAAATACGTTTGATTTAAATGTTAATTTTACGAAATTCGAAATTTAAATCAAATTCAAACCATTGAAAATGCCCGTACCTAGTCAGAACCAATGGTCTTTTGTTTCTCAGGGTTTGGAATAGTCTTATTTTGACATATTAGATTTGGTCTATCAGCCAATCCTCAAAGATAGCATTTGTGAATGTCTACCCCGAGGAACAGCAGTGTATCGGTGGTTTAGCGGCATAGTTTGACATTTAAACTTCACAGTGTATAACCGGACAGTAAGCGATCACGGAAGTTGATCACTGTCCGGTGGTAAAATCCTAGTTGATTTTGAAAAATGGTATGATTTTCCCATGAATTTAATCTTTTATTCCACTGAAACGAATTTTAAAGAAAAAATGAAGCCTACAATTTGTTTACATTGTTATTTATCACTATTCAAATTATCAATATATATTGTGGATGATATAAATTTTCTAAAAATGTGGTTTAATCATTGGAATTTTTGACAATGGAAACTCATTTCGGCGAAAAAAACAACAAATTATTAGTGAACTACTTATATTGAAATAGTGTATTGCATCTCCAAATGAAAGCTGTTTAAATCCAAATCCTTTGGTGTCAATATTATTTGATAAAATGGTTTTGACTGTTCACAATAATCAGATTTGTAAGGGCACTACTCACTTCATCTCTGTCCGACTAATTGCCACTGTACACAATCATTAATTGTTCGAAAGCTATATCTATCTGTCCGATTAATTGTTTGGTTCAAAGTAGCAGTATCAAGACAAAAATCCTTACAAACCATTATTCACACGTTTCAGCTAGGGCAAAATGATGAGAAAAAAAACCTGGAACAAATATAAAAGGTAATAGCTTACCCAAACAAAGAATTACAACAAGATTTCATTACAACATAGGTATATTTAGGATTCAGATTTATTTTTGTAATTCCTCGTAAGTTGGAAAATAATTCGTACATTTTGTCAGCTAGTTCTCGAATAAAAACATTTGACCATGCATCTACGCTTTGAAATTGAAAATTTTGTTACATACAAATTAGATTTAAGATTTGGGAAGTTGGCCTTTCTCTTAAAATCTAGATAGCTTTTCAAACTTTGCAAATGAAGATATGTATCTATAGTTGATATACTGTTCTTGGGCTACATGTAAATATACATGTTTATGCCTCATTTTTTTGCCTTTAAATCTCTGATAAACCTTTTTACATGAAACAATCCAATTTAATCAAATCGAAAAGTACAAAGTTTAATTATCATGTAGTTTTATGCAGAATTTAGCATTTGAAAATAAACATGTTCAGTCGGGAAAAGCAGATATTTTAAAGCAGGCCCGAAACCTGCAAAACCCATTAAAAACTCATATTTGTCGTTTGATGTTATTAGATAACGACATTTTAAAGAAGTGTCATGTGAAAGATTCTTTGAAAAATGGTTTGCTTGAATTGCCTACTTCCTTTATTGCTCTCCGAAACTTGAATTCAGGATCGGGAAAAATCACACAATACTTTGTACCCATATTTTTAAATCCTTATTAGTTCTCATTTTGTTTATGATGCAAAATTGATTTAATATTCAAAGGTTCTTGTGTACAAAAGATCAGAATATTTCAATAAAAGTCTGATAAAACGAGGGTGCCATTTTAAAATGCGGTGGTGCTTAACTTTTGGCGGACTGTTTACTTTCGTCAATTGTAATGTTCAACCAAAACAAAGTCATTGAAATGTGGGATGAAAAGTTGAAGAATATTTAGGAACTTTGTTCGACAGGCATTCCAAGCAGTTTTTTTTTACCCGTGAGAAGACGGAGAAAATAACTATCTGCAGATGGGGGAGACTGATTCAGCAAGACTTCGTCAATACGTTTTAGCCAAGAATGTTTTACATTATGTGCAGATTTAACTGTCTACCTGTATTGTCGTCTAATTCCTCAAACTTTATAATTTCTTTTTAAATCACCAACACGAAGTATGACACTTTTTCGTGGACCCCTTTATACCGGTGAAATCAAACCCCCCAAAAAAGCTGGGGATAAAAACAAACAAATTCTACAAATATCAAACATCACATTTCCCTGTTTTATTAGCTCACCTGGCCAAAGGTGAGCTATTGCCATCACTTGGCGTCCGTCGTCGTCCGTCGTCGTTAACTTTTCTCCAAACTTCTTCTCCTCTGAAACCGCTGCACAGATTCAAATTTGGTCTGGTATTACTTTAGGGTATCCCACACAGAACTGATGTGGGGATTTTTGATTCGTTGAAAAACATGGCCGCCGTTGCTAAAAATAGACCAGGGGGTCAGACTACTGTTTTTGGCTTGTAAATCAAAAAGTATAAGAGATAGATGAAATCTGATGCCACCTTACTGCTTCAGCATCAAAAGTTCTACAAAAGTCTCCATTTGGTCCAAGTTGTCAGATGACCACTTATAGGAGTTACAGTCCCTTAAAGGTGAAAAATAGCGTTTTTTCATGTTTTTGCCCTATAGTATGAAAACTATTGCAGATAGAGAAAAGCTGTTACTTGCTTAAATGTTCAGCTCATTTAGGTCTACAAAAGTCTCTATATAGGGTCGAAGTTGTCAGATGACCCCTTATAGGGGCTACGGCCCCTGAAATAATATTTTTTCATGTTTTGGCCGATAGAAAGAAAACTATAGCAGATAGAACAAGAGGCTCCCAGGAGCCTGAATCGCTCACCTGAAATATGTGCCTGAAGTAAAGGTTATTAGGCAAAATATATTTGACGATGAAAAGGTCATAAGATTAATAAGGGGGTCATCTGACAATATGGTGGATCTGAAGGTGCTGATCACTTTTGTTCTCAATCAAAATCTAGAAATCTGTCACTCTTTTTAAGTTATTCACAAAAAAAATGCAGTTTAACCTAATGTTCTATTTTTTTGCCACAGCGGCCATGTTTTACAACCAATCAAAAATCCCCACATCAGTTCTATACACCTAATGCTAATAAACAACAATACCAAGTTTGGTTCCAATTGGACTTAAAGTGTCAGAGGAGTTAACGTTTTCAATGTAATGAGGAAATGCTTTTTAAATGCTCAATTTGGACGTTCTAAGGGCAATAACTCCTCAAAGGAAAGGTCCTACAATGTTGACCTTATTACATATTTTGTAGATCTTGATGTGCTTAACAACATGCAATTTAAATTTCTCAAATATCTAGTATAGTTTTCAAGATATTGAGCTAAACAGGTGCAAAATTTGCAAAAAATCCACAAAAAGGGCAATAAATCCTACATGGGTTGTTGGATTTTCTTCAAAATTTGAGGGTAGGTAGATCTTGAGGTGCTGATCACTTTAACCCTATGCCAGAATTTTGATATCTGTAGCCGTTTTGAGTTATTTGCAAAAAACTGCATTTTACCCCTATGTTCTATTTTTAGCCATGGCGGCCATGTTTCACGACGAATCAAAAATCCCCACATCAGTTCTAAGCACCGAATGCTAATGAATAACCATACCAAGTTTGGTTGCAATTGGACTTATGGTGTCAGAGGAGTTAACGTTTTAAAAAGTTTACGGACGACGGACGACGGACGCCAAGTGATGACAATAGCTCACATGACCCTTCGGGTCAGGTGAGCTAAAAAAGCTGTTGCTTGCTTAAATGTTCAGTTTATTTAGCTCTACAAAAGTCTCAATAGGATCGAAGTTGTCAGATGACCCTTAATAGGGGTTACAGCCCCTAAAATAACCTTTTTCATGTTTTTGGCCTATAGAATGAAAACTATAGCAGATAGAGAAAAGCTGTTGCTTGCTTAAATGTTCAGTTTATTTAGCTCTACCAAAGTCTCAATATATAGGATCGAAGTTGTCAGATGACCCTTAATAGGGGTTACGGCCCCTAAAATAACCTTTTTCATGTTTTTGGCCTTTAGAATGAAAACTATAGCAGATAAAGGAAAACTGTTGCTTGCTTAAATGTTCAGCTCATTAAGCTCTACAAAATGTAGGGTTGACATCAAGACCAAGTGAGCGATTTAGGCTCCTGGGAGCCTCTTGTGTTTTGATTCCATCTTTTTGTTTTTATTTGAGCTCCCCTATTTTACTGTATAAATCTGGGTGTGGTCAATTATAATTGAGAAATACCTATATGGTCTGAATACTTGTATGGTCCAACTGGTTTTAAGACCATATGGGTATACTTTTACGGTCAGACCGTATAGGTATATTTCCCTCGTGTATGGTCTGGACCGTAAGGGTACGGTCTGAAACATGTATATGTCATGGCTAAAATCCAAGAGGAATTCAGATATAGTCTATAACATGGGCATAGCAATATAATATCCCCTAAGTCTTTTAGTTCTTGAGATATATAGGCATCCAACTAAAACCTACAATACATGAAATTCACGTGAGTTCAAAGACAAAGTCAAATGGTGTAGGTGTTCGCTTTTAACGAATTTTTTAGATATACAGTTTTAATGGTGTTGAAATAGTGTTGGAACAGATATATAACATATGCCAAGTCGATATTCTCAGAGCCTATATCATTGTTGGATTTTGGCTTTTTAATTTTGAGTACTTTCCTTTCAATGCTTATGGTTTGTCTATCTTTCAATTTGTTTATTTAAACGCTGTTGGTGATCGGTTAGTCATTAAAATATGCATATATCCTATAACGTTACCAAATTTCCTGTTCTTATGTCACTCTGCTTTTATGGTTGTATTTTTGTCAGTTTAGAACACATCAAATCTATAATGTTTCATGCGTTCAAAATTTAAAATTGTCTAAACCCTTAGGTTCTTCCTAGGCGAAACATATTTTGATCTTAGCCATGAGTCTTGAATAGCGGAGTTCGTTTTCAAAGACTTAATCCTGAGTCCAACTCCTTACTGGAAGAGGAAGAAGAAGAATAGACTAACGCACGTCATACGTATTGTGGACTTTGTGAATACAACCAATTCACTGGCAATGGCTAACGCATATTAAAGCAGTCCAAGATAAACGATTTTTAATAATTAATAGCTGTCACCATATTTCAACCGGCATTACTCCGCTTATGAGGGACCAATACTGATTTAAGAAACCTGTCATGATAATCTAGCTGTCACCACAGTCGCTAAGGCTAACCACATTTATAAAAACAACTCAAATCATTGTTAAGCTTTTTATTAATATAAGACATAGATTTACCAAGAGATGACCGCTCCATGGTGTCCATAATCTTGATTCAAATGGTTTTCACATCTTAATAGACTTTTTTGTGTTGAGCATGTTGTTCGTATCATACAAGTAAGTGACAATACATCAACTCACAAATATCTAGCACACTACTGTCGATGCTATAAGAAGATTTCAGTTTCACAAAAGTCAATGGAAAGCTTCTAATGAACAATTTTGACAGTAGCATTGTTTAACGATCCACAAGTGAACATACTTTGGTACTCACACTTCTTTTTATGAGCTTGTTGAATGGATTTCCATTTTTTTTATAAGATGAACACTGCCGCAATTATGTTTTCGAATTCAACAGTAGAGAATATTTTGAGTTCTCATATCTATTCTGTAAAGTAAATAAATAAACCAAAATAGACAATGACATTAATTATCCAAAAAATATGAAAACGTATATTCATAAGCATGCTTATAAGCATAAATTGTAGAATAATATAATAAAAAGATATATAAGATATAAAGAAATGAGGAGCAATGTGAAATAATAACTTTTTTATTCAAACTCTGAGGATTCAAAGTAGACAATCAATCGGACACTCACAGAAAATAAATGACCAATTAATCGGACAGTAAACGATTATGCCATAATTGCAAATCTAATGTTTTTAACAAAATTGTGTATTTTATCTCCATCTATCCTTTTCAATGTAGATAGTCTAACAATCGCCCTTTTTGATAATGATAAAATGGCTAATAAAATCATTGCAGTTTGCGAGTAAATTCCAAATATATGCTAAGAGGTGAAGGTAAAAATGTTCACCCATCGATGATCAATCGAAAAATTATAATAGTTTAAATTGTCCTGAATACAAAAAGAAACGTTAAAAAGTTGTGTAAATGAGCGAGCTATAAAATCAACTCACCTTTGTTCCTATTTGATATCGTAGTACGTTCATGCAGCCTTAAAACCACAAAAATCTGGCGAAAAAAATAACATGCAACTAGGATTTACCATCGGACAGTGATCAACTTCCGTGATCGCTTACTGTCCGGTTATACACTGTGAACTTTCTCAACAATGTTATACCGGACAAAAAGTGTCTAAACAGGATGTAACATGCGCCATTTTGAATGTACCCATTTTGACAGACACAAAGCATGATGAAAGCAATGAATTCATATTGCTATCAAACTTTTTACAATGCGATGAAATTGAATTTTGTAAAATGTTATATGATCAGTGCGATAAAGATCTATATAATTCCTTGATGTAACCAATGTTACTTTTTTGATTTGGTCTATTGTTTTGAGGAAAAACAATTTCGTGTTTCCCGTACCAATGCAAAACGAACAACCGGTTAAATTTAAATGGAATAAAGTATATAACTATACAGATTTATTTACGGGGTATTCATATGCTTAATGCAAATATCAAAGATTTCATTTCAAATATAAAAAATAATATGCGTAAATATTTATTTGTTGTTAAACACGTTCATAGACATCTTATTTCGTTTGTACGATTTATTTAACCGTTCAAACGGAATAATAAATAGTACAAACGATTCAAAACGTTGAAGATTCAATCTTTTTCTCGATTATTTAAATTAAATACTCCCTTACGTTTTGAATAGACGTCCGAGACTTGTGCTGCCTGTATGTAAGCTGGCAACCGGATCCCTACTGTTCAGATAACAGCGGGGTACCAGCCTAGCCTGTATGCCATTCGGTAGCCACGGCATTTTCCATAGCGCTAATGCAAAGAAAAATTAAATCGATTCCGGAAAAAAAATCCGAAGCTAATTGGCAAATAGACTATTGATTACCGTAAGCGTTTTACAGAAATTTGAAATGATCAAGAGGCAGTGTGAAAGTCATTATTTATTCAAAAAGATGATTTTAAAGACAAATCTTTAATCCATTCTCACTGTCTTTAGTATTGAGCTATTCGCTATGATCTTTTTATTCAGATCTAAAAAGTGCTTCCGGTTAATAGTGGTCATTTGAAACTAAACGTTTATTTAAAATTCAATTTCCACAACCCTTGCTTTCAAGGGTAGCCCTATGCTCTTTGTAACTTTTCACATTCAAAGGTTACGAGATATTTAGAATTTTCAACGTGGATTTTCAAGTTTTCATCTTTACAGGTTTCGTCCTGAAATTAGAATTCATTTTTCTCTCATGGATAATTTCAAACATTTTTTTTGTAGTTTTGACAAAATTGTGTTTTTTTACAAATTTTATTGCGTATTCAAATGTTAGAAGAAAATGAGATGTGGAATAAGTGTACGCGACACAACCTACATAATAAACGTAAATTTAAAATATCCACAATGGAAAACAACGAGCAGCCTTCAATGTGACCAGCGGTTGCTGCTCGCTGTCAATCAATTGGCCCCTGGATTGAAAATAAACTACATATGTTTCAAGCCCAATCCTAAAGTGAAATGAAAGACCCTCTTCTTGACAAAAAACAATTAACATAAATTCGGTTAGATACAAACATAAGCTTTGATAAAGATTCCTGGCTTAGGACAGGCACATTAAAAATGTGGCGGGGTCAAACTAGTTTTACATTTAGGTATTTACACACTTGCATTTATTTCAAAACTGATTTTCTGGAGTTTTTTTCCGCGTCTTTTTTCGTTTGTTTAACCGTGATAGTTCTCAGCATACTAACACAAGGTTAGTGGTCAACCCAAAGAGAGAGTAATGGTGTACTCTAGTAGGTGGCTAATTAGGGTGGCCTTCGTCCACGGGTATTGTCAGATCTTAGGTGCAGAAACCCTGACCAGTGTGGGTCAACGTGTTTGGTGAGTGCCACGCTTCATTCACATAAAAGATCCATTTGTGGACCGAAAAATAGTGCACAACAAAGGCTAAAATAATAGTCCTTACCCACATCTCCGTTTTCTCGATGGTCTTCAAAATTTGCAATTCCTTTTTTTTACTTCCCCATCCCCATCCCCATTTTTCTCATCATTATTTCATGTTCATTTTATCATCCTCTATATGTTCGGCGCCTTTATATAACGTATATAGCGTTACAGGGCGTCAGAAATCATTTAGTACTTACCATATTTCATATTTGACTGTATATAAACATAAGCCCCCCCCCCTTGAGGGGGTAGGGGCTGCTTCCTATTACATATATTAGATCAATGATTGGATGTGCCGTAACATAGGGTCTGTTTTTTTCAGGCTTCAACTTGTAAAACAGGGATATAAATTCAGGTTAGCTGTCACCAACAAGGGTTATTAAAGCGTTAAAATAAATGAGTTTCATAAGTAAAATCAGACTTAAAACTATAACGTTTTAAACATAATTTGTGTGGTGCCGATAACTTGACATCAAAAAGTGGTAGTTGCTGGTCTATTTCAGTTAAGGATGGTCACTGTTCATGTTTCAGGATTTCAGTCTGATTTCGGAACTCCTCTAGACTTTGCCTTTAAATATTGAAGAAATTTTATGCACACTGACCCCTACTTTTTATGATATTTTCTGATTATATAGAAGTTAAAAACCAACTGTATAAAATTTCTTGAAATTTCTTGATACAACTTCATGGTTTTTTAGGGCAAAAACGTCACGATGTTAAAGTTATGTAAAATCTAGAGGAGTCTGATTTCCCGCCAAATTTTTGACGTCATATCTCGAAAACGAGCACACGGACCTATCATTTTCTTTTTGCTATTTGATTAAGTAAACAATTATTTCTATCATTTCCACCACATATCATAAAATCTGATCATCCTTAAGTGTTCTTTCATGAATTGCATCAATAAAATGTTTAAATCGAAACATTTTGATGTTGTCATAACAAGGTATGATAAACAATGTCTGCCGGTATAACAAGGTATGTTTTCTCTAGTTTCTTCATGCATACAGGGTCCGGTTCGAAACAGGCCAACTGCACAGATATACCCTAAATCACAGGTAGTAGCAGGACATAATGCACATCAAAAGCAGATTGAAATTAGTGTTTGTTGATATGCGAAAAAAGTAAAATAAAAAAGACCTAATCTAAAAGTATTTATTACTTTTTACATAGATTAATATCTTCATCTGTTGTCTAGTATTATTTTGTCACTCATTTCACAAGACCGGCTTTGTCGACACTCGGACTTTCATCTTTGCTACATTTATAATAAACTGCAAAACGAACCAAACAAGCCAAGACAAGGGTCACGGCAAAGGTTATTATAAACATAACTCCTATACTTAGTACATGTACATGTATCCTAAAAGTAAGCAAAATATCAAAGTATAATATCAACACATGTTCAAATGATAAAAATCACACTATAACTAAAAAAGCACACACAAAAAAACCACACTAAAAACAAAAACAAACAAAAACAGAACATAAAAGAAAAAAGTCAAACATGATTAATCTATCAGAACTAGACCAGAATAAATTTATAATATTTAGATTAAAATCAATCTAAATGCTTCAAATTTGCTATAGATAATAACATTTAAAAAATGTTTGAAAATAAAACAATTTGAAAACTTGTAACTTTTCAATGGATGAATTTTCAGTTGGGGCGTCAATTGAGGAATTTTAAAATTGATTTAATCCTTTTTTTTCTTCTTACATATGATTTTTGTTGAGAACATAATTAATAAGAAATAATCACAATATTTCTCATTAGAGAGAAAAAAATTGTGGCAATTCCGTCAATACCATAAATTAATTCTAAACTATTGACTTAAAAGTAAAAATACTGACATTTTGTTTGCTCTTTCCTTACTCAATCATGCCTAGCGATTGATTTATAATGCGGTATTACTTTATTAAATATAAGATCGGCTTTGCAATTTTTTTTTGCAGTGATTATTTGAAGACGACGATGAGCTACATCTTTGCTACGCTGTTTGGCCTTAAGCTGCATGTTCATTCATTAAACATATCCAGAAATGAACAGTGCTTTGCCTAATTAATATTCATGTATGCAAATGAAATATAAGTCACGTGACATTTCAAATCCCCCTCGCCTTTGCTTTGCCTTGTTCTTACAGCATGTATTAAAAATACGGAAAATATTCGTTTCTCATCCGTCACAGATGTAAATTAGAACCTTTTATGAACTTCCTAAAGTTTCCTGGCGGTTAAAAACAAACTTATTTTTAACAAATTTGATTAAAATTCTCTGAGTCTTTTGAACTCAAGGTGAGGAATAAGGCAATCTTTGTACGCCCGAGGAACCTACAGTTTAAAGATAAGGTTTGTATGCCTTATTCTGTCTTGTTTAACCTTAGTTGATCTCTAGAAATCAATATGCGAACCTTGTTTACATGCGAGTCAGTTTGAACTATTTCAAGATAAATGTTGGACTTTCTACAATATCAGCCATTTTTCCAAAGACTTTATACTGCTTTGTGAAGAGTGCTACGCTTCGAAATTTTAAATGAACAGGGAACCTTGAAATTTTAGCCGACATTGTTAGGAGGGGTCTCAAATTATTGAAACTTGTGTGTTGATTGAAATTTAACATGCGAATCGTGTCTGTAACACATATCTATCGATAATTTTTGAAAATTTCATAAGTTGCTATTGTTCCTCTTTAAAAAATTCTGGACCGGAACCGTTCCTGATTTTAAAATATGCAAATTAAAAAAATGCATCAAATTTCTGGATATGACTTCTCCTTGCATTTCATGTACCTTGGGTATATTTCTTTAAAGCAAACAATAAAATCTATAACAATTAGAATAATTCTTGAAATATTTAATACCTACTCATTTTCACACAAGCAATCTCCAAGAGTACAACACTCCCAAACTCCTAATATCTTACAACAGTACCCGTCTGGACATTCATATAAGCTATCTTCACACATCTTATCTAAAATTCAAGAAATTGTAGACATCAAGTAACCAGTTCTTCTAACAATTAGGCGTTTACAGTGCTAAAAAGGTGAGATCACGTTAAAAACATAATGACCGTAAATATTTGTGTTTCAATACGATAATTTGAATCACAAGAAATATAAAACCGATGCGAACCTATGGAAGCCCATTAGTGCCAAATAAGACTGAAACATTTTTTATTTATCAGTAGACCGCCACTTAATAAATGGCGGCCGCCAGATAATCATCTGGCGGCCGCGACTTACTATCTAGCGGCCGCCACTTATTATATGGCGACCGCCACTTATTAACTGGCGGCCGCCACATAAAATTATCTGGCGGCCGCCACTTAATTTATCTGGCGGCCGCCACTTAATTATCTGGCGACCGCCACTTATTATATGGCGACCGCCACTTATTAATTGGCGGCCGCTACATAATTTATCTGGCGGCCGCCACTTAATTTATCTCGCGGCCGCCATTTAATTAAGTGGCGGTCGCCATATAATAAGTGGCGGCCGCCAGAAAATTAAGTGGCGACCGCCAGATAAATTAAGTGGCGGCCGCCAGATAATTAATGTAGCGGCCGCCAAATAATAAGTGGCGGCCGCCATATAATTATGTGGCGGCCGCCAGATAATAAGTGGCGGCCGCCAGATAATTAAGTGGCGGCCGCCAGATAAATTAAGTGGCGGCCGCCAGATAAATTAAGTGGCGGCCGCCAGATGTGGCGGCCGCCAGTTAATAAGTGGCGGTCGCCATATAATAAGTGGCGGCCGCTAGATAGTAAGTGGCGGTCTACTGATAAATAAAAAATGTTTCAGTCTTATTTGGCACTAATGGGCTTCCATACGAACCAAAGTCAAACCTTGGTTTCTTTTTGCATTTTTGACCAGACAAAAGATATTCTATTTCCATGTCTTACCTCAACAAATTTTACGTGAAATTTGATGAATTTTGCTCATCACTGGTGAACTTTCCAAGTGAGACTTACCTGGTTTGGGATACCATTCTTAGGGTTCACATCGAAGCCAAACACACAAATTATCTAATAAGATTAGAAAAAGCATCCCCAGGAAATTTTAAATTGACAATTCATTTATTTTTGGTAGTAACTGTAAAGGAATTATTACATTGTACCAGTTAGAATGAAGCTACATGTACAGAGGAAAGAATAACTTTTTTCGCCATTTTCTTAAATAACGAGTAAAAATATTTAGCGCTTACTATATTCTTAAATGTAAAAAACAATGCATTGTGTTTGTTTTAATGGAAAACAATACAAAAATCAATAAAGTTCCAGACAATAAATTTTGCTACATGTACCCCCTGACGCACGTTTCGTCTATTCAAGACTCATCAGAGGCGTTTTACCGAAAGTTTAAAGTTAAAATTTAATAATATGCTATCTACAGCCTGATCCTTATAAACAGGCCCAAATAAAGTATTAATCAGATCATTATTTTGAAGATAGTAGGTGCGAATTATCATTCTTTTATATACTCATACAAAAATCTTTATTGTGATTCGCTTAGACGCGGTCACGTGACATGTGATATATTATACAATTATTGCCCTAGATGGTGTGTGACCCGGTGGTTTATTTCCTCGAGAAAGTAAGGTCGCCCGAGGGCTTGCTCCGAGGGTGACCTTACTTTTCGTTGGGAAAGAAATGCCGGGTCACATATCATCTAAGGTGATAACTGTTATATTATATTGAATATTTAAATGAAACAATTCAATATTAAATTTTGAAACATATTTTGGACATTTTAGCCTTTTACAATGGGGAAAAATACAGCCCATACAATGTTAAAGGAAAACGTGGGTCTCACGTGCAAAATCTCACGTGAGGGTGACCTAACCATGCGACTCAACGATTACCGGTTGACCTAGCGAAATGTCACAGGGGGCCTGGGTGACCGAGTGGCCTAAGGCGATGGTTTAAATATCACGCTATTTATCACTAGCCGATAGCCTCTCAGGCGGTCTTCGAATCTCGTTTGTAATATACAAAAAGGGACTTCCCAACCTGTGTGTTAGGTTTGTCAGTCGATGCGTCGATAAAGGGCGTTAAACACAAACACACACACACACATACATACACATTATGTCACAAAGAATTGTGTGAACATTTTCAGGAAAAATAATATTAATGATTTGCTTTAGCTTACTAAACATTAATTTTTATATAATTGGGACATAATTTTCAACCTTTTTCTGCTTATCCACTCTTAAATTTTAACCAAAAATGAGTTAAAATATTAACTGTTCATTCCTGTAAGATTTACAAAAAAATATTTCCATTAGCGGTCCTGGCCTAGCTTTTTTTTACACACGCCGTGAGTTTTAAATTTCTTAATTTTTTACATATTATTGCATCATATTTCGTCAAAACCAGTATTTGTTCTTTGTAGACATTGTACTTTTACTAGTCAATCTATTACGTAATAAAGCACATTTCTATTACTACACAAAATAATCTTGTTCTAAGAGAGTGTTTATATTCATATTCATCCTTTATACATGAAAACCGATGCAAAATAGACAGATTTCGTGTTGTTAATTGTTATTCAGTAGATTTGTGATTCCTTGTTTTATTTGTTGTCTGTTATTTCGTCCTGTCCTTATTTGTGTTTACTGATTTTGTTTCTGCCCTTTCGGACTTTGATATTCAGATGCCCCATTGGTACCTCTGCTTCTTTCTAGTTCAATGCTTTCCTTGTTGGTACACAGTTGAACAAAAGTTACTGTAATTTATGAGATTTCAAATTTAATAACTATTTTAAGCATATAAATCAGAGTTGAATTTTTGGGGCTGATGCGGAGCCTTTGTGGTTCTACTCTGGTCATCAATAAAATCAAAGAAAGTATTAAAAACAATAAATGTGCATTCAGCTTATCAACCTTACCCGTGGAACTAATTTTCAAGACCGTCCTGTAGAAGAGATAAAAAATATTTTGTTTGGAGACCTTGCATGCCCTACTTGGTTCAAAGATTACTTGCTTTAATAGAACTAATCTCATATACAAAAAGCAATTCAGTTATTTTTTTTTGTTTACCAATGCAACAGACTATCATAGACAAATTTACCAAAGGTACCATTTTTGTATTCTTTAATTGCTTCGCATAGCTTATATCTTTGAGAATCTAGTCAGCCCTACCAAATAATAACCAATCCTAAATAAATGAAAGATATCTAGCACTTTCAAATCTGCTTTTAAGGACATATTTACCTGAAAGTCCAATGCCACCACGAGTTTCCTTCGATCCCAGGAGACCAAGCAAACCAGGCACACCTTTTAACCCAGGACGACCAGTAACTCCTGAAATAATTATACAGGTATTCTAGTTCTATTGATTGCAAGCAAGTTTATACGAACACCTTTATATTTTTTTTTCATTTTTTTCAAATAAAAATATATCTCCACACTCAAGAAACACTTTCAACAAAACTCAAAGACAAATGTGATGACTTCAACTTTTCCTCCCTGTGTAGCAACATTCCGTCCGTTCGAGCTTATTGAAGTTACAGATCACAACTGATTCGTTATTCGTGAGCTTGTGGGACATGCATTGGTTGATTGATTGTTTTGATAGAGCGTCACGCATTCCATGAAAAATTGCTTACACAAGATTATGTTGTTCCTCGATTGTTGTCTTCACTTACGAAATTATATTGAAGACAAGGTCAGCTCAAAGACAAATATGGTATTTCTTTCTTTCAGATGAGCACAGATGAATGTTTTTCATATGGTTTTGTTTTGTTCTCTTTTACCACATTCGACACACTGAATTGACTGCTAGCAACGCGACGGCTGGTTATAAAAAACAAGAACTGCATACTTTTCTGGAGCATATGCGTTTACTTTCGCAACAATGAAATTTAAGTACGTTATACTTAAATTTGGTAATCGCGGTAAGTACCTTTTGTTAATGGTTGTTAGTTTATAGATTTTACGTCGTTGCGATTGTTACGTCACAATGTCAAGGACGTCATTACTTCATTGATTTTCTGGAAGACAAGACGTAAAATTGGTTGCAATACAATTTTGTTGGTTTTAAAATTCTATTTCGAGAAAGGGGAAGCATAATATTGACGACAACGGGTGGAAAATGGGCTTTTGGTGTTCAAATTTATACATATATTCAACTAAGTAAATCAGTAAAACAAGAAGGCCGGGTCAAAAATGCATACTGGCAAAGTGCGATAGTATAACCATACTAAAATTGTTAAATATCAGTCTTTATGCAGAAGTGTTAGAACAGCTAATTTTGGATTTCAGATATCTATTTCAAGTTCTGTCATTACTGTTTTCTTGACGGAACATTGTTTGTTGCGAGAAAAAACAAAGTATCATATTGGTCTATATAATTTCGTTAACAGTTGAGTGTATAAATTGCATATAAGTTCTTTGCTTATTAGAAGCCTAGTTTGTAGCCAAAATGATCGATGCTTAACTTCTATAAGAAATAAATTATACACTGTACACAGGTTATCTATAGTTCAAGGAACAACCTTTTAAAGAAGCATGTTCGTCCTATATGGTTTCTATATACTTCATTCGAAAAATGACGTAATCATACACACGTTTCCTCATCTTTCAATTCAATGCAAGGGCGCATAAAAATGAATATCCAAACGGGGTGACCGGACACTATGAAGAAACATTGAAGTCATGTCACATAATTTTGTTAAACAACGGACTTTGCACCGATCTAGTGTGTGGATTTATTCTGTCTTTATATGTTAATATTATTACATACGATCATAAATACACTCATCATTGGTCGTGTAATGTGAAAACAGCTGTCTGATGAAATAATTTTTTTTTTGGCATAGGTGGTTGTGCATACATACGTAATACATCCATCCATCCATCCGTCCATTCATACATACATACATACATACATACATACATACATACATACATACATACATACATACAAGCAAACATACAATACATACATACACACATACAAACAAACATACATTACATACATGTATATACACACAAACAAACAAACATACATTACAAAACTAGAATGGCAGTCTTCCATGGAAGACGTATATGTCGCCTGTGTCTTTAAATATTCGGTAAACAGTAGATGAATTACGGGCATACAATCGATTTACACCATATAGTACTAAAGGAGGAAGCTAAATACCAAATATCAAGAGGTTGTGAATGTAGTTGCTCAGAAAACTAAAAAAAAAATTGTGACGCCGCAGGACAACTACGGCGCAGGACGACGCAATACGACGGATGGTGCCAATGCAACCCATAAAAGTCGTTTCTTCAACACGTTGCAGGCGACATAATTACATACTACATACATGAGGGTCGGTATAGGGTCTTTTACGAGATAGGTGGAAAGGTTTATTTATACACGGGGAATTCGGAAAATAACCACAAAACTCGGGGAATTCGGGATTTTTTTTCTTCGTTTTTCTCCTCTATTAATTTAACGAGAGCGCGTGATTTAGTTTTTTTTTCGATTGCATTTTATTTTACAAACTTTGCTTACATGTACACATGCGGAAAATATTGGTCACAATTAAAACAAGACATATTGCATATGATGAATAGGACAATTTAATAAAATTCGGAAGATGAATATACAAGTTTATAGCAGTGATTCTTAGTTATTTTGCGAGAAGGATAAAGTCTGGTCCGTTGGATAATGGTTTGTTGATAAAAACTAGTAATTTTAGTTACGAAATAATGAAGGTTTCTGATATCTACTATCAATTTTTCGGTATAAAACTAAGAATTGTATTGAAATAACATTTATATTAGATTGATACCATTATACAATGCCTTACTTACTATTAATTAAGTTTTCATGTAAAAAGGCATGTAATTATATAAGTAAAGGGGGTCTTTCAGTTTGGGCCTCAGCCGCGAAGCAGCTGCATTCCGCACTTACTTCAGTGGCGGTTGACAGTGAATTCACTGTCAATCTGGCATAATTCGATGCTTCGTGAACTTAAAGAACATTTTAAGGGGTTTTGGTCTCTTCAACCGTGTATACCACAGTAATCCAAAATTTCTTTGATTCAGCCATCTGTGTATCCCACGGTGGTTCTTAAGGGGTTTCGGTCTTAAATATTATTCACCCGTGTGTCCCACGGTGACGCCAAATTATTCTGCATATTTCTATTTGTATTGATTTCTGGTTGCCATTCACAATATTCGGTAACCATTTATCTGATAATTGAATGTTGATATTTTATGTTTATTATATATTATCTGAAAATATCATTTCTTTAACCACCTGTGCATCCCACGGTGGAATTTATTTTATTGATTATCTATTGATTATTTATTGATTATCTAGATTTATATGATATATGATAAATCATTCATATTTATTATTGTAAATCCTTATTAAAGCTGAGGCCCAATAATGCCAAACCTTACAAAGAGTTTTCATTTCCCCCCTTAGTTATACATGGGTATGCATTATTAGCAAG
Source organism: Arcuatula senhousia (assembly GCA_963971305.1). Classification (NCBI taxonomy): domain Eukaryota; kingdom Metazoa; phylum Mollusca; class Bivalvia; order Mytilida; family Mytilidae; genus Arcuatula; species Arcuatula senhousia. Next base: position 44,338,392 of record OZ020304.1, on the reverse strand, counting down.
AGAGGTTTGCTTAAAAGCAGGAAAAGTTGAAACTTATCACTGCATCATGTTCGTTTTATTTTTGTTTACGCATCAGAAATAATGAAATTTAAGTACGTTATACTTAAATTTGGTTATCGCGGTAAGTACCTTTTGTTAATGGTTGTTAGTTTATAGAAATTACGTCGTTGCGATTGTTACGTCACAATGTCAAGGACGTCATTACTTCATTGATTTTCTGGAAGACAAGACGTAAAATTGGTTGCAATACAATTTTTTATCCCACCACATACATTCCCACCCATTTTTTTAGGAGAAATAACTACACTTGGTAGTTATATTTAAAATATTGTTACAACATTATTTAAATACTTGAAGTGTATTTTTCGGTGATCTTTAATTATTTCTAACTATATAAAGTCACATGTTTATAAGATAAAAAGTTAATTTATTTAGAATATGATTCTGCCGGGGATTAGAATTTATACTTTCAGATGCAAGAATATTGGTGGAAGTATCCATGGCCTATGCTTTAGCTGGCACGAGCTCGATTTGGGGAGCAGGCTTGAAGTGTCAAATCTTTTCTCAGAGGATTCAGCCGGGAGAAGTGGAAAGCTCTAACTAAGTACGAGGTTTAGAATAATGGATTCGTACATTTTACCGATCAAGCAATTGCGTACAGATGTGCTGCTAGATTTTCCAGGACAAGCAACATCAATCAATCAATCCACTAATTAATCATTTGGATCAATCAATCAACCAATCAAATGGAAATTATAGTAAGAACTTTATAACAGAGGTGGAGTGCAATTCAAACCGCTAGAAATGGTTATTTTTTAAGAGATATAAAACGTCTGAACCGCTAGGAATAACAACTTATAAAAATAACTCACACGAAGTGTGCCGTATTCTGAACAACGCAAGAACTTTCAGCTGTTTACTTGTTGTATGAGGAAAATTATCAGCGTTTATTCTTTCCGTGAATAGTTTTAAATACTGATATCTCAACGCACGTAAAAGATGTTTTATATAAGAAATAGTCGGAAATCAAAGAGAAAGTTATGTGCTTTGGAACCGTTTTGAAATTTCAACACCAATATGTCCTTATATGTGTGCTTTAATAATTCGCTGCTTCGTGAACTTAAAGAACACTTTAAGGGTTTTAGTCTCTTCAACCATGTATACCACAGTAATCCAAAATTTCTTTGATTCAGCCATCTGTGTATCCCACGGTGGTTCTTAAGGGGTTTCAGTCTTAAATATTATTCACCCGTGTATCCCACGGTGACGCCAAATTATTCTGCATATTTCTATTTGTATTGATTTCTGGTTGCCATTCACAATATTCGGTAACCATTTATCTGATAATTGAATGTTGATATTTTATGTTTATTATATATTATCTGAAAATATCATTTCTTTAACCACCTGTGCATCCCACGGTGGAATTTATTTTATTGATTATCTATTGATTATTTATTGATTATCTAGATTTATATGATATATGATAAATCATTCATATTTATTATTGTAAATCCTTATTAAAGCTGAGGCCCAATAATGCCAAACCTTACAAAGAGTTTTCATTTCCCTCCTTAGTTATACATGGGTATGCATTATTAGCAAGAGAGGTTTGCTTAAAAGCAGGAAAAGTTGAAACTTATCACTGCATCATGTTCGTTTTATTTTTGTTTACGCATCAGAAATAATGAAATTTAAGTACGTTATACTTAAATTTGGTTATCGCGGTAAGTACCTTTTGTTAATGGTTGTTAGTTTATAGAAATTACGTCGTTGCGATTGTTACGTCACAATGTCAAGGACGTCATTACTTCATTGATTTTCTGGAAGACAAGACGTAAAATTGGTTGCAATACAATTTTTTATCCCACCACATACATTCCCACCCATTTTTTTTAGGAGAAATAACTACACTTTGTAGTTATATTTAAAATATTGTTACAACATTATTTAAATACTTGAAGTGTATTTTTCTGTGATCTTTAATTATTTCTAACTATATAAAGTCACATGTTTATAAGATAAAAAGTTAATTTATTTAGAATATGATTCTGCCGGGGATTAGAATTTATACTTTCAGATGCAAGAATATTGGTGGAAGTATCCATGGCCTATGCTTTAGCTGGCACGAGCTCGATTTGGGGAGCAGGCTTGAAGTGTCAAATCTTTTCTCAGAGGATTCAGCCGGGAGAAGTGGAAAGCTCTAACTAAGTACGAGGTTTAGAATAATGGATTCGTACATTTTACCGATCAAGCAATTGCGTACAGATGTGCTGCTAGATTTTCCAGGACAAGCAACATCAATCAATCAATCCACTAATTAATCATTTGGATCAATCAATCAACCAATCAAATGGAAATTATAGTAAGAACTTTATAACAGAGGTGGAGTGCAATTCAAACCGCTAGAAATGGTTATTTTTTAAGAGATATAAAACGTCTGAACCGCTAGGAATAACAACTTATAAAAATAACTCACACGAAGTGTGCCGTATTCTGAACAACGCAAGAACTTTCAGCTGTTCACTTGTTGTATGAGGAAAATTATCAGCGTTTATTCTTTCCGTGAATAGTTTTAAATACTGATATCTCAACGCACGTAAAAGATGTTTTATATAAGAAATAGTCGGAAATCAAAGAGAAAGTTATGTGCTTTGGAACCGTTTTGAAATTTCAACACCAATATGTCCTTATATGTGTGCTTAAATTATTCGCTGCTTCGTGAACTTAAAGAACATTTTAAGGGGTTTTAGTCTCTTCAACCATGTATACCACAGTAATCCCAAAATTTCTTTGATTCAGCCATCTGTGTATCCCACGGTGGTTCTTAAGGGGTTTCGGTCTTAAATATTATTCACCCGTGTATCCCACGGTGACGCCAAATTATTCTGCATATTTCTATTTGTATTGATTTCTGGTTGCCATTCACAATATTCGGTAACCATTTATCTGATAATTGAATGTTGATATTTTATGTTTATTATATATTATCTGAAAATATCATTTCTTTAACCACCTGTTCATCCCACGGTGGAATTTATTTTATTGATTATCTATTGATTATTTATTGATTATCTAGATTTATATGATATATGATAAATCATTCATATTTATTATTGTAAATCCTTATTAAAGCTGAGGCCCAATAATGCCAAACCTTACAAAGAGTTTTCATTTCCCTCCTTAGTTATACATGGGTATGCATTATTAGCAAGAGAGGTTTGCTTAAAAGCAGGAAAAGTTGAAACTTATCACTGCATCATGTCTGTTTTATTTTTTGTTTACGCATCAGAGATAACTTGAGTTCAGGCTGTCGATTGTCTTTCAATTGTCTTTATGAGTTTTGTTTTGTGTTTCGTCGCGCTGTTCCTGTTTGTGTTTATTGTTTTGTCATTGCCCTTTCGGAATTTTGACATTCAAATGCCCGAATGGTACATCTCTGCTTCTTTCATAAAGTCTGTATAATGTTTAAAGTTAACAATTCTAAAAAAAAATAGAGGTACCAATGGGATATCAGAATGTCAAAGTCCGAAAGGGCAGAGACAAAACCAGTAAGCACAAACAAGGACAGGACAAAAACAGACAAACAAAAAAAAACACGGAAACACAAAAACTACTGAATACCAATTAACAGCATGAAAAAGCCATGTAACATGTGTAATATTTGCGATTTTGAGAACAGGTAGGTACGCTGTTAGAAAACATTTAATACTTTCTAACTATTACAGATAGAATCACAAAACAATCATGACAGGTGCTTGGGGCCATTTGAAATCTTTCTGTACAAATTAATCCCATAAATCAGCAACTACTGTGCATTCATTTATTTTCGTTGGTAGCAATTTTTCGTGGTTTGATTAAAAAGGATAAGTTCATAGATTCTTAAATTCGTGTTTCTGAAGTCTGTAAGATAGAAATCAATGTTAAAATTCCTTTTCGTGGGGTGTCAAATTTCGTGGTCCAAGACCACCCACGAAAATTGATACCAAACGAATAAAATGAAACCACAGTATTCTCACAGTACCAAACGACAAACAGCAACCATAACAGCCTTATTGTTGATTTCCAATTCCGGTTTTAAAACAAATATGTTTTGTCTTGTAGTGCGTTAACATTATAAATCCCATAGATAATTTACTTATTTACATTCTTAATCTCACACGTGCCCATTTTACCCAGATAAATAATTTTCGTGCAAATAAGGCCAAGTTGAATTATGTTGAATTTTCCTAAATTTGAAAATTGAAAAAATATTTATGTTACGCCATGATATTCAGCATACTAAATTACTCATGTAACCAATTTCCAATACCTTCGGGTAGAGAATTATCAGATATTATAAAACATCCTTTATAAGGTTGATTTTGTCATATTGTACCATATTAACTTTGCCATACTCGGTTCAAAGGTTACATGCCATTATACAACTTATTTCAAAACCAAAATGTCGTATTTTCAATATTTCGTTTACAAAATTGGTTAAAAAATTTTACCAATTAAACCATTTTTGCATTCTTCGATTTCCTTCGCAAAGCTCATATCTATATATTAGAATTTGGTCAGCCAAATCAAATTGTTACCAGTCGTAAAACAATAAAAAGGTTAGATCTTTAAAATTTGCTGTTAAAAACATACATACCTATATGTTTCATTCCATCAACAATATCATTCTTCAAATCCTTCAACCCCTGGAGATCAGGCAAATCAGACATTCCTTTTAATTCAGTACCACCAGCAAATCCTGAAAAAAATCATGCCACTTTGCTTATTTGTCAAGTGAAAAGATATATTTTTATGAAAATAAAATGTTAAAATTCCAAGTTGACATTTTTTTCGGTTCCAGGTTGACATTTCTCACTTCAAAGTTGACATTTCTTAGTTCCAAGTTGACATTTCTTACTTCCAAGTTGACATTTCTCACTTCCAATTTGACATTTCTCACTTCCAAGTTGGAACTTAGAAATGCAAACTTGGAACTGAGAAATGTCATGTTTGAACTTAGAAATGTCAACTTGGAAATGGGAAATTTTCGCAGTTCCAAGTTTACATTTCTCAGTTCCAACTTGGAAGTGAGAAATGTCAAGATGGAAGTGAAAAATGTGAACTTGGAAGTAAGAAATGCCAACTTGGAAGTGAGAAATGTCAACTTTGAACTAAGAAATGTCAACTTGGAACTTTGATATTTGTTGTTCCAATCGAGAAATGTGAAAGAACTAATGACACTACCGGTCTTTTTGACTAAAGTGTGTTAGCTGGGGGTATGAAAATAAAATTCATGATATTCATTTAAGCAATTTTAAATGAGTGTGCATGATTCTTTCTGAGAATTAAAGTCTGTACAATGTTTAAAGGTACAATTATAGAAAGTCATGTATTATATGCATTTGTTTTTAAAGTTTGGGTTCAAAGGTTACTTACCCTGATAGATCTAATCTCAAAAACAACATTTTGCACTCTTTATTTGCTTCGCATATCTTTTATTTTTATGAATCTTGTCAGCACTAACAAATTGTTGCCAGTCTTAAATCGTTGATACTGCTTTAAAGGACATACCCCAAATTCTATCGAGAGTTTCTTTCATTCGATTTCTCTGGAGACCATATAACCCAGGCATTCCTTCTAATCCAGAAAGACCAGTCAATCCTGACATAAATATACAAGTATTCTAGGGACTAATGTGAAAAGCATTAACAATATTTAACATTTACTTAATAGAAATACATTCTTTTACTTGAAAATTAGCAAAGAATAAAGAAAAGTTATATGGCTAAAAAGTTAATGAATCTATCTGTCAATAAAAATATATACATTAAAGACAAATCCAATAGAAAACCTATAGATTCTGTCAGCTGGGGTATAAAAAAACTGTGCGCGATTCTCTATGGTTTCATAAAGGCTGTTCGATGTTAAAATGTACTCTACTAAAAAGCCATGTTATATGCTTATTTTAGGATGGATCATTTACATTTTTTGTTGTATAACATTTCACGCTAGCTAAGTCATAAAGCTTCATGAATAGAGTGCGTGGAAACAAACAGACAATAAAGAGATGTGGAATAAGTGTACGCGACACAGCCAACATTAAAGAAACGGCAATTTAAGAAATCACAATGGAAAACAACCAGCAGTCTTCAATCAGAGTTCACTGCTCGCTGTCTTGCATTGGCCAAAGACTAAAATACAATACATATGATTCAAACAAATCCCTAGATTATCAACGAAAGACCCATTTCTGGACATAAAACAAAAAAACAGATAGTTGACAAGGACAAACAAAAGCTTTGACAAGGATTCCTGGCTTAGGACAGGCACATATAAAATGTGGCGGGAAAAAACTATTTTTTTTTTACCCAACCTTCTCCCTATTGTTTATCTTGTACAAAGCACAAAAAATAACACACTTTAAAAATCAAATCGATAAAAGTTCAATTCACTAAGAGAGAACCTGAGACAAGAGTACTATACGAGAACAACGAAACATAAAAGAACTCTCTTGAGAACACTCGCAGTTACTGACAGCTAGCTAAGAAGCATTTATCGACTGATGTAAAAAATTCAAACATATCGATTCTTAATCCAACATAACACTTCAAACAACTAATGATTTTGTATTATATCATCACACAAAACCGACATATTGGAGTGCTGTAATGCTTCGAAGCAATACAATAGTCAAACCTAAAAGATTAATGTTTTAGAGCTACTATCAAATTACATGTATCAATATTTCTACCAAAACAAAAAACAAAAACAAAACACCAAATTTAAAGATTTTACTATAACTTCCAACTTGTATCCTTTCTTTTATAAGTACTTAAGCCAAATTACCTTGTCAAGAGGATTCTTTTTGAAGTTACGTGCCTTACATTGCCATAGAATTCGGGATGTGATATTCCTTTTACAATAAAAAATCGACGTGTACAGTTAATTTTTTTCAATAAGATACCCATATTTACAAAACACAGTTGCTTGGGGCCTTTTAAAAAAATTCTGAACAAATGCATATAGAAACACTAACTAAAGCCAAAAACTTCTTTCGCATTCCCAAACAACCAACAGCAACCATAACAGCTTCATTGTTAATTTCTAATGCAGGTTTAAAAAAAAATGTTTGTCTTTTATTCTAATTCATATTTATTCAAAATCTCATGGCTATGTCACACATATACATTCTAAATTTGATTACTTTCTCATACACTAACATTCTAAATCTCATGATTATCTCGTACTTAGTCTTAATCTCATGGCTTCGTGAAACATTTACATTCTTAATCTCATGGCAATTTCAAACAAATGAAATCTAAATCTCATGGCTGTCTCACACATATCAGATCTAAACCCAATGTCTATCTCGCACATACACATTCTGCATCTCATGGCTATCTGACTCATATACATTCTGCATCTCATGGCTCTCTCACACAAATGCATTTTAAAACTCATGGATATCTCACACATTTTCATGTTAAATCTTATGGCTATTTCATCCATGTACATTTACATTTTAAAGATATTCCTATCTCATCGTGTCCTCAATGTTTTTTCTTTTCTCTTGGAAATTGAGATTGATCCTTCAAGTTCGATAATTTTGTTATTGCCTTTATTACACATATACATTCGAGTTCTTGTTGCTATCTCACATTTACATTTTAAATCTCTTGGTTGCGTGCCTAATCTCATGACTATCACTAATTGACCTACCTGGTTCTCGCTTCGGGGCCTTAGAATCCCTTATCTCTCCTTTCCGTCCTGATGCTACAGATAAATCATCAGGACCTCCCAATCCTGGCAGACCTGTCATGATACAAATAATAATCATAAGTTTGTTTGATTGTTGTGATAGCATTAACTGTATATAAAGAGTTTACACAAAAACTCAAACAAAAAAGAAAACTGCAAAGACATGAACAATAATGATCTTTGTGAACTATATATACACATATTTTCTATGAAACGTAATTTCCGGTATCGGGTACTGTTACCATGTGGTTTTCTTGGATTGAATACCGACGCAAAATTAGTTTCCATAATACCAATGACTTGTCGATAAGTTTGTTTTCGTTTTTGTTGTTGTTTGGTTTATGTCCAGTCAACAATATTTTAGTCATAATCAGGACAAGAACTAATTGAAACAACAAATTGAATTGTGTAGACCCACCCAGGAAACAGCACCCATAACACAGACCCATTTATGTCGTGCAAAAAAGGACCAATGTACGACCACAAACCAAAAGGAAGACGAACCAACTCACAACAAAGGCCAATGTACCCCCAACGCAACATAGGCCAACGCATCCAGAAAGTGACGAAACCCTTCCCCAAATATTTCGCACAATCTTGCATCCTTACCTAAGGTGACTGACAATGAAGAACCCTTACCTGAATTGTGAGGCCATACAAACCTTACCCAATTACACAAATCAACCCTTATCTGTCGAAATTACATTGTCGCATGTAAATGTTAATCAAAGAATGATTAGACGGGGATTTAGAGCAGTAATCATTTTTGTGTAAGTCCCATTGACAAAATCCATATGTGTCAAAAAACGATTTACTAGACGAAGAAGATATCCATGCTTAGCCCCCATAAAATCAAATGGTTGCAAAGCGAATTTTCGATAATGCAAAAGAGAGAACATTAGAAATATTGGTTAAAGAACATTTACTTGAAGCCGAGATTAAACGAGATTTATTATAGGATGATTTTGTAATTAATGTATCTGTTGTTTATTGTATCTTGTGGCAGCTCGTGAGTAAGTGAGTGGGAGATGCTGCGTTTTATAAAGGCGATGAGTATGAAGAGGATAATCAAATGAACATGAAATGTAGGAAGGGGTGGGAAACAAAGGAACCGTAATATTTGGATGGCCACAGGAAAAGCGGAGAAGTTGGAAGTTGTGCAAAATTCAGCCTACTGTATGTTGCGCACTTCCTGGTGGTCCACAAAGGGTTGCTTTTCGCACATGAAGCGTGGCACTCTCAACATACTTTGGCCCACTATGGTCTGCGGTTAGGTTTTCCTTAATTCGATCTGATAACCTTTGCGGATGAAAGCCACCCCATATTCAGCCACCTAGGTTACACACTTGGTCGCTCTGTGGTCTGAGTACTGACCAGATGTTAGAATCCATAGACTCCCTAGTCCATAGCCCCCTCGAACGACCAGCTAGCCTCAGCTATGGGAATTTTTGCCAACCGGACCCTGCAGGGTTTAAGGTTAAAACCCTTGTATGTTTTACGATTCATTTGCTGTACTTACATTTTACCAGTGACAATATAAAAATTCCAAACAAAATATTTCTTTCAAAATAATATCCATTCATTATGAAAACTAAAACTTTTTCCTTGGGGCTTAAACAAGGTAACAGAAAATAAAAACAAAGTAATGTACATCACATTTAAGTGTGTTAAATATGTTATTAGGAATTACCAACCAAATCGGGATGACTTTAATGTATTTTACCTTTAAACACGAAACATTGTTGTTTTACATGAAAAACAGTTATAAAATCTTGATTCTGTAATGAAGCAACCATTTGTTTTTTTATGGGGGGGGGGGGGGGGGAGGTATGGATATTTCTTGCATCCTGTCTTATTTTTAACGGAAAAAAAAAACTCGCAGCCAAAAACTGCATCCTGCCTTTTTTATAATTCAAAGTGCCGTCCTATCTTTTTATTTCCTGATTTTTGCTAGCCTGCCATTTTAATTCAAATTTAATCAAAGCCCCCCCCCCTAAAGATCAAATGGTCGCTTTGTCATGTATAGTTGGTTTGAAATATACAGGCAATTGTACTTAGGTCAAGTGGAATTTGATAGTGTCTGGTGAACCCCATTGTTGGTATTATAGGCCAACATGTACCAAAAATTATGTGAACAGCAGTTACTATGATAATTGAATATTTGTTGTTTAAACATATGAAACAAAAGAAATTAATTCATACCATTACCATATGTGTTACCGTATAAATTTAAAATGATCATTTACGTTGAAACGATATTTATAATTGAAGATATTGAGATGTGAAATTAAGCAGCAACCATTTGATTTTGATTGGGGCTATGGATATTTTCTTCATCCTTGTATTTTCGGAAAAAATCAGAGCCTGGATTATATTTTGCGCGCTAGTGCGCATTTTATTTTTATTTTTAAAGCTACTAAAATTGTTTAAGCCAAAATACCATCCTTTCATTGCACTTTAGGATTTGGCTGGAATCAAATGTTGTTTAACAGCGAGCAGCGACTGCTGGTCACATTAAAGGCTGTTGGCTGTTTTCCATTGTGTATTTTTTTAAATTTAAGTTTAATTTGTAGTTTGTGTCGCGTACACTTATCCCACATTTCATATTCTTCTATTTTTATTTAAGTTCAAAGCCTTGTTCTGCCTTTTTATTTCTAGATTTTTTGTCATCCTGCCTTATTTTTTAAATTTAAAACCTCACTATGCATAGCACCCCCTAAAAAATCAAGTGGTAGCTCCCTTAGTGTATGCCATACAACATACAATCTTTGTACATAGACAATGATTGACGGCAATCTAAAAGATCCAAAATGCAAAGCAGCCTTCAATACTTCAATATGAACAGTGGTTGCTGCTCGCCGTTGTGCAATTTGCCAAAGATGAAAATATTATGCATACGATTCAGAGAAGGTAGTATGGGGTTTCCCAATGTCAAAATCCGAAGGAACAAAACCAGTAAATACCAAAGAATGCAGGAGGAAATAACAGACAACATAAAACACAGAAACAAAAAATCAACTAGATAGCAATCAACAACGGAAACTCAAGTTGAACCGAGAGTATACGCAGGTGTTCCGGAAGTGTAAATAGTTCCTGCTTGCTACAGCATACACGATGCGCTGTCATCCGTCAATTCGGTGTGTCAAATCCGGTAAAGGAAGAAAAAGCAAAAACCCTGTGGCAAACTAGCATCTACACTCGTCTGAAAGATTGAAATCCCATATTTGTCTATAAGCACGTGATATCTGCCGTTAAATTTGAACGATCAATGAAAATGTGAAAGAAAGACCCCCTGCATTGCAAAGAACACGACGAGTTCAAACATAAGCTTTGATAAAGATTCCTCAGACACATACAAAATGCAGCATGGTAAAAATAGTTTTTTGGTCACAACCAGTCACTATTCATTATAGTATAACTAATATTAAGGGATGGTGAATATCAATTTTAATGTTACTTGTGTCGAAAAGCGTCGGGATTCAACAAGTGCGCGGAAGTTTAATCCACTTGCGTTATTCGACACGAGTGACATTAAAATTGATATTCGTCATCCCGAATTATCATATAGATAATTTGAATAAGCATGATAAATAAATAATAAAAAAAATAAAAACAAATGAAATTATTGATAAATAATAATGGTATTGCGTACTTATTTATGTTTCGTATTTTTCGCGGGAAACTTTACGAGAGTTAAATAAATTCTCACGCAGTGAAATCCTGTAAATTCATTCGGTGATTATCTAGAAAGATATTTCATCTTTATCAGTATATTGATAATCAATATCATGCAACAACAATAACAAACATTAAAAATCAAGTCGATAAAAGTTCAATTCAACAAGAGAACACCTCAGACACAAAATATTGGGACGTACAGGAACTCTCCCTTGTTATATTTTGTGTTTCCTTCTTAATTGGCAATTTTAACTTCCAGATTTCCTAGAGTTAACACGTGTTAAATGCTTAGTTGTTTTCACTGTCGGACAATTTGCTTTGTCTCAACCCTTAATGTAGAAAATAAATACACTTAGCGCTATTTTAACATTAAAGGATTACGACAATGCTTCATTTCAAATTAAAAACGAAAGAATATGGAATATGTGCCAGAAAGACACAATCCACATATAGAAATGATTTTAATAAATGTACAAAAGCAAAATTTCACTGCGTGTGAAGCGCTTTTCTGGATTAACCTTCATCAGACACGCTAGGAGTAGAAATAAACTGGTGAGATTTGATTGCTGCTTATATATAAACTGTTACCCATTGTTTAAACGATGATCTATAAATAATTTCTATATTCGAATAGTGGTACATGTAAGGACAGAATTATGCCAACGGGAACAAATAAACCAATTAGAAACTTCTAAAAAAAGAATTAGTTCAGGAATTTCTATTATTGTGCTCTTCAAATTCAAATGGTTTTGCCATTTTCAAGCTAAAGCCTTGAAGAAATGAAACCTGCATGATTGGATGGCGTAGCACAATGTATTGCGGGGAACGTTGTTGTACATATAATAATTCATTTTTAACAACTTGTGATTGTCTAAGATGTTGTTAGTTTTTCACATATTTAAAAATGTTTAGCAATTTCAACCTTTTTGCAAAAGATAATTGAATGAGAAATCAAGATGGTGTAACTTAACCAGGACTTTTCCACTCCCGATGAAGGCTAATAGCCGAAACGTAGAGACATTTGACCCGTAATAAATAATATATATAGATAATTATAAGTCTTGAAAAAAAAAACAAAGCTCGCGCTAGGTTTAACAAAAAGTTTTTGCCTCAAATTTTGTTTTAATTTAATTCATTTTTTAAATTATTGGTTTATACGAAAAAGAAACTTCTGACAAATCAGAAACGACAGTTATTTTCTTAGAACCTTGTTCAAAAAGCTATTGCTTGCTTTAACCTTCAGCTCATTAAGCTCTAAAAGTCTGCATTAAGTCAGTGTTTGTTAACGGCTCTAAGATGTTATGACTCATTAGTGTTCTATTCGCGAGTTTTGTTTTACTGATTCCCATGTCCCATATGAAATCAAAGTGTAACTTCTATATGTAAATCCGTTTATTTATTCTCTTTCCATATTTGTAAAACGTAAAACTGTGATCCATAACTTTCCCACAGGGCTTCACTAATCCTCTGTAAGTTTAATTTCACAAAACCGTCTTTCTTACAAATTGTTTCATCTTTATGTACGTCTGTTCAAGTCGAACTACGGTATTTGCAGAAATTTTTGTTAATGGAATACTGGGGTGTCGATGGTTTCACTTTGAATTAAAGTTATGAACACAAAAGAGTGAGAATAACTAGGGTGGCTTCACTGAAAGTATAAGGACAGCAATAAACTGCTATTGTGTTTTTCTTTCTTTCTTTTCCTGTCGATTATTCGACATGCTCTAGATCTTTTTCTGTTTTTTTAAATTATTTCTATTTGACCGGATCCTTGCCATTTTCCCTTTATGTCGGAACAACTTATTTATCATTTGATAATGCCGTTACAACATTGTTGAAAATTTGCTATTTCCACTATTTTTTGGCGCAAGAAAACAATTCATTAGTTTTACAATGTACTAATCTGCTCGTACTACTGTATCGTAATCCTTAATAGGCATGCATACTATGACCAAAAAATTAACGTTTATCTAACGTTAAATAACATTTTTGTGTTTGCTGGGAAGTTGGTTGCTTTTTATGTTGGTGATTTTTTATCATGTAACTTTAATGTGTATTGTAAATTTGTAAAATAACATCAGGTTTTATTGTTGGTTTTTTAATTGGCATATGGAGGTTGTGTTAAGCACCATTAATTATTATTAGTATGGTATCAAAGGAAACATCCGTAAACACCGATCTTTACTTAAACAGAAATGCGGGTAGTAGTTGACGGTGAACATTCAAATAATGCAGTGATAGATTCTGCTGTACCACAAGGCACGGTTCTTAGACCCTTACTGTTCCTGTGTCACATCAACGATATACCCGACAGTTTATAGTCTCAAGTACGGCTCTTCGCCTACTCTATCTCGAACCATCAAAGGCCATGAAGATCACACATGACTTCAAAACGACCTGAAAAACCTGGAAGAACGGGAAATAAAATGAGGAATGCGCTTCAACGCCACAAAGTGCCATGTCATGAGTATTAAGGCAAAAACCAACAGCCTCTACAACATCAACAACACAGTTCTTTAACAGGCCACGGAAAACCCATACCTTGGCGTACTCCTTTCGGAAGACTTGGGGTGGTTTAAACATATTGCGAAAACCGTAAGCAAGGCAAGCTCTACCCTTGGATTTCTACGACGCAACCTTAATAACTGTTCTATGCCATGCCTAAAAAACAGCCTACATCGCACTTGTCAGATCTGTGCTGGAGTATGGATCAGTTGTTTGGGATCCGTATCTTCAAATGAACATAGACAAAATCGAGCGAGTACAAAGAAACTAGCCACAATCCATCACAGGGGACTATGAAAGCCGCAAAGATGGAGCAGTTACGAACTGAAGATCTTGATCTACCACCATTACGAGACAGAAGAACCAACGCGAAATCAGTGTTCCTACACAAAGTAGTGGAGGGGTTATTACCAGCAGTAGATCAGGACGCTTACATCAGACCAGCTAGACCAAAGTGGCAAATCCGTTCTGTCAAGTACAAAGACTGCCTGACTAATAAGATCATAGACCATCAGGAAACAAACAACACCCGTCATCTCCCTGAAACTAGCTCATGGAGAAAATTTTGCAAATAAAGCCTGAAACTACATACTAATATGATGCAGGTTAAACCTGATAAGCTCCCGCAGATAAAGTAATTTTCTTATATACAGTATATAAATGGTGCTTCATACTTTAATTAAAGCAAGAACTCTCAATTACAGCAAGAAACGCAAGCTCTGCAAACTGAACAAGGAAGTGAATCGCTGCGGACCTTGCAGAAGCCACCCTTTAAAGAATTTCTACTTCCATTTTCGAATGAGAGAAAATAAGAAAAACAAATTTGTTTAGGGAACGATCATTTGATTTTTATGGGGGGCTATGGATATTTTCTTGCCATCCTGCCTTTTTATTTCAAAATTTACCATAGCCCCCCCCCCCTTTTATAAAAATCAAATGGTCGCTCCCTTACTGAGGACAAAGTAAATGTAATAATTGCAGGGAATGAAATTTGTCTGCTGAATTATTCAAGTTATTTGTTTGGTTGAAAATGCACCGCTTTTTGGGGGTCTTGTTCCACGAAAATTAGAATGACAGGTTTTCGCGCTTCTGTCATTTTGTTTGATGGACGCGACCTTTAGTCATAGAATGGACGAAAATAATTTTAATAGTTAAAATATGCATGTAGTCCTATTCTTTATTTTAGATTCTTTACATTTAAAACATTTCATAGCTGGAAATACTTGAAATAATTACATTGATACAATAACTATGTTTATAATTTTTTTAAGAAGTTAGTAGAAGATACTTATGAAAAGCTTACCCTAGATAAAATATCCAAACTAGATACTTCATCGAAACTTTATCTTTACGGAAAGATTAAACACAGTTTTAATTCCGATAATTACTTAAAACATAATAATTTTAATTATAGAAGATTGATTTCCAAATTTCGACTTAGTGATCATTCTTTAGGTATAGAAGTTGGCAGATATATGAAAATACCTCGAGAGCAAAGACTCTGCAAAAAGTGTAAAAGTTTGGATGATGAGCAACATTTCTTTTTTGAATGTGAAATAAATTCAGCCATTCGCTCAGATTTTTTAAAAGTTCTAAATGATAAACTGTCTACATTTGAATGTCTCGATACATTAAATAAACTGCTGATCATTTTAAACCCAAACCCCGAACTTGTTTGTCATATTGGAGGCTTCATTAAACAGTCTATATAACTCAGGGCTTCAGATCCTTGTCAGGCAGGTTCATAACATGTGTGTGTGTGTTAGTTTGTTTTTGGTTTTTTTAATTTGCTGTCTAATTATGTTTTATGATACGCTATTGTATGATATGTTGTATTGTTTAGTATTCAATGTCTACAATGTATGTTGATTTGACCCTTACGGGTGTAATTTCATCAATAAATAAATAAATAAATTTAAATTGAAAATTACAGAATTTCATTTTGCATTCCGTGTTAATGGGTGCGGATTTCTGACTAGCTTATACGTCTTCCGGTTTAAGGCATCATACTCAGTCAATTTATATTAAATTATATTAAATTTATATGAAGTAAAGTTACATAAAAAGGATTATTACAGATTGATTCTAATTCTCACCGATTCTAGGTAGGTCATTAATATTCATATAAAAACTTAAGTAAAAATCAATATCGGTAAAATAATGTTTCTTTTCCGGATACTTTTTAGATAAATGTGGAAACTCGGGGGGGGGGGGGGGGGGGGTCGTAGGCCACTGGAATTTTTGAAAACACGCACTGGCATTTCATTTGTTTTTCTTTAATTTGCGCTGAAAACTGTAGATAAGATTGATATTTTACGTTTCTTTCCAGCTGTTCGAAATACATGTAAGAACATTAAGAAAAAAAGAAAATTATATATATACTCCTAAAAAAAGTTACGCATGTAGGTAACATTCTCTAAACGTCTTTATAATACAATTAAACAAACACAAATTCAAAACAATATATTAACAAGCCGTCGACAGTCCTTTAACCCAATTTCATGAAATAAAATCACTCAATACTAACTGTGTACTGGTTAGTTCATTATGTACTATAAAGACGTACGTTGTTCCCCCCTTTCTTCCCAATTAGACACACAAACTTACTTAGTGTTATGGCCATCTATTGACGTATAAAATATTCAGAATCGAGCTGGACGTTTTAAACAAGTTTAACAACACATATATTCTTTTTTATATTTTACAAACCCAAACCATACGAATGCAAAAGTAAAAATATAAGACTTAAATTGTATATATATAGGATTGAATTCAGTATTAGTTCTTGAAGAGTTATATGGGAGAATAGTTTACTACGAACCCCTGGTCGCAAATATGCTGCAAGAGAGTTAGTCTGTCGTTAGAGATGAATATTTGGGTCTCGGGATTCTAGGAATGGCTGAATCGTCCTGGGGACCCCCGAATGCCTGATTTGGAACTTAGTGAGACTTGTGTTGAGTGTGCCACATTTCATACAGTAAATGATTCTAATGTGAATCAAAAAGGGCACTACAAAGGCTAAATTTATCCCTACATACCTAACTTTCCATTGGTCTTGAAAATTAAATTCTTTGTTTGAATTCTTTTTTGCTAAATCATAAAACATCACAGATTCATAAGTGTCAAGGATCATCTTTCATCTTTACACTTTATTTACACCGGTATTTTACGTCTTTTCAGTCTAAATTGGACTTAAAGGACACATTCATTTGCTTTATTAGGCAAAGCACCGTTGAGGTAATTAAATTTTGCAAAAAGTTTTAGTATTTTGTACACTTGAATCATTTTGCCGTTTTTTTTTTAATTCACCCAATTATAGTCTAATATCAATTAAGCCCTGTCATTTGGCCTCAACGTGCAAGTTTCGTTATTGGGGTTATTAATCCACTCAAGTTTATATAATGTCTTTTAACACATGGGAAAATATTATTGTATTGGCCGTGTACATTGTATTTATTTGAAATATTTTAGTTTCTAGTTCTTGTCTTTCTTTTTTGGGAATGTTGAAGCAAGGTAAAACAGGTAGAACAGGCTGGTTCACTCTTGGTTTTAAAGAAAATTGTCAGTGTAAGATTTGTTGTATAGTATAGTTAATATCTATTATGTTTGGTGTATAATTGATCTGTGTAATCATCATGTTTTAAATTTAAGTTTGATCTTTTTTCGATGTCAAGATTCATGGACTTGTCTTATTTTTTTTCTCTCTAATGTCTAGAACAATTAATATTTAATCATATTCAAATGGCTATAATTCGAAACATAAATTGAAACACTGAACAAACTAACTCTCCTTATTAGTTTAAAACTAATAAATAACAATTTATTAAATATAAATACAATAAAATCTTATATTATACTAAAGTAAACAAAATATTTAGTAACTTCATAAACATGTACAACTTTGTTGGTATATTCCAACTTTCACTTAGTCACTATACAAGGTCTATAACACATCACTGACTGTAGGTAGTTACAGTTCAACCCACTCTCAGTCACTATACAAGGTCTATAACACATCATTGACTGTAGGTAGGTGTACTACAACTCTCTCTTAGGTCACTATACAAAATCTATAACTCATCACTGACTGTAGGTAGGTGTACTACAACTCTCTCTTAGGTCACTATACAAAATCTATAACTCATCACCGGCTGTAGGTAGGTGTACTACAAATCTCTTAGTCACTATACAAGTTCTATAACTCATCACCGACTATAGGTAGGTACACCACAACTCTCTCTAAGTCACTATACTAGTTCTATAACACATCACTGACTGTAGGTAGGTACACTACAACTCTCTCTTAGGTCACAATACAAGTTCTATAACATATCACTGACTGTAGGTAGGTACACTACAACTCTCTCCAAGTCACTATACAAGTTCTATAACACATCACTGACTGTAGGTATGTACACTACAACTCTCTCTCAGGTCACAATACAAGTTCTATAACATATCACTGACTGTAGGTAGGTACACTACAACTCTCTCTTAGGTCACAATACAAGTTCTATAACATATCACTGACTGTAGGTAGGTAAACTACAACTCTCTCTTAGGTCACAATACAAGTTCTATAACATATCACTGACTGTAGGTAGGTACACTACAACTCTCTCTTAGGTCACAATACAAGTTCTATAACATATCACTGACTGTAGGTAGGTACACTACAATTCTCTCCAAGTCACTATACAAGTTCTATAACACTTCACTGACTGTGGGTAGGTACAATTACAACTCTTTATTAGTCACTATACAAGTTCTGTAACACATCACTGACTCTAGGTAGGTACACTACAACTCTCTCTTAGGTCACAATACAAAATCTATAACTCTTCACCGACTGTAGGTAGGTGTACTACAAATCTCTCTCAGTCACTATACAAGTTCTATAACACATCACTGACTGTTGGTAGGTGTACTACAACTCTCTCTTAGGTCACAATACAAGTTCTATAACATATCACTGACTGTAGGTAGGTGTACTACAACTCTCTATCAGTCACTATACAAGTTCTATAACACATCACTGACTGTAGGTAGGTACACTACAACTTTCTAATAGTCACTATACAAGTTCTATAACTCATCACCGACTATAGGTAGGTACACCACAACTCTCTCTAAGTCACTATACTATAGTTCTATAACACATCACTGACTGTAGGTAGGTACACTACAACTCTCTCTTAGGTCACAATACAAGTTCTTTAACTTATCACTGACTGTAGGTAGGTACACTACAACTCTCTCTTAAGTCACTATACAAGGTCTATAACACATCACTGACTGTGGGTAGGTACATTACAACTCTTTATTAGTCACTATACAAGTTCTATAAATCATCACTGACTCTAGGTAGGTACACTACAACTCTTTCCAAGTCACTATACAAGTTCTGTAACACATCACTGACTGTAGGTAGATACATTACAACTCTCTATTAGTCACTATACAAGTTCTTTAACTCATCACTGACTGTAGGTAGGTACACTACAACTCTCTCTTAGGTCACAATACAAGTTCTATAACATATCACTGACTGTAGGTAGGTACACTACAACTCTCTATTAGTCACTATACAAGTTCTATAAATCATCAATGACTGTAGGTAGATACATTACAACTCTCTATTAGTCACTATAAAAGTTCTTTATCTCATCACTGACTGTAGGTAGGTACACTACCACTCTCTCTTCGGTCACTATACAAGTTCTATAACTCATCAATGACTGTAGGTAGGTACACTACAACTCTCTATTAGTCACTATACAAGTTCTTTAACTCATCACTGACTGTAGGTAGGTACACTACAGCTCTCTCTCAGTCACTATACAAGTTATATAACTCATTACCGACTATAGGTAGGTACACTACAACTCTCTCTTAGGTCACAATACAAGTTCTATAACATATCACTGACTGTAGGTAGGTAAACTACAACTCTCTCTTAGGTCACAATACAAGTTCTATAACATATCACTGACTGTAGGTAGGTACACTACAATTCTCTCCAAGTCACTATACAAGTTCTATAACACTTCACTGACTGTGAGTAGGTACAATTACAACTCTTTATTAGTCACTATACAAGTTCTGTAACACATCACTGACTCTAGGTAGGTACACTACAACTCTCTCTTAAGTCACAATACAAAATCTATAACTCATCACCGACTGTAGGTAGGTGTACTACAAATCTCTCTCAGTCACTATACAAGTTCTATAACACATCACTGACTGTTGGTAGGTGTACTACAACTCTCTCTTAGGTCACAATACAAGTTCTATAACATATCACTGACTGTAGGTAGGTGTACTACAACTCTCTATCAGTCACTATACAAGTTCTATAACACATCACTGACTGTAGGTAGGTACACTACAACTTTCTAATAGTCACTATACAAGTTCTATAACTCATCACCGACTATAGGTAGGTACACCACAACTCTCTCTAAGTCACTATACTATAGTTCTATAACACATCACTGACTGTAGGTAGGTACACTACAACTCTCTCTTAGGTCACAATACAAGTTCTGTAACTTATCACTGACTGTAGGTAGGTACACTACAACTCTCTCTTAAGTCACTATACAAGGTCTATAACACATCACTGACTGTGGGTAGGTACATTACAACTCTTTATTAGTCACTATACAAGTTCTATAAATCATCACTGACTCTAGGTAGGTACACTACAACTCTTTCCAAGTCACTATACAAGTTCTGTAACACATCACTGACTGTAGGTAGATACATTACAACTCTCTATTAGTCACTATACAAGTTCTTTAACTCATCACTGACTGTAGGTAGGTACACTACAACTCTCTCTTAGGTCACAATACAAGTTCTATAACATATCACTGACTGTAGGTAGGTACACTACAACTCTCTATTAGTCACTATACAAGTTCTATAAATCATCAATGACTGTAGGTAGATACATTACAACTCTCTATTAGTCACTATAAAAGTTCTTTATCTCATCACTGACTGTAGGTAGGTACACTACCACTCTCTCTTCGGTCACTATACAAGTTCTATAACTCATCAATGACTGTAGGTAGGTACACTACAACTCTCTATTAGTCACTATACAAGTTCTTTAACTCATCACTGACTGTAGGTAGGTACACTACAGCTCTCTCTCAGTCACTATACAAGTTATATAACTCATTACCGACTATAGGTAGGTACACTACAACTCTCTCTTAGGTCTCTATACAAGGTCTATAACACATCACTGGCTGTAGGTAGGTACACTACAACTCTCTATTACCGGTAGTCATTATACAAGTTCTATAACACATCACTGACTGTAGGTAGGTACACTACAACTCTCTCTTAGGTCACTATACAAGTTCTATAACTCATCACCGACTGTAGGTGGGTACACTACAACTCTTTCTCAGTCATTATACAAGGTTTATAACTCATCACCGGCTGTAGGTAGGTGTACTACAAATCTCTTAGTCACTATACAAGTTCTATAACTCATCACCGACTACAGGTAGGTACACTACAACTCTCTCTTAGGTCACAATACAAGTTCTATAACATATCACTGACTGTAGGTAGGTACACTACAACTCTCTCTTAGGTCACAATACAAGTTCTATAACATATCACTGACTGTAGGTAGGTACACTACAACTCTCTCCAAGTCACTATACAAGTTCCATAACACATCACTGACTGTAGGTATGTACACTACAACTCTCTCTCAGATCACAATACAAGTTCTATAACATATCACTGACTGTAGGTAGGTACACTACAACTCTCTCTTAGGTCACTATACAAGTTCTATAACTCATCACTGACTGTAGGTAGGTGTACTACAACTCTCTCTTAGGTCACTATACAAAATCTATAACTCATCACTGACTGTAGGTAGGTACACAACAACTTTCTATTAGTCACTATACAAGTTCTATAACTCATCACTGACTGTAGGTAGGTACACTACATCTTTCTCTAAGTCACTATACAAGTTCTATAACTCATCACTGACTGTAGGTAGGTGTATTACAACTCTCTATTAGTCACTATACAAGTTCTATAACTCATCACCGACTATAGGTAGGTACACCACAATTCTCTCTAAGTCACTATACTAGTTCTATAACTCATCACTGACTGTAGGTAGGTACACTACAACTCTCTCTAAGTCACTATACAAGTTCTATAACTCATCACTGACTGTAGGTATGTACACTACAACTCTCTCTTATGTCACAATACAAGTTCTATAACTCATCACTGACTCTAGGTAGGTACACTACAACTCTCTATTAGTCACTATACAAGTTCTATAACTCATCACTGACTGTAGGTAGGTACACTACAACTCTCTCTCAGGTCACAATACAAGTTCTATAACTCATCACTGACTCTAGGTAGGTACACTACAACTCTCTATTAGTCACTATACAAGTTCTATAACTCATCACCGACTATAGGTAGGTACACTACAACTCTCTATCAGTCACTATACAAGTTCTATAACTCATCACTGACTATAGGTAGGTGTACTACAACTCTCTCTTATGTCACTATACAAGTTCTTAAACACATCACTGACTGTAGGTAGGTACACTACAACTCTCTCTCAGGTCACAATACAAGTTCTATAACATATCACTGACTGTAGGTAGGTACACTACAACTCTCTCTTAGGTCACAATACAAGTTCTATAACATATCACTGACTGTAGGTAGGTACACTACAATTCTCTCCAAGTCACTATACAAGTTCTATAACACTTCACTGACTGTGGGTAGGTACACTACAACTCTTTATTAGTCACTATACATGTTCTGTAACACATCACTGACTCTAGGTAGGTACACTACAACTCTCTCTTAGGTCACAATACAAGTTCTATAACATATCACTGACTGTAGGTAGGTGTACTACAACTCTCTATCAGTCACTATACAAGTTCTATAACACATCACTGACTGTAGGTAGGTACACTACAACTTTCTAATAGTCACTATACAAGTTCTATAACTCATCACCGACTATAGGTAGGTACACCACAACTCTCTCTAAGTCACTATACTATAGTTCTATAACACATCACTGACTGTAGGTAGGTACACTACAACTCTCTCTTAGGTCACAATACAAGTTCTGTAACTTATCACTGACTGTAGGTAGGTACACTACAACTCTCTCTTAAGTCACTATACAAGGTCTATAACACATCACTGACTGTGGGTAGGTACATTACAACTCTTTATTAGTCACTATACAAGTTCTATAAATCATCACTGACTCTAGGTAGGTACACTACAACTCTTTCCAAGTCACTATACAAGTTCTGTAACACATCACTGACTGTAGGTAGATACATTACAACTCTCTATTAGTCACTATACAAGTTCTTTAACTCATCACTGACTGTAGGTAGGTACACTACAACTCTCTCTTAGGTCACAATACAAGTTCTATAACATATCACTGACTGTAGGTAGGTACACTACAACTCTCTATTAGTCACTATACAAGTTCTATAAATCATCAATGACTGTAGGTAGATACATTACAACTCTCTATTAGTCACTATAAAAGTTCTTTATCTCATTACTGACTGTAGGTAGGTACACTACCACTCTCTCTTCGGTCACTATACAAGTTCTATAACTCATCAATGACTGTAGGTAGGTACACTACAACTCTCTATTAGTCACTATACAAGTTCTTTAACTCATCACTGACTGTAGGTAGGTACACTACAGCTCTCTCTCAGTCACTATACAAGTTATATAACTCATTACCGACTATAGGTAGGTACACTACAACTCTCTCTTAGGTCTCTATACAAGGTCTATAACACATCACTGGCTGTAGGTAGGTACACTACAACTCTCTATTACCGGTAGTCATTATACAAGTTCTATAACACATCACTGACTGTAGGTAGGTACACTACAACTCTCTCTTAGGTCACTATACAAGTTCTATAACTCATCACCGACTGTAGGTGGGTACACTACAACTCTTTCTCAGTCATTATACAAGGTTTATAACTCATCACCGGCTGTAGGTAGGTGTACTACAAATCTCTTAGTCACTATACAAGTTCTATAACTCATCACCGACTACAGGTAGGTACACTACAACTCTCTCTTAGGTCACAATACAAGTTCTATAACATATCACTGACTGTAGGTAGGTACACTACAACTCTCTCTTAGGTCACAATACAAGTTCTATAACATATCACTGACTGTAGGTAGGTACACTACAACTCTCTCCAAGTCACTATACAAGTTCCATAACACATCACTGACTGTAGGTATGTACACTACAACTCTCTCTCAGATCACAATACAAGTTCTATAACATATCACTGACTGTAGGTAGGTACACTACAACTCTCTCTTAGGTCACTATACAAGTTCTATAACTCATCACTGACTGTAGGTAGGTGTACTACAACTCTCTCTTAGGTCACTATACAAAATCTATAACTCATCACTGACTGTAGGTAGGTACACAACAACTTTCTATTAGTCACTATACAAGTTCTATAACTCATCACTGACTGTAGGTAGGTACACTACATCTTTCTCTAAGTCACTATACAAGTTCTATAACTCATCACTGACTGTAGGTAGGTGTATTACAACTCTCTATTAGTCACTATACAAGTTCTATAACTCATCACCGACTATAGGTAGGTACACCACAATTCTCTCTAAGTCACTATACTAGTTCTATAACTCATCACTGACTGTAGGTAGGTACACTACAACTCTCTCTAAGTCACTATACAAGTTCTATAACTCATCACTGACTGTAGGTATGTACACTACAACTCTCTCTTATGTCACAATACAAGTTCTATAACTCATCACTGACTCTAGGTAGGTACACTACAACTCTCTATTAGTCACTATACAAGTTCTATAACTCATCACTGACTGTAGGTAGGTACACTACAACTCTCTCTCAGGTCACAATACAAGTTCTATAACTCATCACTGACTCTAGGTAGGTACACTACAACTCTCTATTAGTCACTATACAAGTTCTATAACTCATCACCGACTATAGGTAGGTACACTACAACTCTCTATCAGTCACTATACAAGTTCTATAACTCATCACTGACTATAGGTAGGTGTACTACAACTCTCTCTTATGTCACTATACAAGTTCTTAAACACATCACTGACTGTAGGTAGGTACACTACAACTCTCTCTCAGGTCACAATACAAGTTCTATAACATATCACTGACTGTAGGTAGGTACACTACAACTCTCTCTTAGGTCACAATACAAGTTCTATAACATATCACTGACTGTAGGTAGGTACACTACAATTCTCTCCAAGTCACTATACAAGTTCTATAACACTTCACTGACTGTGGGTAGGTACACTACAACTCTTTATTAGTCACTATACATGTTCTGTAACACATCACTGACTCTAGGTAGGTACACTACAACTCTCTCTTAGGTCACAATACAAAATCTATAACTCATCACCGACTGTAGGTAGGTGTACTACAAATCTCTCTCAGTCACTATACAAGTTCTATAACACATCACTGACTGTAGGTAGGTGTACTACAACTCTCTCTTCGGTCACAATACAAGGTCTATAACTCATCACTGACTCTAGGTAGGTACACTACAACTCTCTCTTAGGTCACAATACAAGTTCTATAACTCATCATGACTCTAGGTAGGTACACTACAACTCTCTCCAAGTCACTATACAAGTTCTATAACACATCACTGACTGTAGGTAGGTATGTACAGTTCAACTCGCTCTTATGTCACTATACAAGGTCTATCACACATCACTGACTGTAGGTAGGTATACTATACAACTCATAAAAGACCAAAGTTCACATAGTCCCTTAACATGAAAATGGGGTCCAGGTCAAACGGCACGGTGCCAATTGCATAGATCAAATCCCCAGCTGCCTGTATACCAAATATCAGATGCCTTGCTATTATTAAATTCTTTTCATATAATATATTTTCCACAACTAGAATGGCGGTCTTCCATGGAAGACATACGTTGCCTGCGTTTTTTTATATTCGGTTAACAGGAAGTAGATGAAATCGCTTTACACCATATAGTACCATAGGAGGAAGCCACATACCAAATATCAAGAGGTTGTGACTTGTAGTTTCCCTGAATTTTTTTTGTGATACCGCAGGACAACGCAGGACAACAATGCAAGTTGACACAAGACTATGGATGGTGCCAAAGTAACCCCTATATGTTGTTTCTGCAACATGTTGCTGGTGAATTAAAAATCTTACAAAAAAGTTTCAACACAACTTCTGCCAGAAAGTAAAACCAAAGACTCCTCTTGCCACTTTTGTCGTAGGCAAGACAAAAATTGTTTTCAAACGACAGATGCCCCAGGCTGACAGATGATGACGGACACAATGGATTACAGTAAAACCTATTTAGTTAGTAATTGTCTAAAAATTCTGGATGATTTTCTTGCTTCCCTCATGTTTGTTTCTGTTGCTTTACAAATTGTATTGGCTTCAGCATATGATGAAGCAGATTTCTCCACAAGTAATGCTACCAAGAACTCCTTGTAAACAATGTAGTACAGGTAGCTGGATGATAAGCTGAAAAATAAATATAATGCCTTAAATACTTCTTAAAAAACTTCTTAGAAATCCTAATGAACAATACAGACCAACAATGTGAGCCGCAGCTCACAAATAAATACCCCCACCCCCCAAAAAAATTAATCAGATAAAATTTAGAATAGGAGATGCACATCTACATTATGTCAAAAAGATTGTGTGTAAGTTTCATGAAAATCCATCAAGGGGTTTTGGAGGAGTTGCGGATAAGAGATGGGTACCCCCATGTAGTGGAATGGCTAAGTCCATGTTTTGCTATGGGAAACCCCAAAAACCATTCTGATCAAATTTTAAAATAGAAAGTGCACATCTACATTATGTCACAACAATTTTGTGTAAGTTTCATGAAAATCCATCAAGGGGTTTAGGAGGAGTTGCGGATAAGAGATGGTTACCCCCATGTAGGCGAATGGCTAAGTCCATGTTTTGCTATGGGAAACTCCAAAAATCATTCTGATCAAATTTTAAAATAGTAGGTGCACATCTACATTATGTCACAAAGATTGTGTGTAAGTTTCATGAAAATCCATCAAGGGGTTTAGGAGGAGTTGCGGATAAGAGATGGGTAACCTGAAGTGTAACGGAAGGAAGGACAGACGGAAGGAGGGACGGACGGACACCCCTATCACTATATACCCCCCACTTTTGAAGTGGGGGGTATAATAAAATAATAGATAAAAAATGAACCCGTCAATGCTAAAACTATAGATTATTTCATCAATTAAATTTTATTTTAATCTCATGAGTTGTTACTGTTTTGACTTAAAAGAACCCAAGTTATGATGAAAAAGCAACAGCCCCTGGGATGTTAATATAACATTCTAAATACAATTAGTATAACATGATATATTCTAGTAGGAAGCAAATCTGCATTGATTATGACAGGATTGCCATTGTTAAAAAATGATCTGATTAATATAAATCTAAATCTTACTCGTATGTTTTAAATATGTCCACCAATTCTTTGTTGTACACATTCCTCAGAAGATTACTTTTGTTGGTGTAAGGGCGTCTACAATTAATAAACAAGCAATGTGACAATCAGTTGTCTTTCAGTGGAAAAAAAATCATATCTGTATTCTTGATGCTTAGCGTAAATTTATGCCTTTATCAGCTTTGTGACATATAGTTTATTATTTATAATGGGCTTCATTTACTTAAAAAAGCACAGAACATGAAACATTTAATTTTTAATTCTATCTATTGATGAAATAAGTATAACATGACATTTAAAAATTATCAAGCTTGATGAAAAGTTCTATTTGTAGGGGAGATAATTGGCAAGAAATTTTTTAGAAATATATAGTTTTTTTAAAATCTAGAAAAGAAAGTTTTATTTTTTTTCATGTTTTTCAAAAAATAGTATATATAAGTTGTAACTTATTACTAAAACCAAATGGGTTTCCAACATATAACTCTTTACCCTTTATAATATTGAAAGACAAAACTTTAGATCGACAACTTGGCAAGGTCATAAATTTTGTGCATTTTTGACTTACTTATAATCTCTTACAGTGTAAATCATCTCCTTCATTAACCTCATTTGCAGGTATTGTACAGCCTGAAAATATTATAATGGAATATTAAAACTTTATTTTTTTTATTTATTTGAAAGAATTAATAAATATTTGATCTTGTTGACAGGTTAATGATTGAATTTATCAGTCATCTTATAACTTTAACCTTAAAGTGGTGAACTAATGCCATGATATGTTTACTTTCATTGAGAGTCTATTGAAGTTGATGTCCTAATATGCTATGGTTGTAAAAAAATAACAAGAAAAATCTCTTTTCTGATTATGCCTTTTTGAGAGTAACATGTCAACTAATTAAATATTTATTTTGCAGTTATCCAAATGAGTTGTTGTAAAATCTTCTTAGACCTTATGATTTTATTTTATGGTAAAGATCAAATACAATTCCCATTTTCAAAAATACTTATGACCAATGATATTAGATTTTACATGCCATGCAACATATGTGTAAATTTCTCGTCTTACACTTTGCAGTAAGACTTTGATTTTGATATGACTGCAATGTACAGTGGCATCAACTAATCAACTTTACCCTTTGTTTTACAACATCTACTCCAAAGTTAAACGTAGATCGTTCCCTGTTATAAACTTCAGTAGGTTTTTGAACAAACTCATGGTGCCTTTGATGATGTTCTTCATTGCTATAAAATCAAAAGTTTATTTATGCATAATTATTCACTCTATTTGTGTCCATATATTTAAAAATTGAATGTTTGCATTCTGATGTTTCATTGGTGTGTAAAACTGTTGACCTGGGTCACACATTTTAACATGAAGTGCTAGCGTGCTTCATTAAGAATGTGCAATACATGTAGTCAACAATTTTACACACAAAAATACAAATATTCAATTCTTATAATTACATATGTTTTGTGTGTTTTTATTCTATTTTGGTTTTTATTTTCTTATTGGTGTGTAATGGAATTATGAATGGAGATTAAACCAGACAATCAAATAAATCAGGTCAATAAAGGTCATAATAAATTACCAAACTTAGAGGATCAATCTCACTGTACAAGAGAAAAGACAGGAAGACATACTATGAATATTATAGATTGCAATAGTCCTGAACTGGTACAGGCATAATTTGACCATGGTAAACCAGACTCTCTAGATTTAATAAACCTTTAAACATCGTAATGGTTTGGCCATAAAAACTATGATCTTTGATCAAGAATTTTAGAAAAATTAATATATGTAAAATCTAACACCCATGAAGAGTATCCATCTATAAACTTACCAATTGTTTAGTTCACAATTCATCATGCCTTGTAAATGCTCTTTAATCTGTAGGTACTGAAAGATTTTTGTCATAATGTAGACCTCAATACATGTAACAGACAAATTGATTTATATTTGTAAAACTTTAAAATGGATGAAAAATATGTATTACCTAAATAAAAACAATAATTAAACAAAAAATATGTCAAAAGATTACATGCCCTATCTTGTAACATTTTGGATGGACAGACGTACCATAATTAAAATAATCCTTTCTGGCTTTTTGTAGCACTTTCAAATACATGTACTCACGTTCTTCATGACCACTTCCTTGGTAATGGGTTTAAGTTGGTCATCTTCATCGTCACATTCATCTGAATCTTCCTCGTCCAATCTTGTTAAGCAATCATTTTTGGATGCTTCTGTAGAAGAAATATCCGGTTGAGATGCTTCTGTGGAAGAAGAATCAGGAGATGGGGATCCTTCTTTGTCCTGAACAGAAACATTATTTGATATGTCCGCATCTTGAGATAAAATCTCTTTTGCTGTCCACACCTCATCCATGGAATCTTCAAAATAACATACATTAAGACTAACAAAAGAATATGTACAAACAACCTGAAATATTAGATTAAGTTGTAAAGCAAATAAATCACCCAAGGGATTTCTGATCATTATTTACATGATAGAGCACCGAAAAAACAATTGGTCAAATATGGGTTAATGCATGTAACCACAGAACTACTGATTCTTCAATGATCAAAATATATATGGTGTATAATATGTTGATAAAAAGACATTTCTTTAAAAGGTGGTGTTAACTCTTAGACTAGAAAAAAACAATTCCATAAGATAGTATAATTTTGATTGATGGTACGAGATATTTGGGGACAATTTAAGTATTTCCCATTGTTTTTCAGCCTGTGCAGAACTTTTCAAAAACTTCTAAAAAATCAAAATGCATGACAGAACATTTTTTTCCCTCAAATTTTGAGTCCCATGCTATTTGCCAGACTCTACATTATATGGCTCACTATCTTTGCATATATAAAATCATCACTTACCACTACACTCTACAAGATATTGTCCCATTTGATGTCTCAAACATCTTAAGCCTCGTTTTGAGGAGTCAAACATCAAGTCGTTTTCTCCACTCAAAATTAATTCTGCAAACTGGAAAATTAAAGTATTCAAGGTAATAGCCTAATTCAAAAACATTTAAACTCATTATTCACATATAATAGACACTATAAATCATGTAAATCTACAACATTTAACAAACAAAAAAGAAATGAAGACAATTCAATCTTAAATGCATAACTATGTTAAGACTTTTAACATGTATTAACAAATTTTTGTAGAATAAATAAATAAATTTTGTTGGTAAAATACATGTACACTATACCTTCAAAACAAAAACACCACAAGAATTTGAATCCTGCTGTTTTCTGTGCTTTTTATTTAAGATTTCCCATTGAGCATTAGGTGCTTCCCCAAATCCTCGATTGTATCTTTCTTGCAGGAATAGTCTAAGAAAAAAAAAGAATTTAAAAGCCTACATGTAGATGGAAAAAGAATTTATAACATTCCATTCTTACTTTTAAGGGTTTCAATAAACCAAAATGTAGTCACGCTATCTTGGTGTTTTTTTTTTGGTTTCTTTAGGTGAGGTGCACTTTGTTTGTGATTGACTACATGTGCAAGAAAGATATTAAACTTCATCGTTTTTAGAGATTTGAAAAAGTTTCATTACAAAAACTAGAATGGAGGTCTTCCATGGAAGAGGTATGTCACCTGCGTCTTAAAATATTCAGTAAACAGAAAGTAGATGAGATACGGACATAAAATCACTTTACACCATATAGTACCATAGGAGGAAGCCACATACCAAATATCAAAAGGTTGTGACTTGTGGTTTCCAGGAAAACTGCGACAGAAATTTTTGTGACGCCGCAGGACGACGCAAGACGACAGATTGTGCCACGGTTACCCCTATATGTCGCTTCTGCAACACATTGCAGGCGACATAAAAAATGCTGAAGACTAGCATTATGAAGAATTTCTTATTTACATCTTATAAGGGGTATTTAAAATATGATCTTGTCTTACATCCAATTTTGTAATATTCTCTCTCTAATCCTTCCTGATGAACCTAGCGGATTGAGATATACAATCTCGTGTCTGGAGGGGTAAATCACCTTAAAGAAAGAATATTGTTACAATTAATATTTAATATGCATTTTATATCAACATTTACAAATCCAACCAATTTTGTATTTTAATCTCATAGTACAAAATAGGGGCATTTTGGAACAAACAAAAAAACATTCAACAATATTAAACTTAGGGTGTGAAGGAAAATGAAATCTGTAAGCCGCAATCATTTCCCTACTTTTGCAACTAAGTCTGACAATTTTTGTAAACAGGAAGAAGATGTCAGATAGACCTACAAATGTATCCCACAATGCATGATGTCTATATAAAGATTGTTAGAAAATATCAGCAGTTTTTTTTTAAACTGGTACAGGTATAAGCAGAAATAGATTTAAATCATGCTTTTACAATGGGAAGCCTTTTTTACCATCAGAGTCCAGTGAAAACCTTCATTCATTGCACCAATGATAATGTCATACTCTTCTAGATTAATCTGTAAACAAAGAAAATGTCTTTTAAAATACTGTCATTCAGTGTAAAGAAGCTTTAAAAATCTTAATAACAGACCTTTAATAGTCTTACAATTTTTTCTTATTACAATGTATGTTGTCATGTAATATGATGAGTTTACTACCTACAAACAAGAGTTAACACTAAAGTTTGTCTTGCCTGCCTGCACCATCTGAATACCTTGTTATTCAACTTTTCATTTATTGATTATCGTATGTTGGCATAAGAAAATGCATTAAAATTTTACCTAGGCCTTATAATTATTCATGATGAATATTCTATAATAGATCCTCTGGTAGGAATATTGCCTGACCGATTTACCCTGTCTAGAAGATAAAAAAACGTGAAAATCAGATAGCTATATGACTATATAGAGCTCTGCTCAAAAATAGTACAGATTTCGATTTATTCCATACATACATCATTCAGGTATGCATGAAGAGGCAATGGGTCATTTCTATCTATGGTGTTGGTGAAAATTGATGTCATTATTTCACATCCTATAAAGTGCACCTTCTTATCCTATAAATACAAAAAATATCACAAAATATCACATGTTCAAACTTTAGTAAACTTGGGACTATTGAGATTGGAGTCCTGACTTTAACAAACACTTAAATTTAGCTAAACTATTAACAATAATATCAACATGA
Source organism: Arcuatula senhousia (assembly GCA_963971305.1). Taxonomy (NCBI): domain Eukaryota; kingdom Metazoa; phylum Mollusca; class Bivalvia; order Mytilida; family Mytilidae; genus Arcuatula; species Arcuatula senhousia. The sequence goes on along the minus strand of OZ020304.1, from coordinate 44,305,746 downwards.
CAATCATTATGCAATCTATGAAATAATGTGTACAGATAAAAGATAAAAATATCAGCATACTTTAGAAATCACACCATGAAAATATCCATGTACAGAACCCTTTAAGTTACATGAAATATTATTAAGAGAGCAAGTGAAGTAATAATCCTATTACAGTTCAAATCTTTCTTTAAAAAAAATGTAGTACCTTGGTAAGTCTGCATTTAAGAGATATGTAAGCATTCATAATCTGAAATATGAAAAATAAAAATGCTAAAGAATTAAATCAAAATGTAATTCCACATAATCCTATTTTATAACACTTTTTTTTTAAGATTATATACCCGGATGATGTTTAATATATTGTTAAATGGAAATAATATCTTCTTAAGCAGAAATTTCTTCAGTTGCATCTTGACACACTTTTTAGAAAAAGAAATATATGAGCCACTTTTACGAACATACCTTGGATTAAAGCATAAGAATTCATCAAACAATAAGATTTATTTAAACCAATTGTCACCTCATCAGGAAGTTCAGTGTCCAAATCATCAAAGCTCTGCTGATCTATTCTGTATCCAATAACATCAAAGACTAAATTGTCATTGTTAACTGTAAATAAATGGGCTTTAATGAGATTATTAAACTTTAAAACCTTTATAAAATCAATATTTATCTTGAAAAATGACAAACAACATTTCTATGTAATAGTATTTCAAAAAGCATGATGCACCCTACATAAGGGTAACATGTGAAAAAGAGGCTTCAAGAAGCCTGATTGGCCTACCTTGTCTTAAATGATACTTTTGATATAAAGCCTTTTTATACCTAAAAGTCCTTAACATCTTTTACAGCTATTATAGGGCTTTAAAAATAGGTGTGACATCCACATAAATATATAAGAAATTAAAAATTTAGATATTGAGCTGCTTTAAAAAAAACAAGAAAATGTGTCAAACAGACACTGTGCCCTGCCTTTATATTTATCAAACAGCTAGGTAATCTATCAATTACGAAGCTCACCTCGTTACATGTTATTGTCATGAAGCAATAATTGACTTTAACTTTTAAAAAATTTAAGTGCTCATTCATGCAGAAAAAGGAGGTCACAGCCAGCATCTGAACCATGTATCTTGCCAAGCACCCCAAGATGCAGTTACCATACCACTTTGTTCAATGTGAATGGACTTAAACCATTCTTCTGTAAGTGTTCATTCATGCAGAAAATATAGGTCACAGCCAGCATCAGAAGCATGCATTGAGCTTACCATCACTAGGTGCAACTATCATACCAATATAGTTGATGTAGCAATTGTCAGTGAGCAGGAAATTGGGAATATGGGGTTTTGGAACGGGCAGACAATCGAACGGATGGACAAACAGACAGATGGACCCAAACACATGATATTTTTTTCACTGATAGTCTTTTCAATTCAATTTTGATAAGTAACAATATTCATTATTTCAAATATACCTGAACTTTCAAAATGATGCACCTGCTCAACAGGATCAGCTATCCTAACTTTTTTACTTGTAGACCCTGTAATATATATTTTTGCTATAAGCAAACACATTTTATTTAAAATTAGCAAGTTAAATATTGATCTATAAGAAACCAATATTGTACAACCTACTTCAATTTAGTGAAGCAGGTAAAAATAATTATTTTTATACCTATTCTTTTTAAGCTAAAATAATAATTCTAAATGATGGATTAGGCTTTTTTATCTTTTTTTGGGTACGAGTTCTTTCTATTCCAAACTTTTGTTGGTTTTTATCAAAATGCTGCTAATGAAATAATACTCTTCGACATATGCATATACAGTATAAACAAATGAAATTTTGATATTTTGTATCTTTGAATTCTAAAGGAAAAAAGTGAATGCAAACCATTCTTAGTTGATTTGATAAAGTCTTATGTGATTTCTCATACTGCCATTTTATTGTCATGGACCTTTAACAAAACTTTACATTTATAAATATATTACCTTTCCTTTGCCTTTTTGTATAAGTATGTGTATCTCTAAGGCAACTCTTTCTTTTTGTTCCTAAAAATGACCCATTTGACTAAATACACTAGATTTATATATAATGAATGTGTATAAATATTTATTTTACCAATCACTAATGACCAAGAAATGACTGCCTGCATTTCAAATTTCAAATCTCCTCTTATTTCATATTGTGTTAATGTCAGTTATTAAGCTATGCATTGATCATATTTTAATTTTTAGATAACTTTTTAAAAATTCATCTAAATCAATATATATTTCTCTATGAATCGTTAATGATCAGTAATAATGAGTAAAGGTCTTCTTTAAGTTTTTATTGCATACCTTGTGTGCCTTTGCTTGTTTGACCTGAATTTAAATCGTCTTTTGCTGAACTGCTGTTGCCACCTAGATCATCAACTGAAACCAAAATTTTACAAAAGCCTACAAAGACCTTTAATATACATATATTGTACTAAACTTTCACAGACTGAGAAAACAAAATTAACCAAACAGCATTAACCATGCCAGCACCTTTAATGACATTTTATACACTTGATAAGTACAATTTTTCTGTACCATCAATTGTCAAATAAACAAAAAACAAAAACAAAAACAAAGAACCCAACCTCAAATCATTACTTTTATATAAGGTTTTTAATTGGAGTTAAGTATGATAAGTATTAAGGTAACCCCATGAACAAGGTAAGTTTAATTGAATTTTTCCAGTGTTCTACCAATTTTTCTCAAGTGTAATTTGGAAAAATCCATAACAAAAATACCTTGAATTTCAACTGTTGGTTCTTCCATGCCAAATGTCCCTTCTATTTCAACATTGGAGTTTCTTGTCTTTTTGGTTGCAGCTTTAATGATGTTTTTGAATTTCTTTCTTCTCACAGGCAACTTGCGAGTTGGTTTTGAAGGCTTCTTTTTTCTTGGCAGTGGTTGGTTACTGCAGTTTAGAGGCAGATTATCTTCTGCAGGAACTAAACTGCTGGTTTTATTATAAAGGGCCTCAAGGTCTTCAAGAACAGAGTTGAAGGACTCTTCATCATTGATGTTGTAAAGAGTGCCTTGAATGTCCTTCAAAATATTTGAGCACCTCACAAGCAGTCTGCCTAAATTCTCTGGTCTCTCTTCATTCCTTTCCTGGCCTTCTACGTCTTCCAAGGCTATATGTTCGGCAACAAAAAGATGTTCATTGCTGCTGTCATCAGTAACTTCATTTGATGTTGGTGTTGATGCAGCATAAGATACATCAGAGACAATTGGGTCCAGAGCAAAATGTGGACAATCTCTAAAGTTTGCTGGTAAGCTATCCCATGTCCAGTTAGGGATGGACATGAAAACAGCAAGCATGTGTTTGCATGGCAAATGATTTTTTCCCCAATCTATGCACTGGCAGCTTGGCCCATTTTCATCTAAGGATACAACATAATTGGCATCTGAGTCTACACTTTGAACAGAATAAGTCTGCTCAAAGTTTTCAACGGCAGTGATGTGATCACTGGGAACTAATGATGAATTGGGTGGTAATCTCATTAGGCAGTGATCGACAAACATCTTTGGACGGTTCTTCAGGAAGCAAGGAACATCAGAGCGGTAGCTTCTGCACAAATCCAAGCTCTTCACATTGTATGTTATGTAGCTAAAATAAACAAATGGAACTTTTTAACAACAATTAAAGCAAATGATTTTATCAAATCTATAAGTCTTTGTATTTAGCTTTTTGGACTTCTAATGACAGAATATAGGTTTTAGTGTGCGTTAAGGATTTGGAATATGTCCATTTGTCCTTTTTATTATTTATTAATCTTGTTCACGAATAAATCAGAACATATATAATATTTAGGGCCCTGCATCGAAGATGTGGACGCCCTATAGTTTTCACTTTGTCCATCTGTCTGTCCGTCTATCAGTCCGTCAGCAATTCTTGTGAACACTAAAACTCAAAAACTATTAACAACACAGTTCTGAAATTTTGTACAGCTACTAAGTAGCATGTCATAATTTGCATATTAAAATTTCATGCTAAAATGTGAAATATATTTGGACAAAAACTTCATTTTTTATCGAAAATCACAGATTTTGAGAATTGGACTTTGTGAACACTAAAACTCAAAAACTGTTAATAATACAGTTTTGAAACTTTGTATAGCTGCTAAGTAGCATGTCATGATTTGCATATTAAAATTTCGTGCAAATCTGTTAAATATTTTTGAAAAATCTTAATTTTTTATCAACAATAAATTAATGTACTATCTTTCAAGTCATTAATATGATTTCACTTACTTATCATAACTCTCTTGGAGAAACCTTGTAATGAGAACTGACACCATGGTAGATAGTGTTCCATCACCAAAATGTGCCAAATAGTTCCTTTTGAAGTCTTGGTGCTTCCTTTCCAAACCATTGGTAGTAGTCAACCTAACATTAACCAGATGTTTTCTAAAGGCAAAAACCCATCTCTGAAATCAGAATTATTAGGTCATAATTATTGTTTTACTTTACAACCTACATGTATCACAATAACATACAATGTATAATGAAAGACACATACAGACCAGAATTAGAAAAAAGAGTAAAGACACTTAGTTCCTTCTGTATTTTGCTGTACAAACAAATATCCAATCCAAAAACTATCAGGTGTTCAGTAGAAAAATAGCTAAACACTCTGCTGGTTTTCAGTGAGGACATTTAATTCTTTAGAATAACATGAAGTACATATAGCAAGACATTATACAACACGACATTATAGAAATGATATTATACAACACACTAACATACTTAAAACACACTCTAAACTAACACAAATAAAAACTTACCAAGAAGCTTAACCTGAGCATACTACAAAAAAATAAAACAATTTCGAAATATAAACGATAAAAATTATGATGTTTTGATTGTTCTCGGTGCATGTGCAGATATATCTTTACAAATGTCTTATTGCTACTCACATGATAATTAGGTATCCATTTCTTTCCTAGCCATGATTGTAATTTGGCATTGTTCTTCCACAAATCACTTTCTTGGAGTTCCTGTAGATGGTTAAGGTAGTGTTCCTCTGATGAAGAGTTAGCAATTTTTCTCAACCTTAAATATAAAATATGCAAGGCTAAGAATATAAAATCTACTGGCACTAATATTTTATTTTCAATATTAGTCCATTCACTATATCAGTACACAGGAAATGAATAAATCAAGATCTGATTAGCTTTAGCTTATTCAGTTGTTTATATTTTTATTGCAGTAACTATTTGTTCACTGTGAGAGACAAAAATAATAATTGTAATAATTGTTTTTAGTTATTGTTTTCTAAATGCTTTCTAGGCACTACATGACAACATAGATCTATACATTTGTTACTCCATACTTACATGGTGAGAACTTCACTCTTATGGTCTGATAAACCATTCTTCAACTCCCTTAACCATCTATCCCAAGCTTGTTCTCTGTGAAACAAACATAGGTATACTGAACAACCTACAAAAGAAATAAAAACACAATTTATTTTTCAGAAAAAGCACTAGAGCATGAATTTCTCAATTGGTCTTTATATATCAACAACTTTAATTTATCTGAAATAGTTAAAAATTATCGAGGCAGAATCATATCAAAATGCTAAAAAATAATGCCTATATAAAGGTGATTTAAATTTTATTGTCTTTCAGCTATCCATTACAATATTTCTAAGATAAAAACATTCAAATATTAATTTAGACCCGTATTAATTTTCAAATGATTTAACTTCAATTTAATAGAGATTTTAACTGGGATAAAGGTTAATTCCTATTTAAATAACCTACCACTTTTTGTAGTGATATTAATAATTGGTTAACATGTTTTACAAATCTCACATATAGAAACATGTAACTAACAGTATTAAAAATTTTATTATAAACATGTTGAATATCTAATAAAGCAATAATATATTATTATTATTGTTATAATAAATAAATAAATTATATTATTACAGTGAAGTTGGAGGATGAAAATATGTGCGAGTCAGAAAATATTCAAAGTTGAAAAAGGTAGTGCAATTGTACTTATTTACAAAGGTAATTCTAATATAGAATACCTTCAAAAGGCTATATGTGTTGGGAAGATATGGGATGTAGTTTATTAAAAGAATTAGTCCTGTACAGTGTAATAAGACAGAAGAGATATAGCTTGGTATAAATTAAAGAAAAGCAACAGGATGATGATGATTATTATGAAAACTTTCAAATGAAAAAAAAAACAAAGATGGGAAATCTTTAAATTATAATATGTCTGTCTGTATGTGTTTATATGATAAAGCATTGTGTATAAAAAACTAACACCATCTAAAAACAACCACCCTTTGAACTTACCATCCAAATGATTACTGTAATAAAAATGTAACAAAAAGTAAAAAATACACAATAATGAGTTCTGTGATACACTGAACAATCTACATGTAGTATATACATACATTCATGACAGTATCCTGAAAGAACCTTCAGCCAAATAAAATATACATTTCAACTATACATTATTTTTCTTTTAGATATTGAGTATGCTTTATTGATTTATTGATTGTTGTTTGCTTAATGTTCCATGGGCAATGAGTATGTTTTTTATGATTTAATTAGATGTAATATAATGTAAAAGTAATGTGTTTCAGTGTTAGACCTTTGTAAGGGAGTATGAGCCTGAAATCTTTTGTAATCAAAAGTTATTGACAATACCTTATTTGGAAAGAATAGCTCAAAATAGCTAGACTTTATAAAAAAAGTTTTCAAAAACATGGAGCCGTTTTGAAGATATAAGCACTTAAAAATATCGTGGGAAATAAAACTTCACTATATTTTTCATAGGGAATACATTGAAAATTCTTCTTATGTTTTAACATAGAAATTATGATTAGAATTGGTTGAAATTTTCAAAAGGTGCTTATTAGGACCTTCTCTAATTAGTTATGAACAAATATTAGGGAAACATGTTGGAAATTTTATATTGCATTTGAATGGATAAAAGCCAAAAAACCCGTAAATGTTCAATTTCTGAGGCTTGTACTCCCTTAAAGCTTGTAAGTAGATGGACAAAGGTAAAACAATATGTCCCCTCTTCTTCGAAGCGGTGGTATAATAAAACATGTAGATTAAAAACATTTTATCAAATCTCATCAAGTCATATTATGTTGTTATAGGAAATCTTTATGGTACTGATTTCCGTATATTTACATGTCATGCATGTAAATATCATTTTTATCATATTTCAAATATTATTTATTTCAGCTATTCTAAAACCTATTGCCTTAAAAAACAACAACTTTGAAATAGGTTTTCCTTTTTAAATTGTGCATTTGAGTATTTCAACAAGAAAGATGTTTTAATACATACTTGGGCATGCTACAACATATACTCTTAAATATAATCACCTTCAAATGTTTGCTCCACAGCAGATATCTCCCTTTCATCAAAGTCAGTCATGAAATATTGTGGATGCCAATCTGGGTTCCAGCCCTTAAGTACCTCAAGTCCTTCTCTGATGGAGTCCTTTGATTCATTTGCAGATATAAATGAAGCAACTATAATGTAGCCCACATTAGTCTGCACACATACAAAAAACAATGGCAGGTCATACTTGCTGGTGTTGTATGTAGCATCAAGTAGACATAACTCCTTTCCATATAGTGAAAGAAGCCTTCTTTGCCATTCGGACTGATGAACAAATAAAAACCATTGGTGACATGGTACTTCATCATCAGAATCATCATTTTCTGACATGTCATTCTGATCTCTACAACAAGTAAAATTCTTTTGCAACAAAAAATACATTTCAGGCTTCGTACTAATAGACAAAGTGAACAACTGACAGATATAATGCACATGCACACATATGCATGGTACATTCTCTATAAATATCGATATTTCAGAACCAATTTAAATATTTAGTTTGAAGACCCTATTACTGATTTATTCGAAATTCAGTATCTTAATTTATTATTTTTATCAAATGTGTTTCTATCTATATAATCTACTTTTTCAAATAAAACATATCCAAAAGACTGTTTGTAAGATGTTTCGGGGTGATTCATTATGTTGAATGGCATAAGAATGTAATGGAATGATGACTAAATTATTTCATGAATTGCATCTAATATAAGGGCAGTACAGCCAATGTGAATTTCACCATAAAAAGGTCAACAATATGAACCAAAATGTTTTGAATCTTTAAGAAATTTGATTAAACAGACTTTTTAAGAAATTCATAATGAACACACTGTATTATTAAAAAAAACCCCAAGAAAATCATAATTTATCAAAGCAATTTTCCAGACATTTTTTTTTATATCTATTATAAGTTTTAGATTTTTTTCACAGAATGAAAATAAATGTTACAAATAACATACGTTGTTCTTATAAAGAATGATTCTGTTGGTCTTTCTGCTTTCATAGCATCTACCATACATTTCAGGTTTTGCTGATCACCAGCTGAAAATCTACAATAAAAAGGAATAGCTCAAACATTCTACTTTATACAAAAATTTAAATAATAAGAGTTCCTTATGTCATTTAATAAAATAACATATCTTGTAAATCTTATATAAAAAATACTAGTACATGCATGATTGATCATTTGAAGCACACATTTTGGAATGGAGTCATTAATCCTTTTTAAGATATTGTATTAAAGGTTACAATGACATTCTACAAGCATTTTAAGAAAAAAAACTTAGTTTGTTGTGCAATTTATGATGCAACTATAACCCATATTTGATGTTTAATCTTGGTATAAACAAATATTTTTCTGAAAAATATCTGATATTTTTTTGTCCTTTTTGTTTCAGTACATGAATTGGTGCTCTAGTGACTGTGTTTTTTTACCTAGATTTTCTCAAAGTTGTTGCAATTTGGTTTCTGATGTTTTTATCTACAGGAAAGTATCTCCTATTAAACCTGGACACAACCATCCCTGGAAACAATTCCTTTGTGACATAGGTATGAAGGAAAAGCTTAACATCTGACACCTTCCTCACACCAAGCAATGCCAATTCTGTAATTTTCTGGCGTATTTTTTCTGCTGTTGGCTGGTTATAACCTGAAAACTACAACGAAAACATATTGTGAACCTTTTTATTAATGTTAGTAATCTTTTCTTATGACAAGACTTTTTTTTATTGAAAATATATTGAAAATAAAGACAAACCCCAAAGATCTTTGCTGCAATTCTTTAATTTCTAAAATGGGTTGTTGTAATGTCAATATGTGAATAAAAATAATAACTGGAACATGTATTTCTAATTCAAAAGGGCATAGATGTTTTGATACAATAAAAATACATCACATTATTATATTGGATAAACATATGAAAATTTTCTTGTATTAAAATAAAATTATGTTTAAGTTTTAACTGAAATGTTATAATGAAGTGAGAATTTTAATATAAAAATCATAATTGAATTATTATTAGAAAAAAAAACACCAACTGGGCCTGATAAATGAAACTGGTGGCTATCTGGATCAGGAAAAAACAGGTAAAAACGAGCTTCCTTCTCCGCTGTACCACTAGCTAATGCAGTTCTTATGGCTTTGGACAGCTGTTTCTTTTTCCAAATGGATAAGTTTCCATCAACCTAAACAAATAACATTAAAAAAATTGTAGTACAGAAACAAGTGATTGTAAAAAACTCAGCAATGGATTATAAAACTTGTATATTGACTAAGAAATGTACTTTACCTACCTACAGTCAGTGATGAGTTTTAGAACTTGTATAGTGACCTAAGAGAGAGTTGTAGTTTACCTACCTACAGTCAGTGATGAGTTTGAGAACTTGTATAGTGACATAAGAGAGAGTTGTAGTGTACCTACCCACAGTCGGTGATGAGTTTGAGAACTTGTATAGTGACATAAGAGAGAGTTGTAGTACACCTACCTACAGTCAGTGATGAGTTTGAGAACTTGTATAGTGACTTAAGAGAGAGTTGTAGTACACCTACCTACAGTCAGTGATGAGTTTGAGAACTTGTATAGTGACATAAGAGAGAGTTGTAGTGTACCTACCCACAGTCGGTGATGAGTTATAGAACTTGTATAGTGACTTAGAGAGAGAGTTGTAGTGTACCTACCTACAGTCAGTGATGAGTTATAGAACTTGTATAGTGACTTAGAGAGAGTTGTAGTGTACCTACCTACAGTCAGTGATGAGTTATAGAACTTGTATAGTGACTTAGAGAGAGTTGTAGTGTACCTACCTACAGTCAGTGATGAGTTATAGAACTTGTATAGTGACCTAAGAGAGAGTTGTAGTACACCTACCTACAGTCAGTGATGAGTTATAGAACTTGTATAGTGACCTAAGAGAGAGTTGTAGTGTACCTACCTACAGTCAGTGATGTGTTAAAGAACTTGTATAGTGACATAAGAGAGAGCTGTAGTTCACCTACCTACAGTCAGTGATGTGGTTTAGACCTTGTATAGTGACTGATAGAGAGTTGTAGTGTACCTACCTACAGTCAGTGATGAGTTATAGACCTTGTATAGTGACTAATAGAAAGTTGTAGTGTACCTACCTACAGGCAGTGATGTGTTATAGACCTTGTATTGTGACCTAAGAGAGAGTTGTAGTGTACCTACCTACAGTCAGTGATGAGTTATAGAACTTGTATAGTGACTAATAGAAAGTTGTTGTGTACCTACCTAGAGTCAGTGATGAGTTTTAGAACTTGTATAGTGACTTAGAGAGAGAGTTGTAGTGTACCTACCTACAGTCAGTGATGAGTTATAGAACTTGTATAGTGACTTAGAGAGAGTTGTGGTGTACCTACCTACAGTCAGTGATGAGTTATAGAACTTGTATAGTGACTTAGAGAGAGAGTTGTAGTGTACCTACCTACAGTCAGTGATGAGTTATAGAACTTGTATAGTGACTTAGAGAGAGTTGTAGTGTACCTACCTACAGTCAGTGATGAGTTATAGACCTTGTATAGTGACCTAAGAGAGAGTTGTAGTACACCTACCTACAGTCAGTGATGAGTTATAGAACTTGTATAGTGACCTAAGAGAGAGTTGTAGTACACCTACCTACAGTCAGTGATGTGGTTTAGACCTTGTATAGTGACTGATAGAGAGTTGTAGTGTACCTACCTACAGTCAGTGATGTGTTAAAGAACTTGTATAGTGACATAAGAGAGAGCTGTAGTACACCTACCTACAGTCAGTGATGTGGTTTAGACCTTGTATAGTGACTGATAGAGAGATGTAGTGTACCTACCTACAGTCAGTGATGAGTTATAGACCTTGTATAGTGACTAATAGAAAGTTGTAGTGTACCTACCTACAGCCAGTGATGTGTTATAGACCTTGTATTGTGACCTAAGAGAGAGTTGTAGTGTACCTACCTACAGTCAGTGATGAGTTATAAAACTTGTATAGTGACTAATAGAGAGTTGTAGTGTACCTACCTACAGTCAGTGATGTGTTTAAGAACTTGTATAGTGACATAAGAGAGAGTTGTAGTACACCTACCTATAGTCAGTGATGTGTTATAGAACTTGTATAGTGACTAATAGAAAGTTGTAGTGTACCTACCTACAGTCAGTGATGAGTTATAGAACTTGTATAGTGACTGATAGAGAGTTGTAGTGTACCTACCTATAGTCGGTGATGAGTTATAGAACTTGTATAGTGACTAATAGAGAGTTGTAGTGTACCTACCTAGAGTCAGTGATGAGTTATAGAACTTGTATAGTGACTAATAGAAAGTTGTAGTGTACCTACCTACAGTCAGTGATGAGTTATAGAACTTGTATAGTGACTTAGATAAAGATGTAGTGTACCTACCTACAGTCAGTGATGAGTTATAGAACTTGTATAGTGACTAATAGAGAGTTGTAGTGTACCTACCTAGAGTCAGTGATGAGTTATAGAACTTGTATAGTGACTAATAGAAAGTTGTTGTGTACGTACCTACAGTCAGTGATGAGTTATAGAACTTGTATAGTGACTTAGAGAGAGTTGTAGTGTACCTACCTATAGTCGGTGATGAGTTATAGAATAAAATCAATATTTATTTTAAAAGCCTAGGTACTTATGTACTGTTAAATCTTTATAAGTCAAGTAGTCTTGCAATTGCAGAGAAAATAAGATTCATATAAATTCATTTAAATCCTGAACTAATTGGGTATTATTTAGGTTATTAACTTACCTTGTACTCAGGAAACTTAATGACCACTTTAACTTTTATAACAGCTGGGCACCCCTTCTTTTTTGTGTTTTGAATTAACCTGCGTCTCTTCTTGTTTCCATAGGAATGGTCACTCTCCTATATAAAATATAAGGAGTTTAAATAAAACATATTTTTTCTCAGAATTTAGAATTTTTAATGGCAAAATATTTGTGTAAATGTTTAATATTTCATCCCACCATACTTTTGTTTGAAGACATTAACTTTATTCAAGCTAAGACACAGCTTGTCAGCAAAATAAAAGTGGATGAGATTGATAGCATAACAGAATGTTCCAGCAAAAAATCTGCCATATGCTAAACAAGGTTTGTTTCATATACGTGTCCAAATTTAGATTCATGGTATAGGCATAATGTTTCATATAACTTGAAATATAAATTCTTTGTTACAACTAAAGAAGAAGATATTATTAGAATTTTAATGGAGTGAAAAAAGTTAATATTGTCAATGACATAAATTAAAAATTCATCGAAAAAAATATCATTGTTCAAATAATAATTTCTTCAAACATTTTGGCCAGAGTCCTTCATCGGTTGCTTTTCTTTCATGCTATTTTTTTTTCAGTCATTAGCATGTAAAATGGAATAATTAGGCTAGCTAGGCACTGTCTAACTCATACATTTATTGTCTAACTCATACATTTATTATAATGTCACATGGATTGTCATGATCATACAATTATTTTAAATAAAATTTCCTTTTAAACTCAAAATAATATAATAACTGATTCATGTAATTCAAAGCTTTATTTTAAACCTGTCTGTCATCACTGCTGGTACTTTCAACACCCTTTGGTCCATAGTGGCATTCTAGTTCTTCATTGCCAACTACAACAAAGGGTATGCCATCATCTTCTATAAGACAACCATCACTCCATGACTTTGACCAATAAATTTCTTTTCCATCAAAGTTTTGAAAATCTGAAAAAATGTACAATATTGTTGTCTTAAAAATACAAAATACCAACAGCATAACGTTGTTAAATCTAGTTGTGAAAATATACACATTCACCCACAATCCATGTGGTATTTTTTAAACAAATATTGTAAAATGGGGCATGAATTTATCATCCTAGTTTAAATAGGGGTCAGATTTTACTATCCATTATGGGGTATATAGAAGGACAGCAGATATTGAACTTTCAACAGGAATCACTCTTATAATAACATTCAATGTACGAACAACTTAATTGACTTGCTAGTTGGTTTAATGATTTGACATGTATATAAAACCTCTATTGACTCTGTATCAGTTGACATATCAGTTTCTTATCTGGATGCTGTTTCATAAAGTATTGTCAATTACTTATTAAAGCTGCCTATATCTGATTATCTTTAGGCTACTCCTTACTGGTGGCTATGTTCCAGACGATATGAGTAATTGAGTATCTTGACCATACACATACATGTATGGTTATGACCATAAATACTCATATATACCTACACATATAGCTATGAATATATAATGAGGAGCCAGACCATATAAGTATTTGGATTATATGAGTATTTTTCGATTAAATGATCTAACAGATTTTTAAGTGGAATAAAATTAAAAGCATGTATTACTAATATTAATAAGCCTGGATTCAACGAGTGACCGAACAACCTTTATAATTCACTCGTGCGCCTGGCGCACTCGTGAATTATTGGGTTGTTCGGTCACTCGTTGAATATTTCCTCATATTCGGAATCATTCGTTAGTTATACTATAATTATCTTAAATATAAAAAAATGCGCCAGGACAAACGAGGAGTTCTATCCACTCCCAGAGAACACCATTCGGGAGTCTGGTACCCTCAAACATGAGCAAAATTAATTCCGTTTTGTGCAGACAAGTATTTCCTTTCATGTTCTTTTCATTGTAACGTCAACCCCATTGTCGACGTCATAAGTAGCAAGTTGTTTTTCAGAGCTGTAAAAAATACCTTGGCAAAATGGGATTTTTAGCTGGCAGTGAAAAGGTTATTGTAAACACCAGTTACATGGTCGTCATTAGTGGAAAAAGTAAATTCATTGTAACAGAAACAGACTGATTCCCACCTGAAAATTTCATCACCAGGGAATGGATCCTTCCGTTTCAAAAGGTAAGATCATATTTCGAAAAGAATTTTTTGGTTGCATAAACAATTATTTTAGTTACCCTTTACAGACGGTAATCAGCAGATTTTTTTTTCTAGATGTCGGACCGTTAGAAGAAAGTAGCTCAGCGACAGACCTTAAAATGCAGCCACTATTCAGACTGCATACCTTAAAAATCTAAGGCCTACGACAAAAAGTAGCTGAGAAATCTATTACGAAAAAAGTGTGACGTACCCACACAATCACTCGAAAACACACCCACGCACGAACGTAGGAACTCCCAGCATTTCTGTGTCTTTCTTCGTACACTTTTTAAGGTTTTTACTTTTAAAATATCAATCATTATGGCAATTTTGAATTGGTTTCAATCATTTCTCAAAGTATAAAGATGGAGAAGAACTACATATACTCATTTTAATTAAGAAAAAAAATAAGTCAGTTATATTTTTACAGCTGATTATTTAAAGGGTGCGAAATCTTGGACAGTTGCTTAAAAATTACGTTTGAGTCGTACACCTGAAAATCTTGAAAATTTCTGTTCAATTATTACCGAGTCGTTTATGGGATGAAATTGAGAAAATCATTTCAAAGATATTTCAGAAAAGTCACGTTTACAATTTAGCGGAATATTTAGACTCAAATTTTAAAATTTTAATTTAAAAGTTCTTCAACTAAAATTAAAACGAAGTCATTTGCACATAATGTTACAAATATTCTTAGAAGCATTACCGGTAAAATTTATTTCAAATCAAACCAAAAGTGAATTTCAAAATAAACAAAAACATTTGAAAAAGTGTATAAAATATTAAATTCAGTCAATCTTTCCTATACAGAAATTGCTTTTAATGGATTATATTTGAGAAAACAAAAACGAAGCAGTGCCGATATCGGCCAGGGGCCGGTAACAAGAAAATGTTCTAAGGGCGTTCGTAAGTGCCAAGTTACGAAGAAGATAAGGGTGTGATAAGATGCTCATAAGGGTGTAACCTAAAGCATTCGTGGTCCCCTCGTACATCAATAGTAAGTCGTTCGTAAACGGCTTCTTAGCCATTTTTAATTTACGAATACTTAATAATATTCCGGCGTTTCCGTATGACATTTCATTCAGATAAATTAGAATGTCCTCACATAAATCAAATGAGCGTTTTATGAAGGGCAAATTTAAATTGTACATTTTGTTCAAGGTCTGTAATGAATGATGCATTGTCGTTTCATTTCCTATAGTTTTAGTCGAGTTACATAAAACTGAAAAAAAACCATATCTTTTCCCAAAAGTAAATGGTTTAAAAACTGTCAAAATATCACGCACAAAATATATAATGCAAAGTTCGTATGCATGCATGTAGATTGTAAGACTTAACATGCATGACTGTGTTTCATTGATAGCATAATTTAAGTCGTTATTTTGGGGATATACATACAGTCAGGGATCATTCTTATACAAGTGGATTTGTTTCATTTGAACAAGTGAAATCAAATCACTGATATAGGTGAACACAGTTTTGCGTGAATAAATTTCACTTGTTCTAGTGAACTTTTAATTTATCAAATTAATATAGACACTAAACTAAATTTCTTTTTATTTGTTTTATTTAAGAACAAATTTACAATTTCCACACTTCATTAGTATCATCATAGATGTAGCTTATCTGATTAATTAAATTTCTTTTTCAAAGACACAGTAAGTACAAATTAATAGCCATTTAATTTCTCAAGGGACCTATTTTCAAAGCTTTTGCGCCCACTCAAATTCTTCTGCGCCCAGATGATTTTGATTGATATATAAAGTTTCAATTTAGATCTATAGAAGAAAAATACTGCTGACCACATGAAAAAATTATATAACATCATTACAGATGATCAAAGATTTAACATTTTGTCTAAAATCACTTGTACCAGTGAATTTAGATTGTTTAGAAATCCTATCTACTTGAGCAAGTGAATTTGTATCACTTAAATAGGTGAATTAAATTCATTGCTACAAGGGTGATCCCTGACTGACATATTTGCATGTAGCTATATTTTTTTAAATAGAAAAGCATATTCGTGCGTATCTCTTAACATGATGTATAAACGAAATGTATCATCAAATATTGTAAAAGTGATTTTTAATAACTAAAAAAACTTAGGTTATTTCGGGGGTTATTTTATGTTTTGTGTAAAAGGTCTGAATATTTTTTTGTTTATCTATATTCTTGTGACGTTTTTATTTACCACATTCCTGCAATAACGTCTTTCTAATATCAGTCTTTCAAAAGTTTGTTCGGCATAATTTATGAAAAAATATGACTTTTATGAAACTCGCAAACATTTAAGCTTATGAGGGATTGAAGAAGTTTTATCCTTTCATTTTAGATTATTAATTTTGTAATTAAGGTCGAGGTCAAAATGTTTCCAGACTGGATACCTTGAACTTTGTCTTTGTCTTTGATTATGGTGCAGAAAGATTCAAGTTTTGGTGATCTTTAAAATCTAAAAAAGTTTTAATTCCTAGATAAATAACTTTGTATGTTCAGGAGCAGAATAATAGTAAACAGCTTTATAAATGTTTAGTTCAAGATAAAATTCAGTTTTCCTCGAGGGAAGCATAAAGTTGTATCAAACTTAATATACAAATGCCTACATGCAGGATTGGATTTGTGAAGCACACATGTATTGGCCAAATTTTCTGCGAAAACAGAAGACTTTAACCCAGCTTTCCGTTTATCCGTCTAAAGTTGTTTTCTGCAACATCTGGATAGAATTTAATGAAACTTACACACAAACTTAAACTTATTAGATACAGTCATGACAGTAGAAGTCATATTGACAAGACAAGCAATTTAGGAAAGGTTGTTGTTTATAGGAAAACAAAAGTTCCGTGGAATATTTTTAGCAATCCCTTAGATACAATCAACAGACGAACAATGCGTCAAAGAAGAATTAATAAATAAAAGTGACCATCAGAGCGAGTCGATATCTGAGCCGTGCCATACTTCCTCTCTTCTATAAATAACCAAAGTTTTGACCAGAAGGCACTATCATCCAATAGCCAACTATTCCTTATCTCTTCGGGTTCAAAAGCTAAAAACAAATTTCTGCTATTTCAAATTTGAGCATTGTGTATTGAACCTGGCCAGCGTGCCATCACGTTTCGAAATTGGTCCTCGCATTGCATGCATAACCCCGCCACATATTACATGTGCCTGTCCTAAGCCAGGAATCTTTGACAAAGCTTTCGTCTGTACTTGTCTTTTTGATGTTTTCTGTTCCTTGTTTAAGAAGGGGGTCTATCTGTGACTATTTCAGGGCTGGATTTGAATTATATGCATTTTATTTAGACCATGGACCAATTGCAGTACTGCGAGCAGTGCCAATTGGCCTCGTTGAAGGCTGGTGGTGGTTGTCCATTGTGTTTTTTTCTAAATTGCCGTTTAATTGTGGGTTGTGTCGCGTACACTTATTCCACATCTCATTATTTTCTATATTCCTTGTACAATTAATTTGTGAGATTCTTTTCTGCAAGTATACGAGTATTAATCCACCGATGGCACCTGAATAGGAATCAGAGTCCCATCCACAGCTCCTGCAAGGAGAATCTTTGATTTCGTAAAACTCATACATGGCCGTTTGTTTTGTTGATTGTACAGAAAATGGAAACATTGTTGGCCATTCTTTCATTGAAAGCTGTCGATATAATGTTTATGCAAGGGGAAATCGACATCTTTCTGACTCTATTGGAATCCAAAATCATCCTCATGTAGCTCTAGAGAGGCAAACAAAACGTTCCCAGTCACTACCAGCGTCCTTGCAGATAGCTATCGTTAGCTATCATGATAGCACTTAGAATCTTTGACAAAGCTTTCGTCTGTACTTGTCCTTTTGATGTTTTCTGTTCCTTGTTTAAGAAGGGGGTCTATCTGTGACTATTTCAGGGCTGGATTTGAATTATATGCATTTTATTTAGACCATGGGCCAATTGCAGTACCGCGAGCAGTGCCAATTGGCCTCGTTGAAGGCTGGTGGTGGTTGTCCATTGTGGTTTTTCTAAATTGCCGTTTAATTGTGGGTTGTGTCGCGTACACTTCACTGGCACCATTCTAAGTGCTATCATGATAGCTAACGATAGCTATCTGCAAGGACGCTGGTAGTGACTGGGAACGTTTTGTTTGCCTCTCTAGAGCTTCTTGTAGGTCTTTAATGCAATTTTTATTCGACTTAAGTTACCAAGATAAGAGTACTCAGAACCACTCTTTACAAAATTGTTCTACGTGGCCTCTACGAGCGTGTCTTGTTACACCCTTAAATCGCTAAGATTGATATAAGAGCTCGTAATAATTCGTCAAATTTTAAGAACGCCTTTGAGTTACCGGAATTATTAAGATTGGTTTAAGATTATCCTAAGGGAAGTTCTTAAAACATTCGTTATTTTGGAATGTTAAGAGTTGTCAATCTTTCGACGGTGGCTTAAGAATGCTTCTTGTTACGGTCGTAAAAATTACGATGCTCTGAACCCCATCGTAAGCCTTAAGAAGGCTTCTTGTTACTGGCCCCTTATTGTGCCGTTTGAACTTAAGGTCACGAACAGACACTATCCCCCAGTGACTGTCACTCCACTTCCTTACGACTTCACGAACATTTACTCTATATTTGTGACAAAAACATTCATCCATCGAGTACATAAAGGGCACAGGTGGGTAGGGGCGGAAAATTTAGCCTATGGGGTGCACTACTTGGTGGTCCACAAAGGGGTCTTATACGTGCATGAAGCATGGCACTCTCCACACACGTTGGCCCACTATGGTCAGCGGTCAGGGTTTCCGTAATTAGACCTGACAACCCCTGCGGACGAGGGCCGCCCTATTCATCCACCGAGGGTACACACTTGGTCGCTCTTTGGGCTGAGCATTGACCCGACTTAAGAATCCCAAGACCCTAAGTCGCCTCTTACGACAAGCTAGGTTCTGCTGCGGGCCTTTTCGTCAACCGGGCCCCGCAAGAAAAAGTAGATATTCGATGGACTTTAAAAAAACTAGGTACGAAAAATTTCTGGTTGTTACTAATCTGTGCACAAAATCAATTCCTTGACAAGGAGGTGACATTGACACACAAAATTACCCCCAGTAGTACCCGAGAAAACATTTACAAAAGTTTAAATTGAGATCGGAGGAGCTAAGTAATTGTATCCTATTACGGAGGATATTTCAAGATTATATGTCTTATACTCACTAATTGTATGTATTAGGCATTAATACAAGTAATATTACATATAAGTAAAAAATTCAAAGTAAGAGTAAGGCAGAGGGTGGCAATTCACGTAGACATGGAATTATACCACAAATATCAAATAGGTCTGAAAATATTATTAGTTATTTGTGGTTTTTCAAAATTTACCGGTCCTTTGTTTCCCACCGCACCCCATATTTCATTTATCATCACCATTTCATTTCATTTTATTATCCTTTCCATGTTCATCGCCTGTAAATAACCTATTTAGCGTTGCACGGGCGTAAAAAACCAACTCACTCACTCACTCACTCTCTCACTCGACATGTCATAATAAAAGGGTGTTCATTTGTAATATAAATAGAAGCTTTTGAAGCTTTATTTTCATTTTTAAATGTAAAAAGGGGAAAAAAATAGAACATCATTCATCATAATGCACAATCTTATTTTTGAAGGAGCATCTCCTCCACGGCCATATGATTTTGACTCCGAACAACCATCTGCAGCACCACCACCACAACCTATCTACGCCCAAGCATCTGGAGCACCGCCACCACAACATATATACACACAAAATTCTGGAACACCGCCATCATATGGACAAGATGCTGAACCACCATCTTATGCAGAAGCATTGACATATCCAACTGAAACAGGAATGGCATATCCAGGCAAAACAACGTCACAATCAAATGCATACACGCAGCCAATAATGACACAACCAATGACCAATGCATACGGGCAACCAATGGTATTGCAAAACCAAGATGGACAGGTCTTATACGCATATACCACAACCGTTATTGACCTAAATAGTCCTGAAATGAACGAGAATCCAGTAAAGACTAAGTGCCCTGAGTGTCAAGCTGAAATAACAACATCATCAGAATACGTTGTAGGGGGTTGTACGATTTTATTTTGTATCATGTTCGGCGCAATGGGGTATGTCTTAAAAATTTGTTATCTGAATAAAAGAGATATGGGGTATATATGCAACACAAAATGTCATTATAAGTATTGAAATGAAAGATAGCAAAAGAACTACACATTTTTGGTGATCTTCGTCTATTGAACATAAAGCAAATGATATCCCTTGATGAAGTACTAATATTAAGATGTATTAAATATGAAATGTCGATTTTTCTGAGGCAAATAAAAATCCGGTATATTCAGAGTGTGAAATAACCAGAATCATATTTGACCATATTTTCATTCATGCGCCTTTTCCCATCAAATCTGTCAGTTTTTACGTAAATTGTATTGTTATTGTAAACTGAACTTCTGTTTTTTTTTTTGTAAAATACAAGTGTGGACTCTAATGCATATTGCCTAGCAAGCCGCTATGGACACAAAAAGCAAAGGTCTGCTTTAGAAACATAAAAAAAGACTTTATTATTTCTAGGTCCTGCTAAGGTTTAGCCTTTGCTGTACACATACTATAAAATCAATCTAAAATTAAGCCATTTTAAGATAAACATGTTGATAAATCTAAGTCATGCAAGTGTTTATCCTAAACATTATTTGTTTTTAGATCCAGTACATTGTACATGTAGATTTATCATCTCCTATTTAGTTTAATATAACTGCATCAAAGTTTGGTTATGTTAGTGAGTGAGTGAGTGAGTGAGTTGGTGTTTTACGGCCGTGCAACGCTATATACAGGTTATTTACAGGCGATGAACATGAAAAGGATGATAAAATGAACATGAAATGATGATGATATATGAAATATGGGGTGGGGTGGGAAACGAAGGACCTGTAAATTAAGAACCACAGGAAAAGGGGAGAGGTGGGTAGGGGCGGAAAATTTAGCCTATGTGGTGCACTACTTGGCGGTCCACAAAGGGTTTTTTTACGTGCATGGAGCGTGGCACTCTCCACGCACGTTGGCCCACTATGGTCGGCGGTCAGGGTTTCCGTATTATAGACCTGACAACCCCCGCGGACGAGGGCCACCCTAGTCTGCCACCTAGGGTACACACTTGGTCGCTCTGTGGGCTGAGCACTGACCCGACGTCAGAATCCCAAGATCCTTAGTCGCCTCTTACGACAAGCTAGGCTCTGCTGCGGGCCTATTCGCCACCCGGGCCCCGCACGGGACTATGTTAGTGGAGGAAATAGGAAACTATTGCAGATAGAGAAAAGCTATTGCTTGCTTAAACCTTCAGCTCATCGAGCTCTACAAAAGTCTACATTGGATCGAAGATGTCACAGTCAGTTGTTTATATATACTTATAAGTCAGCTTAATGTTTAAGCTTAAAAAAGTTTCAATCTTCAAATTATTCTGAGAACAAAAGCTACCAACGGGAATCTGGGAATACCGAAGACGAAAACATGTATTTTTTGCCTAGAAATTTTTACAATTTTCGTTATATAATATTATTATTTTCAACATTTAGTTGCATTCTAAGCATGCAAAGATGTAAAAAAAAATCATACATTGTTATTTTGACTTTTTTCTGCGTGTGACCAAAAGGCAAACTGGACTCATCCTTTGTTTGTATTTTTAGTCCTGGGCCAATGCAAGACGGCGAGCAGCGACTTCTGGCCATGCTTATGACTGCTGGCTGTTTCTTTATGTTGGTTGTGTCACGTACAATTATTCCACATGTACATCTATTATCGTCTACTTTAATGGTTATCATTTGTCAGATCAGCCTAAGATTTTGAAGTACAAAATGTATATAATATTATATGAAATAAGTTTAAACCCAATGTAGATCTCTTTATGAAAATTTGCAATGTACATGTATGCCTTTATTTTTTTTACATCTAATAGCAATAAATTATATTATAACTCAAACAGGGCCAGATCCATAATATTTTGAAAGGGGTTGCTCCACATAGAGTCCGCTGTGGACGAATGACGAAAAGGGGGTGGTTCCAGACAAATTTTGCAGAAAACCTACACGTTACTTGCGAAATTTTTGGCGGAAAGGAGGAAAATTCCAATCTCGGACCCCCCCCCCCCGGATCCGCCACTGCACAAATATTTTTGATTGTCACCTATTCAAAGATTGTCCCTCCCTTTATGATGGAGACTAAAGCAAACTTATACAGGAACGTTGAAATCCATGTTCCGCACAAAGGGGCTTCGATTCTGGTCATTTATATTGACTTAAAAAAAATCGACCCCCTACTCTATAATCCAAGACCCTGTGGTTCCGCAATTATTTTCTGACATGTTTGTAAGCGTGGCGACTTTGGTCTCTGTGTGGTGAATCGACAAAATTATCAAGCAATGATAACTTTTTCGAACAACCAATAACTTGTGACAAATAGGTTTAGTTTTCCTGATTCCGCAATAGCTTTGTGAGAAATAGATTAAATTATTCATCTTTATTAAAATGACCTAGATCAAGACAGACGAATGACCCAATGTGGCTTTTTTGTCATTTTCTAATAAAAAGCTACGCCGAGCGCAGCATGATACGACCGCAACAAGTTGAACCCTGTACGTTGGAGGCCCAATATGGATAGTCCATTGCTTTGGTCACATGAAGCCCATGGTGGACTTACAAAGCTTTTTGACACATGCATCCTGTGGTGGACTTATAGAAATGCATTTTTGACAAATATATTTACATCAACGCCTTATTTCTATACATGTATTAATTTACAATTTTGGCCCTTTGACCCCTAATTCCTCAAAAATGGTAAAAGATATTGCTAATCCGATAAAAAATAATAGGAAATTGTGTACATGGAATCCGATGAAAAAAAGATTTTGAAAATCGGACCACAAATAAAAAAGTTGATTTTATGGGCGTGGCCTGTCTTTAGCCCCCTGTAACAATGTAATGGTGAAAAACATATCAAAATCATTGACACATTTTGTTGACAGAATTTAATGATGAATTCAACAAAGAAAGAATTTTCAAAATCTAATGAATAATAAACATTCTACAACAGTTTTGTCAATCCACCCGTTTTAGCCCTTTTTGGCCCTTTTTTCTAAAACAGTAGGGGCCACAAACCCCAAATACAAAACCAAGATTCCTTTAGTGGATATAATCATCATATATAAACTTCATATCAATTGGCAGGCCCACTACAACTTGATTTTTGGTATAAAACTATTTGCATTGACAAACTTTTAAAAATGGCGTTTTTGGCCCCTTTGACCCCTAATTTCTCAAAAACGGTAAGAGATATTGCAAATCTGATTGAAAAACGCAGGCAGGGATTTTCACAAGGATTCCAATGAAAAAAAGATTTTGAAAATCGGACCACAAATAAAAAAGTCGATTTTTGGGGTGTGGCCCCTTTTTGACCCCCTGTAGCAATGTAACGGTGCAATAAATATCAAAATCATTGACACATTTAGTTGACAGAATTTAATGAGGAATTCATTAAAAAAAGAATTTTCAAAATCGAATGAATAACAAACATTTTACAACAGTTTTGTCAATGCACCCGTTTTAGCCCCATTTGGCCCTTTTTTCTAAAACGGTAGGGGCTACAAACCCCAAATACAATACCAACCTTCTTTTAGTGGTTACAAACATCATATCAAAATTTTAAAACAATTGGTCAACAATTACTCAAGTTATCGCACGGAAACCAAATGTTCCCAGACGACAACGACGACGACGACGACGACGACATCGCCATAACATTATACGATCGCAAAATTTTGCGGTCGTATAAAAATCAATAAAATGCTTGAATTGTGTGTCTGATTGACCTAAATTTCTGTCTGTGATAATAATCTTCAATGAATTAACATTTTGCAGTCAAAATTGAGTATAAGAAAGTACGCTTAAACATGTGCACAACCTTATAAAGTGACTACGCCATGTACGCTACATGATCTAGTTGAATCGCATTGTTGCATTAAAACACTGCCACATAAAAGCATGAAATACGAAGATGCTGTGTACAACTTTTTTGCATGACAACTTATTTTTGGTGTCCAAATAGTATATGTTTGTCCTTTAAAACTTTATTCAATTAAGTAAATTTTCGCAATCCAAAATCAAATATCCATTACGCTAAAGCTACGCAAGATATGCTACACTGACTAAAATATAATCCGAAGCGGAACACATAATCTACTGGTCGCGGCCATATTGTCTTGATGGAAATCCGAAGATTGAGAATCCTAATATAGCCACCGAGTGAAAAGTGAAAGTATGTACATTGCAAAGAGCTTTTGTAAATATAGAAACGACGGAAACAAACGACCCAATTGAAGTATCGCTGATAATTTTTTTTATAATAGGTAGTAACAACAGATTTAGGGGTAATAGATCTCCATTTTGATTGGCTAGAAAATGTGTAAAATATGTTGCCACATTTGCAACTGATTTTACAAAGAATATTGTATAAATGATCGAAACTAATTTTAAACCATTCTACAAATAAATTGGTAAACGTTTTAACTTTTGTAAAGTTCCATCAAAAGACAGACAAGTATAAGTATAATGTTATTTTGAACAACTTTCGTGTGTTTACCGGATGGGGGAAGCAAATGGATACCAATGGGGCAACCAAAAGGACATAATTTGTAACTATATAAGCTTAATTGTCTGTTGAAGTTCGTCAAAGAGCACACAGTACCCTGACGATGATTCGTAGACTTTCGGGCGTGACTGGAATGTGTGCCCCAAGTTGTTGATTAAGATAACCTTTTGATCTTGCAAACCAAGGTCGTCTGGCCATAAAAGGGTAAACCTGACCATCAACCATAGTGATGCTTAAGGGCCGACTGGCTATACTCGCTCGTGTCTCCATCCCAGCACTGATAAAGTCGAATTCGCACAGATTGCTAGAGTTAAAAGCTAAAATAAATAGCAATATATTAATTAACCAAATTACTACAACTGTTCAATATACGTCAATATAATATAAAGAACATCTTTGGATGTTCATCGTCGTTTTGCAAGAAGCGAAGTGGTACCGACGATAATTATACCAAACATAATTATACCGAAAAGACAAAGACAAAATCGGTAGACAAAAAAAAACATCACAACGATACAAACCACACAACAAACATAAAAGCACACTCAAAACCACACACAAAACAACCAAACCGCATTTAGCAACGTGCAAAATTGCTTGTAATCCCCAATTTTCTATTTTAGAATTATTTGCTGTTGCATCTTCCCATTTTTTTGGAACGGCTCAAAGGATGTTGTTCACACTTGTCCAATCTGTAAAGCAGAAGTAGGGAGGTTCCTTAGGATGCAACCTGCCCATAATGATGGTATACATCGGCGACGACGCGTCGGACACTATGGACCGAGACATGGACGAAGACGACGTTAGAAAAAAACACATGAGGTACGATTAAAAATGTTCTTCACGATTCAGTGACAGGTTAAACCTTTTTACAATTAATATCTTGGGCAAAAACTAAGATTTTTGTTTTATATACATTTATGGCAGCTCATCGCATGTAATTAACAGTTATTTAATTGGTAGCCAGGCAATTGATCAAAATATTTTCCCCGCGAGGTATCCAGATCAGCTCAATGTTCTATTGCACAAAGCCGCAGGCAATAGAAATGTTATTAGGTAATAACACCAAATATTCAACGAAACGAAATACTCTAGGTCCGTAATGTAATAAATGCTATTATCTCTTTTTTGTGTTATATTTTAAGGAACTACAATGTATTAATTAAACAAATTCTTCTCAAAACATTTATTTTATCGTGCATTTCATATTTTTGTCCAAATGATTAGGTATGTAAAGAGTTTGATGGAATTTTTCTTCTTGAAATTATACTATTCAAAAGAATTCCACAGGAACCAGGAACACCCCGACTTTAATTTCGAATAATTAATAATTTACGAATGGAATAAAAAATTCGAAATTGGGAGCATCTTAACATGACCAATTTTGATACATTAGCATTAACTTATACATGAAATATATTTAAATAAAATGCTGCGGAATTCTTTTCGCATGAAGATGATTTCTTATGATTACCAAAATTCACTTTCATTAAGTCTCGATTTTCCTCATAATCTAGGCAAAAAACATTGTCTGATAAAATATATGCGCAAACTGCAGGATGGAAAGGGATTTATAGAAGCATTAAGCTTGTTTCCCAATCCAGGATAAATAAATATATTTTTATAACTAAAATATATATGGAATTTAAGATATGCACCACGTTTTGATATCATAAAGAAAATATTAGCATTTGTTTATTGCTATGTGCACGTCACAGAATTTGATTAAATGGTACAATAAACTCAGATTAACTTAGATTTAGTTTAGTGGGTTTAACCATGCACCCATCAAACGTAAATATGATACTTCCATGTTTCAAAGTAGTTTTGGCTTGAACTTTGAAAAAAAAACCTAAATAGTATTCGTTTAAAGTTGCGTTAATTTTGAACTTTAAATACTTATTCTGTGGAGGTCAGTCAAAAACCTTTCATACGTAAACAGGCAGACTATAGTTAATTAAACAGGAGAAGAGAGAGGTTTAGCGTCATAAAACCTGTTTGAAACCCACCATTTCTTTAGAAATGCCTGTACAAAGGAAGAAAAAGTGCACCATGGGGGGTAGTTAAACATCATAATACCGAAAAGACAAAGACAAAATCGGTAAACAAAAAAAAAAGATCACAAAGAAATAAACAACACAAAATCATAAAAACCATACCGCAATTAGTAACGTAAACTAAAGTCGAAACGAGAGTTAACGCAGGTGCTCCGGAAAAGTAAGCAGTTCCTGCTTGCTATTAAATAGCACACCCGTCACGTTGCCAAATATCGATTTAGGGTTGGTCAAACCGGGAAAAGATGA
The DNA here is from genome assembly GCA_963971305.1 of Arcuatula senhousia. NCBI lineage: Eukaryota > Metazoa > Mollusca > Bivalvia > Mytilida > Mytilidae > Arcuatula > Arcuatula senhousia. The sequence goes on along the minus strand of OZ020304.1, from coordinate 44,278,513 downwards.
CATTAGCAAACTGTATGTCAAACCAAAATCTGTGCTCATTTGAGAGATAGAAATCCGTATTTGACTACAAGCACGTATGATGTCTTCCGTAAACTTTTTAAGTGATGACAACAACCTTGGAGCAACGTACCCCTGTGTTGAAATTCAGAACCTTTGTGATTTTCTTTGGTATGTCTTTGTCTTGTTTTGTCTTTTCTTCTTTGATCTATAAATGATATCTACTAGTATTTGATTTTTATTAAAATGCGTAACAAGAGGATATCGGTCAATTTATTGTTTTAGAAATGTATATAAAATATTGCATGATGTTTCATTTTCTTCTTTTCTAGTATGTATTTATTTTCTACTGAAATTCAGACACCACCAAAAAGGGAAAAGAAAAGAAAATGGAGGAAAGAAAGTATATGCCAATAAATTTTTGAGTACGATATACGAATAACAACTGACTAAGTACTTTTATAAGTGTTTTTATTTCAGAAAAGGAAAATTTACTTTTTTCCTCTTTAAACATGTCAACCAGTACGTTAACATTGACTATTTTTTACATTTTGTGGTTTTAATCTGTACTATTTAACGAACACTCGTAAAATAAATTTGATTAATTGTATATCACTGATATAAAGAAATAAACATAGTGGGGATAAATCCCCATGTTTTTTTTTTAATCAAAGAACAATAAGTCAAGTGTTAAAAATATTTAACTTTTATTACATACATCTACCACCAGTGAAAACGATAACAATACAATGGAGATAAATCCCCAGTAGTGTCTTACATGAACTTTTACAATTCTTAGTGGGGATAAATCCCCAGTTGTGTCTTAATGAATATTTGCAATTCTGAGTGGGGACAAATCCCCAGTTGTGTCTAAATGAATATTTACAATTCTTAGTGGGGATAAATCCCCAGTTGTGTCTTAATGAATATTTGCAATTCCGAGTGGGGATAAATCCCCAGTTGTGTTTTACATGAATATTAACAATTCGTATTGGGGATAAATCCCCAGTTGTGTCTTACATGAATATTAACAATTCTTAGTGGGGATAAATCCCCAGTGGTGTTTTACATGAATATTAACAATTTTTATTGGGGATAAATCCCCAGTTGTGTCTTACATGAATATTACAATATTTACATAAAATGGATGATACAATGAACATGAAATGATGATGAAGTGGATGAGGGACACAATGCCAGTCGGGGTTGAAAGTTTTGACTGCCACAGTGAAAGGGGAGTGATGGCCGGCAAAGAGGCCTCCTACAGGGGATCTTATGGTTCCTACTCTTACCCAACCCTGTAGAAAGGTTCTTTAATGTGTGAGGAACGTGGAGTTTTTCCAAACACGTAGCACCACTATGGTTTTAATCAGGTTTTCCATATTATAACCTGACGATTCTGCATCTTTCGATGGCAGGACTGCCCCATACAACCACCTTGGGCACACATCCTAGTCACTTTGATGGCAATGCAGCCTGAGTGTTCTTTCTTGACTTTTACCGACAAGTTTAGCACTGCTGCGAACCCATTCGGAACCCTAACGGGGGGGGGGGGGTTGAAAGTTGGTTGAAAGAAAAACAAATGATACAAACAATAAATCGCAGGCACAAAATTATTTCTAAAATAAAATGGTTTTCCATGCAGCCTGGTAGTAAACATTTCACTAATTTTAAATCGGATATCAAAACCCAAAATGGTCTGTTTATGTTTTAGAACAGTTAGGTGGTAGTCATACTTGGGCATAAGTTAAAGGTCAAACATAAGAGAGATGACATGAAAAGGTAACATTACATCAAAAAGTCCAACTGCTGATCACTATGTTGTAGTCCCTTGAGTTCTCTGTGTTTGTGTTAAATTTATTTTCAATATCTATATAAATGTGGAAGTTTGAATGTCTTCATGACATAAAAATAGTTACAATATTTTGCAAAAGCCACTTTTCCCTGATTTACAAAACTCGAATGGGCTGTATATACCAATGACGTGATGCTTTTGTGTTGGTGTTCCCAATGTGTTGGTTAATAATTGCATTCCAAATGCTTAACATTACTACTAATGTGATTTGATATGTGTAAAATTCCACCATTATGTAAGTAAACATACTCAATGATTCCAATAAAATGAATATTAGGAAAAACATGTTAAATTTACGGTAATCATGTCGAAAATATGAAAAATAAACATAAGAACAATAGATGGTTCTCTTTGACTGTTTATCGGTCTTTCTTGCTTTTGGTTTCACTACATTTCTTCCGTTACCTACAACACAATAACAATTCATCTTATTATGATTAGTTTCCAATTTCATGCTCATATTCATGTGCGAACAAGAAATTACATTAGCACATGGAGGTCAAGGCACAGAGTACTCTACATGATCATTTTTCGACCATATTCAGTGGCTTCAAAATGCAGTTTAGACACAATAAAATAAGTGTAGTAAACTTGTATATCTAGTAGACGCTACTATGATTTTTTTTCACAATTTGCTGCATTGCTTAACGCTGGACACATGCTGAATAAAGAAGCTGACCCGGAAGTCGGACAAAAAGTTTGACCTCTACTGCATAAATATTTTCATGTCAATAAATAGGCTCTTAAAAGGATAATAATCTTAGGTTATTGAATACAATTACACTTAATTAGACATTTTAATCTTGTGGAGTATTTATGATGCTCTTTTTACACAACTGGGTATTCCATGATCATTATGAAAATATAGCAACTTTATCGTTTAAATTGGTTTCGTATGATGATTACATGTTGTACTATTTGGCTATGGGCACCATATAATCAAGAATTGAAGAGGTGTTTGATGACACGCGCGTTTCGTCTATTAGACTCATCAGAGGCTCTCAGATAAAATTGTTGATAATCCAAACACAATGAAAATTTACGAAGTGCAACAAATATAACACCAAATAAAGTTGAACATGAATCCAAAAATTTATTAATATGACTGTAGTAAGATCAACCTGGTTATAGGAAGAAACTTAGATTTTGACAATTTGGAAATTTACACTGAAAATTAAACAATTTTACATCCATTTAAATGAATCAGCCTCTGGTCAGTTCATTGTTATTCATTGGAATATATTCGTGAAAGGGTTGCTAAGGCCGCCTTTTGTAAACCAATTTATAAATGTTCTATTTCTTAATCTGATTGCAGAGATGCAATTCGAACGTATGTTCAACATTTATGGGATGAGGTTTGGTCTGCCGCTGAGCATAACATAACTTCATGAGCTAAAGCCACACCTTGGGGAGAATTATGCTTCATTTCGATGCCAATAACTTCGATGTCGATAAACTTTTTAGTTAACGTTTTATGAGCACCTCCATATCTCAAGAACTATAAAACCTAGCTAAATGAAACTGGTATGCTTATGCCATAGTAGTAGTTTGGCACAATTGAATCCTCATCTTTTAAACTTAGCCGTAATAGTAGGTTAAGTGACTGTAACAATTTCCAATACATATAAAAGCAATTTTAAGGTTTCATGAGCACCTTCATATCTCATGAACGATTTATACAATGTACATATATGTGTGTGTGTGTGTGTCATTTGTATCATAAACTTGATTTGCTTATGTCCAGAAGTAGCTTAGCACAGTTGCATTTCCACCTTTTAACCTTGATTTTTTTTCATTTTAGCATTTTGACCATGGAAAAAAGTTTTTTATTTGAGTAACTTTTGTCGTTGACTATGATTTCAGTTGAGTAACAATGAATATTTTCGTAACATTTAATAGCAATGTTATAGTTTTATCAAAAAAGAACCTTTTGATTTTTTTATCTCAGTAACTAGAAGTACTGATATATAAATGAAAATATAGTCGAAGTAACCAAGGAATTTTTATTTCTGACGATGCCGGCAGGCAAGACATACTCTAGTTATTACCTAAATAACACGTCAAAACAACAAATAATGTATAAATAAATAATATTGACTACAATGCAATTATAAAAATACCTACCCCGAGAAGATGTCTGCTTTCGCGCTTTGGAGGCTATAGCAATCGGTCTGATCTGTACCTAAAATATTTAAAGTATGTTGTACACGTAACCAAAGCAAGATATGCATGATGTAACTATAAAAATCAATAGGCATTTAATTTGTGTTTTATTAAGTGTTGAAGATAAAACAAAGGACAAAGGACTACTTGTGCAATTCTATCATACTGCTCTTGCAAGAAGAGTTTACTCCACTGTACACGTTTGCGTTAACAAAATTAGGATGTTTATAAAGCCAAAGAACTTGTCATTCCAGAAAACGAATCTAGTTGTAACGGATCAAAATATAAAGGGAGGCACGTTACAATTCATTATGTTAAAGTTGTGAACTAAATTTCAAATCAACTTCTGCAGTAGAGCACAAAAATTTGCTACCTAAAATTGTCTATATATTTTTACTTGGGATGTAAACGAGTAGTTCATAGCAATTACGTTTGATTCGAAGCAGTTGACATTGTAAAGGACATGAAAATTACAATCTATCAAGTACCTTTCGACATGTTCGAGTACTTGAGTACTTGTTGGAATCTTTACCCCTAAAAGGACGTAAATGCGCAACTAAACCATGAAACAACTCTCATACTGAGGATGTATACCAAATGTCTAACCAATCCCTTTAGGTAAAGCCGAGAAATATTAAAGTTTGTAACGGACAAACAAGCGGACACGGTGATTGCATTATAGACTTCTTTTTACGGTTTGGGTATTATACGCAAAAATCAAAGTGAATGTCCATCAAATGGTTAACTGGTTAAATTAGTACTGGAATATATCTGCCGGAAAGGCACTGTTTTGCATATTTCCAGTTTCTTAACTTTTAGCTAGGCCAAGAAAAAAATGTGTGTTTGGCGTTTGCTCTTTATCATTTACAAAAGTGATATCAATATGTGGATCGTGTGTTCTCTGGTACATATTCCATATTCTTTCATCTTTAATATGGTTATTTTAAAGAGTAATCTCTCATTGGAAGTATGGAACTATAAATATTGCATTGTAATGTTGTGTGAACATCAAAATTGTTTGCACCTTCACATACCAAATACTATTGATTACTTACTTCACTTTCCTGTCTTTCATTGTCTAACAACCTTTGAATTTCTCGCGGAATTTCTTGCTCAGCATCTTCATTTCTTTTATTCTCTGTTTGGCGTGGTAACATGTGAAGATACCATTTTGCCTTTGATATTATATGTGTTTGTCGAAATGCGTTGTTGTTCTTGATCTTGTCTAAAAAGTGTAAGAAATTAGTCCACCATGATTTTTCTGAATGTTCAACCTGGTCAGAAAATAGACACTGCCAATGTGGAAGCCTTGATCTGATTTTGTCAATATTTATTTTGTCAAACTGAGGATTCAGCACTGTAGGTATCCCTTTTGGTAAATTGTATATTTTCTCTGATAGTTTATTAAACATGCCAATTGTTTCGGTCTTCCAATTACTATCGTGAAATTGTTTATATTGCATTGTGACATGCCCTGAAACTGTGTCGCGAGAAAATTTGTAATGAAGTGGCCCTGTGTGCTTTTGGATGTTATTTAGATATGGAGTAAGCCATGCCCTGATGTCATATAATGCCTCTATATCTCTGTTGTTCGGGAGCATTGATTTAAGTCTTTGCATCGTTTCAGCATCTTGTCGTCTTAGTTTTTCAGCAATACGACTAAAGGCAGCGTCAACATCTTCATGGGTATGACCCACCGGCAAGAAGGAAAGGTGCACCTAAATAATAGAATTTAAGTATTAAAAGCAAAAAAATGACCCGCTTATATGGTTCAGTTTATCAGTTAAAACAAACTTTCTTCTTCAGCTTACACTGACGGGTGTGTTAAAAGACAGAAACTGCTTACTCTTCCGGAGCACCCGAGTTACCTCCTGTTTTGACACGAGTTCGCGGCGTCAGTTGCTTTACAGTTGTTTTGTGTACTCTGTTTGTACGTGCTGTTTTTGTGTATGCTGGTTTTGTCATTGCTCTTTTGGAATTTGGAATGCCCCATTGATGTCTTTATACTGTTACATTTGAAATACTTCTCTCGTATAATGAATGAGAAAAAAAAAACACAAATAAATATAGCTTCTTACATGATTGTTTTAAGTGGATTATCAGATTTTTCAATCAAGATAGCCAACTGTGGAATTTTAAGCTCGAGATTCTGTAACCACGAGAAATAATGTAAGATGCTGCTTATATAATTTTCCGGAAAACCAAATAGAAACAAGATTCATTTTGGTTAAAGTGATTCTATCAATATTACGCTTTACCAAGAGTTTAAAATTAAGGATGTTCGCTTCTATATTTGAAAATAAATATTTCAAATTTGATGTATTAGATGTCAGAAGCAAAATAAAATTATAGGTTAATGACCTCCTTTTCAAGATAATTGACGTTAAAATTTTGGCGGGAAAAGATTTTCTCTGGCTTCCTCGTAGTATTAGCATTAGTCATATTTTGCTGTTTAACCCCACGACAGAATAAATAGGATTTAATAAACCTCTTAAATTTGTGGTGTATTTAAGGGGACTAGTGGGCAAAAAATTTAACCTTATTTTGATGGTAAAAACCATAGGCTCTTTGTGTAGACTTCATGAAACAATTATATCAAGTTTTATGAAATAATGTTTATTATTCTCTAGTATGCATACTCAATGATTTCTATTTTAGTTTAAACATATTTATTTATCCTGGATTGGGAAACAAGCTTAATGCTTATGTAAATCCCTCTCCAGCGAGCAGTTTGCGAGTATGGCCTTTGCAGCGGCCCCCATTGAGCCTACTCTTATCGAACTCTACAAAGGGGTCTTTAACGTGCATGGGGTATTGCTCTCCACATACACGGGACAACCTTTTTTCGTCCCTTCCGAAGGACTAGCATCGTTCCTTGAGACCATCCTCGCAAATGGTGTCAAGAGAGAGTCGGAAAATTGGTTCATGAAATTTTCACCCCGGACGAGGATCGAACCACGAACCTTGGTGTTAGTAGCCCGACGCTTTAACCACTACACCACCGGCTCTCATGATTTCTATTTTGCTGTCAGACCAATCATACTACACTTAAAGATGAGTGACAGCTGAGCTTGGAGGTGAATTATAAAATAATTTTCTCTGCATTTTAAACAATGCTGATACTGGCTAGAGAATAAATCAGTTATTCACTTCAGTTTATTTAAGTCGTCGGGCTACGCCCTCCCACCTTTTAAAAAAAACATGAAGTGAATAACTAATACGTATTTTCTTAGGTAAAAGATTTGGAAAAAAATGTTAGGAGACTGAAAATGACGGACGACTATAGCGCGCATAGAAATAAAACATCTAACAAAGATGTTCAGAAATAAGTTATTCTCACTTACTTCATTAAAAATTCTCTGATGTACCAGCAGTTCACAAAAAGCTAAAACGTAACGATTCTTGTTCTCTCGCCAACAGTTGTCGGCCTGCAAATACAAAATGGCGGGAAGTTTGTCTCCCTGTGGATAAAAATAAAGTGTTTTTATGTAAAAAAATCAAGCCTAAAAATCCCAAAAGTACTCATCTAAAGCTAAATGCACAGTTGAAAAAAAATATTAATAGAAAAATAATGAGATGTGGAATAAGTGTACGCGACACAACCCACAATTAAACGGCAATTTAGAAAAACAACAATGGACAACCGCCAGCAGTTCTGCAATTGTCCCATGGTCTAAATAAAATGCATATAATTCAAATCCAGTCCTGAAATAGTCACAGATAGACCCCCTTCTTAAACCAGGAACAGAAAACATCAAAAAGACAAGTACAAACGAAAGCTTTTTCAAAGATTCCTGGCTTAGGACAGGCACAGATTTCAATGGAATATTATTTTTAACTAAGTCTTTGTTGTGCCTTTGATTTTGTTATGATTTTGGCTTAGATTATATCATGGATACAAAATGATTAAAACGGTATGGTCAATTTCTGATGTGTTAACTTTTAGCATAGTATAAATTTTGATTCCCATATAAATATAACAAAACAACCTTACCATCAGTTTTGAAATCTCGTAGAGAATAATTAGAAGCACATTCATTGTCAAATTGGAGTCATGTGGGTATTGGTTCCAGTCAAGAAAGGTAAAAAATTTATTTTGACCATGTGCCAAAATTCCAGTAACATGGGTGGCTAGCTGGTCAACTGGGCTTACTGCCTAAAAATATATAAAAAAGTTGTATCAAAATAAGTGTAAGAGCTAAAGTTACCGATGCTGGTGGACCAGAGGTCCCTGAGGGTAATCACAAGCCTGGTCGTCAGACTTGTCTAACACGAATTGACCACGACATTTTTAATATTTTATCGTTGAAATATCTGATTGTTTAATTCAAAATTCTTTAAAACACCAGGTTTCTGTCTCTGTAATGCACATGGTCGATATCCTAGGTGCAAGTTGAAATGTTTTGGTTTCGAGTACTTTTCGTTTTCAACTGTTTTACATGTAGTTATGACCTTCCAATGTTTTGATTCAAATGCTACTGATGAGGTTACTCCTTAAAAAATCAATATATATAGCATATCCAAAGTAACCGTTTATACCCGTTTTGAAATTGTATTTTGAAATCACTGGGCGATAACCGCTGCTTGTGGACCAGATGTCCCCAAGAGTAATCACAAGCCTGTTCGTCAGACTTGTCTGGCGCGAATTTACCATGAAATATCTAATATTTTTATCACTGAAATTTACGATTGGTAAATTCAAAATTGTTTAAAATATCAGGTTTCTTTCCTTGTAACGCGCAATGTCTCAATATCCTCGTTACCTCGTTGCTGGATTTGGCTTCCTTGTGTGAATCATTTGGTTTTGAGTACTTTTCGTTTTCAATAGTTTGGTTAAGACCTTCCAATGTTTTGATTCAAATGCTACTGATAAGAGGTTACTCATTGAATTATCGATATATAGCATATCCAAATTAACCGTTTATACCCGTTTTAATATTTGTATATTTTACAAGCAGTAACTAGATGAATTGCTAAAATATAACTATAAAATATTAATCGTTTTGAATGTACATGCATGATAAATTGAGAGAAAAACAAAAAGTTGCAACTCGTTATTATAATGTTCATCTTGCTATGTTTCCCCGTACTTGTTTTGAAGGGAGATAATTTGTTGGTTTTTCTTGTTTTCTTGAAAAAAGGAACTGTTACCTTTAATTGTATTATTTAATTTGAAGGAACTATCACTACTTAAATATTCTGACAGGTATCAAAATTATGTACCGGGTATAAGTCATTGAAATACCGTAATCTTTTAATTTTGAATTTACGTAATCAATTAGCTTTATTGTGACTGAGAAAGCAACCCTGATTCAGAAATTTTGTCTATAAGGAGTTTGGATAACATGGATAATACAGACACATCTTTTCAGGCATCGCAAAATTAAATGTCTGAAACTGCGTTGTAATTTTTGTTTCAAACTTCCGTGACTGTTAGCTCTGCTGGTGAAGTTTTAATTCCTCGAGGTTAGTCCGCTCCAACTCATCAAAGCATTATCTGTTTAAATTTCAAAATTGTCAAAAACCCTATATTTTCTTTCCTACCCCAGACATAGCTAGGTTGCGACCTAATAGTCCTTATTTAGTATTCTAATTCAGAAGTTTTTGGTGTGAGCGTTCTAAGCTCTTTAAATTTATATAGTGTTTGGCTTTTTAATATCTGGTAGAGCGCCTAACGTCCGTTCTTCCATACGACGTCTAAACGCAGATTTCGCCGTTTTTCATAGTCAAAAGCTTCCTGTGAAAAATCCGGACGCAGGGGATATAAGTTTAAAGCTATGAATGGTAAATAATATTTGTGGCACAAAAAAGGTATTTTAGCGTACAGGTTTCCTTAATATTAACGTTAATTTCTGAAAAATATGCAAAATATCGTTTTCAAATCGGCTGTCAGTGATTGAAATCCCCCATTTGTATAAAAATGCATAAACTTATCACAAGTTGGACTTGCTTAGGTTATTCCTTATATACAAGAGGTCAAATGTAGAAATTTCATTATTTTTGACAAATTGGTTTTTTTTGGTAGAAATCGCACTTATAAAGACATGGTAGAATCGAAGGAGTTATAAGATGTTTTATGTAACTGATCATAATGAAATAACGCATTGACAAAGTGATAAAATAGCATGTTTTATAAATCTTATATGACAACATTAAAAATAGATAAAAACCGTTTAAGCCTATAAATAATTTTAATTGTCTTACACTCGGTCTCAATCAGAAAAAAATGTACCCGATTTTTTAAGGGTGTGTTTTACGTCACGCCATTATCTTTACTATGCAGCTAATGAAAATATTCATTTTTTTTTTATAATATAAATACGCTGTGGTTGCTTTTAAAAAATCAGTTTAAATTTTGATGCTGTGTGCAATACCACAGAAATTGTGGACACTATATGTGTCAAAATCGGGGGAAATCGTGTGTGTTTTACGTAACGCCATCTTCCGAACGTCACAACTTTGAATAATGTCAAAGTCAAGTTTTCATTGCAAAATGCATGCAATTTTTTTTCTTTGATATCTTTAATCCGGATAAAAAGGTGTTGCTAAATTTTTATATATTATTTCCTCAAATGATTTTTAATCGAAAGATGCAAAAAAAATACAAAAGAATAATTTCATTTTTTAAGTAATTTGCCATTTTTCGTGATGAGTCTTGAATAGACGAAACGCGCGTCAGGCGTTACAAAATTTAATGTCTGGAACTAAAAAATAACAACGAAGTTCCATGAAACAATGGTACATTGCAAGTTAGTTACTGGTCGTGCATGTGTTTCTTGTGATTACAAAAATGTTTACAAAAGATAAACGAATTAAAAATCTTGAAAATAAAAACTTACCTTTGCTAGTCTTCCAACAAAATGCGGTAGATTTGTTTTTGCTGAAAAATATTATAATGTGCATTACATGCAATACGAAATTAAAACATCCGGAATTCCGATTTTGATTCTTTTATTTTCATTTTTTCCCTTTGTGGGTCGGTCACATGATGTGAACAACGTTGAGCAAAGGAAAACATCATTTTATCCCATAATTCACATCCCAAATTCAAACTAAACTGGTTCGGAGTAAAGTCTAAGATGTTAAAGTATATCTTAGTAGTATGAAACTTTGGCAGACAGATATATAATGTTTAAATAAATTGACGATTTTAATTTCAACAGATTTTCAATGGCAAGGCTGACCCGGAGGTCGTCAACCTGTAGTGCATAGTTAAAAGAATTCTCAAGTCCGAACGCCTGGGAAATAGTTTCTAAAAAGGACTGTAGGTAGATAATCTGATTCAATTTCAAATTGTTTCTCAATTTTTAGAACCACTAATACAAAAGAAATGAGAGATGTAGCGATCTTCAGAAATGTATACTCACATTGGTCCATACCATCAACTATAAGACTCAAATATTGAGACGGTGACACTTTGGCGGCGTTCTTCTTGGCATAATAATACTTTCGCTCTAACCTTAAAATAAAAATGAATCAATAAATACATGTAAGTATTTATTGTAAAATACTATAATACTCGAGTTCACTCTCGTTACGACTTGAGTTCGCGTTGTCTGCAGTTGATGTTTATATGTTACTTTTTGTGTTTCTTGTTTGTTCGTTTTTTTTTTTTGTTCCGTTTGGTGTTTACCTATTTGGCCTTCGATCTTTTGGACTTTTGGCTTCGGAATGCCACATTGATGCCTCTTACATTGTAGCTTCTACTATAATAGTTCAATTAAAATCTATAAAACACCAATGATTATTATTAGATAACACATTCATATGGTTGAAATACAACGTACCGTCTGCTCTTAACCATTTCAGTTAACAGCAGCGAATCGTTCGCGTTCGAAATTTTTAAAAGGTTTTCTATAGATTTCCTAGGTTTGGGTTCTTAGAAATGGCCATAGTGCTCATGATATTAATGTCAGTTTGAATTGATATATGGTCTTGTGTCCAATTATCTATGTTCTTTCATAAAAATATACATGACTTTTGTACATCTATTTCATTGCTTTATTTAATTTGAAAAAAAAACAGATGACAACTAATTGCTTACATTTGATTTTTGTTGTGTTGACGTCTTTCAATCCTGAGTTTTTCTCTAAGACCTGGGTTGTGTGCCTGTTCTATTTGCCTCTCCAAGCTTGTGCAAACTGTGCATTTCGAAAATGAATTTGTCTGAAATAACAAGCATTTGAGGTAGAGCCATAAGCAAAAACACACGTTTTATTTCAATTCTTGTATTACCGTATAACATTGATTTATTTTGATCTAAAAACTTAATATTCATTTTCATTAGACAAATATATATGTTTTAGATTTTAAAATCTTGTTTGTATTTTTTTAATTAATTGTATTATCTTTTTCGAAACCAATGCCTACTATGGGATGTGGAATAAGTTCACGTGGCAAAACCTACATTATCAGCGGACAGTTAGAAACTATACAACAAAATAGATAGCGTGATTCGCCTTTCTTACAAAAGACAGACACACTAGGGGTCGAAACATTGGAAGATGGTATTTAGGTTTAATAAAACAAACAATGTTCAGCGATAAATTGATTATCAACTGTATTAGAGATAGCCAAAAATTTAGAAACTGGAAATATGTAAATACAAATGACAACAAAGTTCCAGACAATAAATTTTGCTACGCCTGACGCGCGTTTCGTCTATTCAAGACTCATCAGAGGCGCTCTACCAAAAATATTGAATATGCCAAACACTGTATGAATATGAAGAGCATAGAACAGTATAACCAAAAATACCAAACTGGGGAACCAAATTATTACTAAGATATTCAACCTATGTCTGGGGTAGGAAGAACCTTAGGGTTTAGACAAGTTTGAAATTTAGACGGATAATTTAAAGCTTTGATGTATTCTCCAACTCAAAAGTGTTGGTGCCGGAGCGGGCTAACCTCGGGGAATTCAAACTCCACCAGCAGTGCTAACCTTCACGTGTGTTCGAAATACAAATGACAACAAAGTTCCAGACAATAAATTTTGCTAAACAGTGTCTTTCCGTATCTGTAGCAGTCTTCAACAAAGCCCAAAGACGCTGCTCGCTGTTTAATTTGCGATTTGCCCAAAGTCACAAAAAGATACATACAAATCAAATGCAGTCCTGAAATAGTCAGCTCAAGATTACATACTAAGACAACTACAAACAAAATATCTGGCGGAGAATCCTGTCTTAGGACAGGCACAATTGAATATGGCGGGGGTTTAACTAGTTTTCTGGGCCCAACAATCCCCCTGTTGACAATCTCCAAGAAAGTGCAAAATAACACACTGTCTATAAAAATCAAATGGATTGAGAAGTTCAATTCAACAAGAATGGACCCGAGACAATGGCAAGTAGAAAATCACGAGGCATAGAGGACATTCATTATTTTAAAAATCACATATTTACTTAATTTGAATAAAGATGAATATTTTACCAATCGAGGAATGATATTGCATGACATGTTCTAATATTCATGATCATTAATCTATTACAATATATACCTTTTTTACTTTAAGATTAGGGAAGTGTTTTTTCCACATCTTGTAAAAGGCTGATGGCATCAAATAACCCTCTGATCTCTCCAACATGTCTTCTTTATATCGCAGGTAAATGCTACACTGCTTTGTCCTATATGGCAGAAGCAAGAAGTTACTGTCTGGCATTCTGTCCACATAAAATGTGGAATAATCTTCCAACCAGTTGATAGCATTAAGTAGTCGTATTCCATTATTTGTTGGGGATTCTTTTACAGAAAATCGAGCTCCTGTTACATATTTCTGCCTTACACGATAGTAAAAGTTTTTGTCAAGGCCAAATATTTTAATTAACGCTTTTCTGCACACCATAGTACCATCTACAATACAGAAATAAGGAGATTTCTTTTCGCCGGTTTCAATAAATTTATTCATGAGCCACTGCGTACGACCATTCAATGATTTAGACCAAAAATCCAATCGCATATTTTTAATCTGTAGCAACGTCAGTTTATTTGGACAAACTTTCTCACAACAGTCGTGGCACAACTTCAAGTCCCTTTGGATATTAATAATCTTAGTATGGCGATGAAGGAGTCGATTTTTCTCTGGGACTGTAAGATAAAAAGAATAAACTTAAGACTTCATTATTATCAATATGCTTATTACATTTTTGTCTCGCCTGCGAAGCAGAGCGGGGACATAGGTGTTACTTAACCAGCGTCGGCGGTGGCAGTGACGAAGTCGGCGTTAACTTTTTTGTTTAAGTTTTGATGAGGACATTAATATCTCAAGAACTTTTAAGTCCTAAGTTAATGAAACTTGGTACGCATATACTCTAGTGAGTAGTAGCAGCTAAGGACAGTTGCAACCCAATATTTTGACCTCAACCTTGATTTTGTTATTTAGTGACTATTTTAATAGTAATGATTTATGAGCACTTTTTTGGATCACCAAAAGTTAATGCGCATGCCGAAATGCAAATACCGAAAGCGTGAACGCGCAGCCTGTAGGATATTAGTCTACGCCATGTGGCAGCGCAGACCCTGCAAAAATGTTAAACTTACATCGATGCGAATCCAGCAATGGTTTTATTACTTCATCAGGGAACGATGCCTTGACGTCATGGTAGATGTTCGCCAGTCCGTCTGAAGATTCAGAATCCTGTTCTTGGTATTCTTCAACAACTGTAAGCTGATGCGTAGTGTTTGAATTCAGCATCGTTTCTTCTATGTTATCTTGTATTTTGAAACTGTCGTCTGCTACCGATGAAGAGCTAAAGGGGCTATAATTACATTGAATTTCAGAGATGTCGCTTTTTTCATCATCGTCACTGGAAAAGTGGAATGGTTTAAATTCTGATCTTCTTTTATTTGGTGTACTTGTGAGGAAAAATGGTTTACCCACAGTTGTTTGTGTTGTTTTTGTTTCAGTTTCAGATAAATTTAAGTTTCGAGAGTTTTCATCGCTGATGAGAGAAATTCCTAGTTTTATACTTGAATCATCTTCAGTAAAACTTGAGTCCATTAAGGATATGCCTAAGCAATAATCATCATTCGACACTTTTGAATTCTCAGGTGTTGCAGACATTAGGGAAACTCCCAACTGATCATCTATTGAATGATCATCATTAATTGATAAACCTAATTCCGATTTTGTGTTATTATGCAAAGAAATGGTACAGTCGTCAAACACGGATGGCTCGTTATCTAGACGTACAGGAACCTCAGTTCTTGGGGCCAGCTTTGAGTAGGTATTAAGTACTTTCTGAGAAAAAATAACAAAACCTAATATCAATTAAACAAGCTTACAAAATGTAGAAATAGGAACATATGAGTTATTTCGTTCAGCTACTATATGCATGGCTACAGAATTGGTAAAACAAGATTAACTAGAGGCTCCAAGGAGCCTGAATCGCTCACCTGATCTCTTATGCTAAAGCCTCTTACCTAGTGTGCAACATGGTCTACATGTACTTCGTATGTAACATTGAAGAAACTTGTTGGGATTGAAAACACTTTTAAGATCAAGAATACAAAGTGACAAAGCTTTCCATTTGAAAGAAAAAAACCAAGTTGAAATTGATTGAAAACACTTAAAAGGATGATCTGACAATTTTGACCCTGAAATCATTTTTGTACATCTTAATGAGCTGAACAATTTTGCAATGCTAACTATTCCTCGAACTCTTATGGCTTTTAAGATAAAGTTCAAAAACTGTGAAAATGGTCAATTTTGACGATCAAGGGGAAATAACTCATATAAAGAGTTGTCCCACAACTTTGACTCAATGGAAAGTTGTGTAGAGCTTTTGATGCTGAAGAAGAAAGGTTGCTTCAGATTTTCTCTATCTCTTATACTTTTTGAGCTATAAGCTAAAAACTATGGTCTGACCCCCCCTGTTCCATTTTTAGTAACGGCGGCCATGTTAGTTGGCACACGTTCACAAAATTCACAAACTTGGTAGAGGACATCCTAAAGATCAAGTGTACAAAGTTTTAACGCAATCCCATCTGTGGTTTCAGAGAAGAAGATGTTTGAAGAAAAGTTAACGACGGATGGACGACAGACGACGGACGATGACAATAGTTAACAAGGATATACTGCATATTATAAATCAGAGTTACAACAAGAATGGAATTCCAGGGTCCCCCGCCAGTGAAGCAAATATTATCGAATAATGCTGATTTTCATGAAAATACGTCAACATCTGTGAGGAGAGAGCTAAATAAGGTCTGTTTTGCAAAAAAAAAACACAAAAAAACACAAAAAAACAGCGTCTTTTTTATGATCAAAGTCCCATACCTCCTACAAAAATTATCGGAAAATGCTGATTTTTGAACTTGACCAAGGTATGAGTAAAATAAACATTTTGTATAAATTTCATGAAAATCCATCAATATATGTAGGGATGAGATATGCATGTTTTATTAAATCGGACAAAAATATTTTTTTAGCCACATTTGATGCTAGTAACATGTACACAAATCTAGTTTAATGACGAAATCATTGAAGCTGTTAAACGTGTAACAGGTAGATTATCCTTTCAAAATCCCTCCCATCGAAAATGTTATCAAATCTTTGGAAATCATATTAAAAAATAATGAATTTACATCTAATGACAACATATATAGACTGAGCTTACCGATGGGGGGGGGGCTGCATCAGCTGAACTAGCTTCGCACAGAGACAAAATTAGATACATTTTGTACTATGATATGGCAGATACCGTGACGATGGTTTTATCTTATTCAAAGCGAACAAGGATGAGCTTAACGAACTTTTTGAATAAGCTAATAGAGAACATAAATACTTAAGATTTACCAATGAAATATTGAATGAAAAGATAGTATTTTTAGATGTAGAAATATATAAAGGTAGCAGATTTGAAACCACGTGTATCTCAGATCTTAACTTAGTCAAAAAAAGTTGCGTATTAAAGGGTTTTATTAAAGGTGAAATAATTTATATGTAATTCGTCATGTTAGAAACACGAATAATGAAAACTTGCGAGTAGACATTATCAATAAACAGACGGAAATTGACGAAATAATCGCATCTACTTCAACCCTAGATAGAAATGATTTATTGTCTGAGAAAGTCAAAACAGAAATAAGGGCACCTGTTTTTGTCACTAAATTTAATCCAGCTGTGAAACAATTACAGACATGTTAACTCTCCCGTTTTCACCGGGAGACTCCCGATTTCAAGACTCTATCTCCCGCCTCCCGATTTATGCCTAAAATCTCCCGGTTACCGATTTTCTATATACAAAAAAAATGTCAAAAGAAAAGTCCCGAAAATCGTCATTTTGATTTTCCTTGGGCAGTGTAACAAAGATTAAATGCAATGAATTACTTCTTGATTAGGTGATTCCACCTGTCAATCAAGCTAATTAACGAAGCCATATAAAGCTTTCAGTGTTAATTGTCAATTTAACAAGGTATAACCCCTAATTAGACACCTTACACATCGATCTCGGGTGCAATGCCGGTGTTACATACTAGTTTTTCCCCATACTAGAATTTCCCCCCGGAAAAATGGGTATATACCCAGCTTTCCCCCCGGAAGATCTAGTATTTACTAGATTTTCCCCCGGGGAAAAATTAGTATATACTACGTTTTCCCCCCGGGGAAAATCTGGTATGTGTAAACACATACTCATTTTTCCGCCATACTGATCTTTCTGCGGTATTCGAAACCGTTTCAATATTGATGTGAAAAAGGCGATGTGGAGTTATGTCCCTTCAAAAAAACAAAAAATCTTGAACATCGGCAATTTTTCCACATGTTTTTATTTTTTGGTTTTTATTATGCAGAAAAATATATAACATTTTGATAAATAGAATAATTTTGAAACATTTTATCATTAAAAATATTATTTTTGTATATCTATTTTGTAAAATTTACCTTAGTTATCAAATACAATTTTATATCCAGTTTTATAAACAACCAAGAGAAGTGAAAATTTCAAAGATATTATTATAAAAACCTACATAAGTTCTTGGAAAAGACCGGCTGATCTTTCATAGTAGCCTTTTCAGGAGGCCGATTTTGGACTGAAATCCATAGAAATCTCCATACAACGTTTATTCAACGTTGCATGCATACTATGCAATACAGGGTAACAAATGGGGTTTCAATGGAAAGAGCAATCCTTGCCCGACATTTTGAAAGTATTTTGACTACTCTGGGACTTTTGAGTCGGGGGTTATGGTGCCACAACGTTAGGTACAGTTGACCAAAATTCTTAGACGAAATCCGGAAAATTTAGTGCATTTTTACCGGCAATGTCAATTTCAATCGCATTTCCGGGAACTATTACTTACGATATAGGTATAAACTGTATATATCTTTGAAGTAGAAGTTCCAGAGGACCTAAAATCACATGATTCATTGAGGTCCATGTATTTGATCCTATTTTTATTCAATGGTGAAAAAAAAGTTCACGAAAAAAAATGTGAAAAATGAGCAAAATGCGGTGCCGTGGGTGCCACAACCACTGGGAAGTGTGAATTCAGAGTAACAACTTGCTGTATCAAAAGTCCAGTGTCCATATTATACAAATATAAAGATATAATGAAGTTTCGTGCAATAGTTTTCTTGTCAGGGGGAAGCACTTTTTGGTATTTCATGAATTTATGTGAAAAAATCAAGTAAATTTTGCTGAAAATTCGACATTTTACGTAAGAAGAATTTCTGGACAACAGACAAACCCTAAGTGAAAAACTGTTTAATGTGTCGAAAGATACATATGTGCCAAGAACACAGACCAAAAATCAGATCTTTATAGCGATTCAATCGGCCGTACTAGCCTTTCAAAGTTTGGTGCCACCCGGTGCCGTCTAAAATTTTGCTGATTTTTTTTAAACTACGACCGCACCTGCTTAAGCCCAACACCCCTAGCGTCTGTTTGAGTAACCCTACTGCCTAAATATTGCATGGGTGCATAGAAGCAATACACATGCATGATATTTTATACAGAAATCCTTTTTTTTTTTTTTTGTTTTTTTTTTTTTTTTTTAACTCAGAAGACCGATACTCACTTTTGCCATGATGGCTGTGGTTATCGTATATATGTAATTTTGCAATTTTTTGAATAATTTTGAACTTACAGATATGAAATTGGTATTGTCTGAACTAGAATAAATTACTGAACAAGATTTTACAAAAACATTGATTCTTCCGTAAATGACTCTTTTCAGTGTGAGATGACCAGGTTGAGATGCGAGCACGTGCAGCGATCTCACACTGATCAATTATCCAATAATAATCGCAGGTACTGATATTGATCGATGATGTCGACCAATGAAATGCACTGTTATTTTATACTTTCGGTTTTTAGAATGAAGTCCTCTAAGGTTTCAGAATATAAGATTTAATTTCTTACGGAAGAAATAGGTACTTACACGCGTTCTTGGAAAACCGGCAATGATCTTTCACTCGTGATAGAATTTTTTGGGTCTTTTGACTCGTTCCGCTGCGCTCCACTCGCAAAAAGACTGAAAAATTCTATCACTCGTGAAAGATCAGCCGGTCTTTTCCAAGAACTTATGTAAGAACCTATAAATCTAGGGTGGTCCGGGGTCAAAATATAGGATCACAAAGTTGGCCGTCGCTGATTACAGAAAAAACGTATTTTTTGCGTTTTCAGAGCCTGCCCCTGCAGAAACCATACGTAGCACGGCAGATTTTTTGGCTTTTTTCTGAAAAGGGCACCCCATAGACTAGAAACATGTAACAAATCAAAGTCTGGCTACTTTTATTAAAATTCGTGTGAAAGCCCTATTCATAGGCGAGCGGCGGATATCGAAAAAGTCGTCTAATTAAAAAGTTTAAATTACCCAAAAACCTCATGAGAATTTTTGAACTGAAATGAAAGTCTGATTATTATATTTTATTAATATATATGAATTAAAACGATCGACCATAAAACACTGGACTTTGATAGAAGAAAACCTGAATCTTAAAAAGATATTTATTACGAAACATATAGTATCATATAAAAGAAATAAAAACTTGCTAGAAAGGTTGAAAAAAGCAAATAAATATATAAAATGTAACATGTTTGTCTGATACAATTTTACAAATAAGATCAATAAATTATCTAGAATATACCGGTGTACGGTCCAAATAATAATGAAAATCTTTGGAGGCCGCTGATGATCCGTTTTTCAAGGCTTGCCATAGACGCTCAACCGAAAATATAAAAGAGCAAATAATAATACTGATTAATGCTGAACAGTTACACGAGAGAAACTTCGAGTATTTAAGGGTACAAATGCACAGCCCGTTAGGCAGCCCAGAATGATTTTACCCAACGTATTCTAATATACTGTTTTAGAAATAAAACACGCATATATTTCAAATGATTTTATTTTCCTATCAAATATGCTTAAAGTTGATAGGTTTTATACATAATCTCGATATGGTGGGTATGATCAGGACTTGTTAAAATAAGAGTGTTTTGTGACTTTTGATGTTCAGTATAAGGTTGCAAAAACCAGTTACATGATTGACAATTTTAGGTGGGGCATAAATGTGAACGGTCAATGGCAGTATATGCATGGAAAATGTTCGTTCAGCGCGTTAACATTGATCTTATAGGGCGGTTGCAGTATATATATAAAAAAAACATAAAGACCGGGGCTTGTAGCAATAATAAAACTCTGTTCATAATAGTCCCTGTTTCGACTATTATATATCCCTATAATTTATATACATAAGAAGAACTTTGCAAATATTAACTACATATAGATTTTATCTTTTTAAAATTTTGACACATATATAAAAATGTAATAAACAACTTACAGTATCTTCTTCTTTTGCATTGTCTATTTTCTTTGATGTTGGTCCCGTGAGAACATTGGAAAATATACAAAATAGCAAAACATATATCACAATGCAATTCATGGTTGAGTGGAATTCCGGAATACTGATCAGGTGTGGTGGATGTCTTGAAGAAAGATGATGGCGATGGCATTCAGCGCTAAGGCTGTCCTTTCTTATCTTGATCTGTGATCATGTTACTGGTCAGAAATGCTGATGATTAGTTAATTTACATTCATTTGTGTATGTGCACATCTGATGTGTTAAGTATGTCCTCTAAGTCAGAAAACTGGAATTTAGTGTTTGAATGCAAATCTTTTTATATAAAGAAAGAAGGTGTTCGATGGGAACAAGTTGAAGATATAAAGGCCGGCAAGATTGGATCAATTCAGGTAATGTATAACTTTTTAATTTTAAATACCTTTGTTTTGTTACATTCTAAATCAGAGTTACAAAAAACTTTTAATATGTTGTATACTATATATTTTATATGTTTTGCAAACTTGCATTATGTACATTTAAACTTCTGGTAGCAAACATATATATCTATATGTTTTATATGACAATTAATTACTTAATTCCATAATTCCATTCTTATTAAATAATAGAAAAAGAGTAACTAAGTAAAACAATATTATAATAATAATACTTTATTTGCAAAATTACACCCGTGCGGGTCAAGCTAATACAAATACATGTATACAAACATAGAATTATAAATCAAAAGTGAACATATAATTAAGAAGCTTTCTTTTTCATTTTAATTGCTAAGCTATTTTTATTTTATTTTTTTTTAGGGGTAGGGTGGGAATAGTTTTTATTTTCAGAAATGAATAGTTTTTTTTTTCATTACACTATATTACAGACTAATGGGCTGTCAAAATCTAATTTAAAAAAATGACCGATTATACTGAAACGCATCTCGACAATTTAATATATTTTACATGGCAATATTTTATAAATCATGAAAACTTTAATTTGTATTTTCCGGCACACATACATGTATATTTGATAGCATACCATACATCGGGTGCACACCCTTTCTTGAGAGTTTACTATACGGCTTAGTTCTCACGGTATTAGCTAGTAGGAAAGTTAAAATGAATGACATGCAGATGAGAGATTGAGTAATCCAAACAAATGATTGTTTATTTGAGATAAGTAATTTGAAATATCTTAATAGGTGTCAGCTAATAACTAATTGACCAGATAACATTTGCTATCATAATCTGCACTATATTCCGGACATCCTGGTATTTTGTATTCAATTGCTATCTGAATAATTCTCTGGAATTCATTTTCTTATAATTTATTTTATTTTATTTTGTGTCTGTTGTATGTATTGTAAATAGTCTGTCTCTGTACCTGTTTATTAGAAATAAAGTTATTATGATTTCTTTATTCGGGAAAACAGGCGGCCGGGCTAAGTCGTGCAAAATAAATTATCCCCGAGCAACCCTTCGATTTTTCAGGGGTGGGGGATTGGGAGGGCTATGGACCTTACAGAAAAACTATGGCAGAATTATGTCATGTATGTACTTTCATTTTTTTACTACAGTATTTGTATTTCATTTAAGTTTTTATGGTTTATTGTGAACAATGGAGATCATATTGTTTATTAAGTTTATCAGTTCCATGATATGAAATTAAACATTTAAAATTTACATTTTATACTCTGGGTGTAACAGAGTGGAACAAGTTCTTAATTAGTTCTAGCATACACTTGTACCAAAAGTTCTAAAAAAAACAACAGATTCATTTTATTTAACAAAATAATAAGACGTAAGCAATTAAAAATTCTAAAAGTGACAAATAGCTACAAAATGTAATAATCTCTCTAACAGAACCTATAAACATATTTTATGTCAAGCAATGTTTATCCTGAAACCTCGATGAACTTTACAGTTCCTCTGGTCAGCCGTTATCAAAATAGCAATAAAAATTAGAGAAGTTTCAAACTCTTTGATGTTTCTAACAATATTCCCAGATGGCCATGAAATAGATCTTCACGTGTGGAACTGACTAGTCTAGAGTAATAAAAATTATTATTATTTTCTGACCCTTAATCATATAAAATACAAAATTTTATTATTTTATTATTGTAATTATTACAATTTTAATCAATTATATTCTGCACACAAAATGCCCGCAAAACATTTACTCTGTAATTTTTCGAATAGAGTGTGGTGAACGGCTGAATAACAATATCAAAAGAATATATTTACATGTATACAACTTCATTTTTATGTCTACACGTTCATATAGGTAATCAATGCGTCTGGTAAAACATCACAATGGGCTCTTAAGGATTTTGAATCAACTCAATGCAAGTTCGACATACTAAAAGGAAAGGTCTTACAATCCAGAAGTAAATTCGTCGATGCATGGGGAGTCATCAAAGGTTTGTATACAATTTAAACAAGGAAACACTAACAAAACAAACAAACAAACAAAAACAAAACAAAAAACAAAACAAAAAAAAACAAAAACAAGAGGACCATAGGCGGCGAAATTTAGTTACTTTAAGTATAAGTCATTGCTTTACTCCTAATCAGCGCGATTTCGGCTAGTTTTGGGAGATGAACATGATGAATATGAAATGATGATAGCGAAAAAGTGGATGAAAAGGGGATACAATGTCAACCGGGTTTGGAGTTTCGACTGCCACAGGGAAACAGGTGTGGTGTCGGGCAATATACTAGGGTTGCACAATATATCCGTTCCGGATTTGACTCGTCATTTAGACGAGGTCATCAGGGGTCACGGGGAGGAAAAATGACGTCATTCAACATGGAACAAAGGGAACGGCATTTTCTATCAACGATTCTTCTGTAATTATATAACATATGGGTAAAAATCATTTGCAACTGAAAAATAAACCCACGGACAACATTTTTAACCAATTAAAAATCTATCTTGAATATCGACTCCGCGTCACTCGTGATGCCGAAACGTGACATGCAGTGTGACTGGTGCTTATGTGACCTATAATGGTCTGTGATTTCAGCATGCGCAATTGCGCTTTAACAGCAAGTGATAAAGGGACAGTATAAATGCTACGTTGGTGCACTTTGGGGCATTACCTATCAATAATGCATTTTTTTTTTTTATTTAAGATCAAATGAAAAATAAATCAACAGACCTTTCCCTTTCTGAATTAATCCAAAATGAAGATAGTCAAAGTTCTGACACAGGGAGCGACATTATTGATAATGATTGTAATGAAGACGATGAACGTATTCATGACATACCAATTACAGATTGTTTGGTTGGTGAGTTTACAAATTGAATATATATATATTTGTGTATGTGTATCATGTGTATTGATAAAGAACATATATTTTAATATTAGGGAGTTCCCGGCAGAAAAGGGGCCAACATACAAGTTGGGCAATTTTTGTCAAACTTCTGCACAAAAATTCAAAGGAATCCGAAAATCCCCTTGAGACCTTATTAAGGTAGATTCATGGGGTGTCCATCACTGATTATCTTTTTTGCACATCTCTCATAACTTTGAATCTTATTATGTTTGTTATTAGTGGATTCTTTTTTGAGTGAGTGAGTGAGTGAGTTGGTGTTTTACGCCCGTGCAACGCTATATAGGTTATTTACAGGCGATTCTTTTTTGACGTAGTAAACATACAAATTGACAAATGCCACAAAAATTGGAATTAATCCACCTTTTTTTTTATTTACATGTTTCCCGTACTTTTTAACTTAAGAGGAGATAAGTTGTATAGAATGAATGGGGATTTTTTTTTCAATATTTTCAAAAATTTTGCTGATGAACTTAATTTTTTTTAATTTTGCTATTTTGCTTGGGTTCTATTTGGCCGTAACAACGGCAAGATAGACTGGGGTCTAGACTGGTATATTTTGCCGTAACTGATTAATTCCAAAAAATTAAGTCTTGTAATAAATAATTTTATTCCTTTTTTAAAGAGGTCTTTACCACGGTGCCTTGACCACTTATGGCCATATTCGTTAGATATATTGTCATATATATGTTAATTAGAATCGAACACTGCATGTACGTGTATATGACTTGTTAAGTTTACTAATTAACAGTCATACAGCTAGCTAACTAAATCATGCAAATTACGGCAAAATAGAACCCAGGCTATAAACACTTCCTAATTTTTTTATTAAGGACATTTTAAAATCTTAATTAGGAAACACAAATTTACACAAAAATATTAAGAAAAGATTTTTTCAAATAACAGGAAAAGTAAATTTTCTCTATTGATTCTTTATTAAAAAGTATGAAAACATGCATTTTTAAAAGACAAGAAGCAAAGAGGCACCAATGGGGCATTCTGAAGCCAATGTCCAAAAGCTCGAAGGCAAAACAGGTCGTCAACACAAAACGCAACAAGCACGAACAAACAAGAAACACAAAAACGCCTAAATATCAACGGACAACGCGAACTCAAGTCAAGACAATTCCACAAACAATCTGATGGTAAACTTTCAATTTTATAATCAAGGTTGACATTCTAGGGATAACTAATACCAAAATGTAAACATATTCTATGGAGAAATTATTAGACACCCCATCTTCGTTAAGAGTCATTGTGGTACCATCAACATAATATGTTACCTTATAACAATTACCAATTGTCATGCAATAATTGAACAAAAATGATGAAACATAGACAGTCACTTGTAGTATTATCAAATTAAATGTTTT
This sequence comes from Arcuatula senhousia, assembly GCA_963971305.1. Taxonomy (NCBI): domain Eukaryota; kingdom Metazoa; phylum Mollusca; class Bivalvia; order Mytilida; family Mytilidae; genus Arcuatula; species Arcuatula senhousia. The sequence goes on along the minus strand of OZ020304.1, from coordinate 44,253,008 downwards.
ATACCCGTTTGGTATTGTATCTTAGTAGCCCTTGACTATAAAGCAGAAAGGCGACACATGCGTGTATATGTGTTTTCTGTCCATATTTTCTTCTACATTTACTGAGGTCAAGTTTGAAGAACTCATGTTATTTTTCAAACAAGATCAAGCTGAATTGTTTATGTGTAATATCTGTCAGGCAAATAATAAAATAACATAAATTTTACAGGTGAATGCATTGATGTGCATATTTCGAATCTGAAAGAACCAATGCAAGAGAGACTTTTTCGCAATATTGATCCAGCGCACGTAGAGGAAATAAAAGAATCCTTAAAGAAATCGCCAGTTTTGTTTAATGTTTTTGCTGGCAATGTTGCTTTGCCAAAAAGGAAGCCCAAGGACATTAAAAGTAATTTACTGAAGACAGAAAACTATATTTCTATTGAAACTATAGGCGGCAACCACACACGACAGGCGATTCTTGAACTGCTTAAAGAAAATCCTGTTCTTTATAGCAATTTACAAATTGTAAAATGTACAGTATATTTAAATCTTACTGTAGAAGAATCTTTGCGATTGGGTCATCAACATAATCTGACAAATGATCTTGGTAAACCAACATGTGCCGAGGATCTGCTATACCTTTTCAGGAAAGAATTTATGCGGCTAACAAAGGGAGAATCGCATGGAGTATTGAAGACTACCATCATAAAATGGCACAGACATTTAAATTTTATTTTAGGACTGGACAAGGACTCTAGAGAATTGCACAACAAACACAAAACTCTACTTTCATTAGCAAGATCAAATGTTGAAGTTTGGGATAAGCTCTGTGATGTCTTGAAAGCTTTTAGTGCAAAACAGTTGAAAGGACAACCTCGTGGGGTAATCAAAACCTCACACCTGAAGACACTGGGAACTTTGGGAGACAATGAAAGATTAACAATATTGAATGCAGTACTGGCCGCAAAATCATGGAAAGAGATGCCCACTGAACAGCATCGGTAATCATTTAACAAAAACTTTAAACAAAGTTACAGACAATGAATTTTGCTACGTGCAGTTTTGCTATTGATGACGCATCAGAGACATTCTGACCAAAAAGTAGAAATGCTAAACACAAACTTGAATGAACATGAATGGAAAACACGAATATTTCTGTATTTTTCCAAATTTACCTAATTTATAATTAATTATAAAAATTATCAATGATTTTTTTATTGATAATAATTAAATAATTATCAAACTACATGTCGGTGAAAGGCATTAAGTTTAACTCATGTTCGATCATCCGTACGCAAGAATTCCAGTCAAAACTTTCTCAGAAATGGTAAATCATTCAGAATGATTTGAAACTTGGTAAAATGTTTTAGTATGACAAACTACAAATCCTAAGCGACTATCAGACCTGTCGGACTTATCATCATACACTTATTCCACATCTCAAAATATCGTATGTATATGTAAAAATGAATTTTAGATGTTCTATAATTGATATTTTACAGAAATAAAAAGAAAAACGAACCAAGCCTCACGAAAGACGATTCTGATGTTACGCCACTTGAAAATCTAGACACATCGATGGAAGCTCTTAAGTCAGAAAATGGGTAAATTTTATTTGACCTCTGATGTCTATAAAGACCTTTTTCATATCTTATATAATAAATTTCTTTCCTTGTAATGCACATGGTCGATATCTTCGGTGGCTTCCTTGTTCGAATGTTTTGGTTTTGAGTACTTTTCGTTTTCAATAGTTTTGGTTTTTGACCTTCCAGTCTTTTATTTTAAACTTATATTTGTTTACCCTGAATAGGGAAACTAGCTTAATGCGATTATTAAACCCCTCTCCAGCTGAGCAGTTTGCGAGTGTGGCTTTTTTTAGCGGCCCCCATTGAGCTTACTTTTATCGAACTCTACAACGGGGCCTTTTACGTGCACAGGATATTGCTCTCCCCATACACGGGCCAACTTGTTTTCGTCCCTTCCGAAGGACTAGCATCGTTCCTTGAGACCATCCTCGCAAATGGTGTCAAGTTTTCCAATATTTTGATTCAAATGCTACTGATGAGAGGTTACTCCTTGAAATATAGATATATGGCATAACCAAATAACCGTTTCTACTCGTTTTGGTATTTGTACTCTGTATTGTTTTGGATTTCAGAATGTTGAAAAGAGAAGTAGAGAGAGTTAATAAAAAACTGGAAGATGCCAATTGTGAATTAAGAAGGACACAGACAGAACTGGTATAGCATTTAAAAATTTCATTATGTTCCATTTGCATAGTTGTACTAACTATACTTTGTCACGATCTATAGCTATGATTGTCATGTTAGCAAAAGAATGTTCCCCAAACGAACGTATTGTAGCATAGATACGCCGTTTCTAATCATTCTTATTCTTTTTTCTTTCGCTTTCTGTCAGAGCCAAAGGACTGTGAAGGCTAAGTTTTGATAATATGCACTTGTTAGCTATTATCAGAAGTGTCCAAAACGATTTTGGAATGGCCCTTGATGGCGAGGACCTTGAAATTTGGTATAATTGAAGAATAACTAAAGCTTGAACAAACTTTAAAAGTCTTCATGTAAATTGCAAAAATGTTATAGTTCAGGCATGTTTTATATCAAAAATGGCCACCAAAATAAAGTGCTTGGATTTTGATGACAATTTGTCTTTAAGTAGACTTTGATGTTGCGAGTAAGATCCTTTACTCTAACTTTGATCATGATGTACATTTTAAGTTTTAAGATGGCCACCGTAAAAATAAGTTCTTTTGGGGAACATCTGTGACGGCTGCCGTCACAAATGACAATCAGACCTCGTTTGTTGAGATGTGACCTACTAGAAAAAGGTAATAACAAAACTACCGAACTTTCTTTTTTGACGGAGGATGTTCAGGAATGTTAGTTGAAAGCACATGATTTTTGTTGAAACTGCTGTAATTTGTTTTTATAAGATCTGTTAATTTTGTTACACTGTATATCAATATTTCAAAAAGTGACCCCGCACTATTGTTTTGCTTTGTTATTTAAGGAATCCAAGATCATTATCCTGAAAAAAAATAACACCGACCAAGCTGAATCAATCAAGATGTATACATTCGAACTAGACAAAATAAAGGTATTTATAAGTATTTGATAATAATTAAATATTTGATAAACAACAATTATTGTAACTGTTGGTATGTTTACAGTATATCTTGTATAATGATTTTTTATTTATGCTTACCTCATTTTTCAAACAGGAAACAGAACAATCAATATCTCAAACTTTTACAAGAAGTCTAGAAGAAAAGAATGTGGAAATTGAACTTTTGAAGGTGAGTTTAGTTATTGCTGTGGTCATTGGTCGGTGTTCCCTCATATTTTGTTAACAAAACAGTTGGGACCAAAATGGGGGAAACATATGATACTATTTTTGTCCTACACTAACTTAAGTTTCTAGTTGATTATTTGTTATGAATGTCTTATTGAGGGTATCGAGGGACCAGAAGAAGGCAAAATGTAACTATATTTATGATCCGGTTTACATTTTTTTGCCATATAGTGGATGCAAAAAAAGTTTTATTTTTTTTGTCGCCTGCAACGTGTTGCAAAGTGACATAATAGAAGTCACTTTGCCACTATGCATCGTCCTGCGTCCTGTGGCGTCACAAAAATTTTCATTTTCTCAGCAACGACATACCCCAGTCCAACATAAGTAGATTTGACCTATTGAACTAGTAGTATAAGGTGTAAAGCGATTTTATGTAACTCATCTACTTTCTGTGTACTGAGTTTTTTACAGACGCAGAACTATGACCTCTTTAGACCACTTTAAACTTCAACAAGATTTACTTTCACTTCAAAAATGGGCACAAACATGGGGAATGAAGTTCAATGCGTCAAAATGTTATATTATGTCAATTCATCGTAAAAGGGTACCATCGACTTTTAGTTACTCGCTTAATGATCATAAATTAGAACAAGTAAATGAAAACCCGTACTTGGGCGTCATTATAATACAAATGACAACAAAGTTCCAGACAATAAATTTTGCTACGCCTGACGCGCGTTTCGTCTATTCAAGACTCATCAGAGGCGCTCTACCAAAAATATTGAAAATGCCAAACACTGTATTGAATATGAAAAGCATAGAACAGTATAACCAAAAATACCAAACTGCGGAACCAAATTATTACTAAGATATTCAACCTATAAGTGATAACCTGAAATGGAATACACATATTTCGAAAATATGTAATCGTGCAAATAGCATCCTTGGCTTCGTACGAAGAAATTTAAAACACAGTAGATCATCCTTTAAAGAAACTGCTTATATTTCATTAGTCCGCTCTATATTGGATTATTCATGTGCGGTTTGGGATCCTTATCTACTAAAAGATATAAATCAGCTTGAAAGCGTGCAACGCCGGGCCATCCGATTCGTAAAGAACGATTTCAGTCGTTACAGCAGCGTCACAGAAATGATGAACAGTTTAGGGTGGAAACCACTAGCGGACCGCAGAAAAGAACAACGTCTTGTGTTTCTTTATAAGATCGTAAATGACCTGGTGGCGCTACCCACTGAAACCCTGGATCTGACCTATAACACTCGTACTCAACGAAATTCCAATAGCAAATCTCTAAAACTTTTATCCTGCAATACTGATATATTTAAGAATTCATTTGTACCTAAAACCATAACTGACTGGAACTCTCTACCGGATTATTGTGTCAACTCAAAAACAATATCAGAATTTAAAAGTGCTCTTACACGAAACTTCAAAGCTGCTCAGCGCGACTAGTACCATCGGCGCACTCTCTAACCCTGGAAGAACCGTACTCATTAGTTAGGCACTTTCCAGTACCCAAACAGAAACAGAAACAGCCGACATATGTCTTCCATTAAGGACTGCCATTCTAGTTTATTTAAGAAATTTCTCTTGGGTTGCTTATGTTTAACACTTTTGACTACTTATGTTGGGCTGACAACGTAAAGAGCTCCTCTGGGTAGGGGCCACTTGCCAATAATTTGGGTAATAGTACGTCGAACGTACTTGAAAAACGGACCTTGTTTAAATCAACCTAAAATAGTAGACCCTGCCTAAGAAATTTGTAGACCGATAGGATGTAGACTATACTTATGCATAACAAATATTACAACATTAACTAAATGAGATAAATTTATCGATAGCCAAAAGTTAAGTTACCTTTGAAGAATTTTGTAATCTACATGTGGTCAACAAAAGCATTTTATTTTTATTTGTGTTATTCCTATAAAATCTGGTAAATTCACAGTGTGAAATAACAAACATATTTTCACTCTTGCGTCCTTTCCGGTCAAACTCAATTATGACGTTGTGAATTGTATTGCGTTGTCGGCATGACTCCTGCGGTCTAAATTCATACGCCATTCAAATAAATTTATTAAAAACTATTAAATAGCGGCATTTTATCTATGTAATAAATATGATAATCAAGGTCTCATGAATAACCAAAATATGATCACTCGTGCGTTCACCGACTCGTGATCATATTTTGGTTATTCACTCGACCCAATTATTTATCCTATAGTTATTGTAAATTTGCTTTTTAAATTGTGCTCTTTTAGTCTTTATAAAACAAATCGACAGTAACCATGATTTTTTTTATTTCAGAAGGAAATAGCTCTTTTGAAGGAAAACAATTTGCAAAACAAAAAGCAGTCAAAGAAATCATCTAGTAATGTATGTGTATTCAAAGTATAAAAACATATTTTTCTTTTAATTATATCACGCAGAAATGATATAGAAGGAGCTAATTAACTCCATGATTGTATCTTTTACGACCGCCATATAAATTATGTTGCGGTTGCCATATAATATGTGGCGGCCGCTAGATAGTAAGTCGGGGCCGCCAAATAATTAACTGGCGGTTGCCACTTATTAAGTGGCGGTTCCCTGATAAATAAAAATGTTTCAGTCATGGGCTTCCATAATATTTGTTCTACCGTAATGATTGTTTCTATTTTTTATGGTGTTCATTTTAAGTGTGTTTTTAATCTACCTTTCTAGTCAGGTGTTTTCTTTTATTCTGCGGTCTTTTGACTTTGTTTTATATACAATTTTTATTCACTTATATATCTATATTTTTCAACATGTTTATGTCCCGATAATGGCTGAAATATCGCCGACGGGACATTAAGCAGCCCACAATCAATCAATCAATCAATCAATCTTACATGTTTAAAAAGACGGAAAAGGGCCACGTCACAGATGATGCTAGAAAGTCTGAAAGAAGGAGAAAATGCACCAGTATCTCCCTTTACCTAAGATCACACAGGTCTAAGTTTATATGTTAAAATGTATATGTTATCAGTTGGTTCTGCAGGGGAAATAATTTTATAATTCACCTACGAGCTTAGCTGTCACTAATCAATTGGTCAGATAGCAAAGTGAAAGTCATTGCATATGCACACTAAAACAAATCATATATAGTTACGTAATACATGTTAATGTTTTTAATTTTAGGAAACAATTACAACAGTGAAAGATGTATTAAAAGAAAAATCGAGTGCTTGTAATCACAAAAAACCTAGTAAACAGCAAAAGTAAGTTTGTAATTTGGCCAACGGGATAAATGGACAGATACCTATCATGAGTTTTAATAAAGATAATAACAAAACTACATGTACCAAATTTGAATAATCAATCTTAAATGTCCATAGACAAAAAACAAAACAAAGTAGTCATACTGAAGAACTGGTGAATTGCAATGGTCCTGACTTTGTTCGGGCATTTCAAAAGACATGATGGGTTTAATGGCACCAAACTGCCTTCCTCTATTCGCCTTTATCAAGTGTAAGTAAAAGGTAAGTTATACAGAAGAAAAAGTTGGCATACTATATATTCCATCCACAGAAACTTTGTATCCCTTACCAAAACTCGGTGAAGAGACTGTGATGTTTGTACGTTACATTTAACCTTGCTGAAATTTGCAACCATATGTAGTTGATTATGACCGTCATATCTATCAGTATTTTCTTATCTGCAACAATGTGATTTGTATATCACCGGTCAGTTGTTTTGAGAAAGTCGCTTATGTCTTTTCTGTACGTATACATACCCTGAGGAACACGTAAATCGATCCAGATAATTCAACTTGTAAAATGTTTTCATATTACTAACTGCATTAAATCTATGTCTATCAGAAACAAGTCAAATGAAGATATTTTTATATAATCAAAAGAACTCTGCCCGTTAGAAATATAGATTATAAGTATTCAGTAAACGGGAATCCTGGACCTTAGAAATTTTCCAACTGACACCATTAGATAATAATTTTATTCGGTAATTAGAACATTTCGGGCTCACCAAAACAACTGTTAAAATCGATCTCAAAATAATAAAGTCCTATATTCTATATGTATTGCGCTGATATCCACTTCGGCTTTTCATACCTTATGCGATTAATTAAAGTAGCAATGAAGTACCAAAGGGCATCTGAATATAAGAAGACTGATATTTCGAGGACTCGAAGACAAAACTATAAAACGAGAACGATAAAGTCAATCATTCGACTCTATTCGTTTTATAAGTACCTATATTCGATTTTATTGTTTAGGATAATTGATAAAGGAAGGTTGGACGTAAATAAACACTAAGGCTTAGCCCTGTCACAAATTAAATTTGCATGTCTTAACCTACGGATCTTCTTGTACTTGTTGTTTTCATGATGTTTAATATTTAATTGTCTAAAAGAGGTAATTTTAAGACAATTTTTGGACCATTTGGTTTTTAGGGGCGGGGGGGGGGGGGGGCTGGGATTTTACCTTGAGTCGGGATTTTTTTTCGCCTGCTTCGCGGTTCAGATTTCTTTTTTCAATTGCCAAGATTGAAGCCAGATTACTTTTTTGCAACCTAGGTGCTGGACAGATTATTTTTTTTTACAAAATAATATTGCAGGACACTTGCTGTTTTCCGACACATTTATGTCACAGACATGTATTGTCATTAAATACTCATTTTAAATACTCATCAAGGTATATCATCGTCTTGCACAGTTTTAAAATTGCATATATAATTTCATTTATTTCTAGACGGTTAGCCGTTTCAATTTTCATTTTTATTTTTAACAGAGGATCTGAGACAGCAACAATTGAAAAGGAAAAAGTCGATGACGGTAAGAGTTTATTAAAAATAAATAAGTTTCATCTGCGTATTTTACTACATTACCAAATCAGTTATAGCTTTTTCTTTCATTCTATTTGTTTCCACTGTGCGGTATATCATTTCGTCTCAAAGAATTCAAATAATCTTAACAACTTTAAAGTACAAAATGTAATAATTAAAAAAAAAGATAATTGTAGGGAATAGAGAATGGGACAGTTAAATAAATTTTTACATAGATATGATAGTATTCATATCAAACAATAAACTCGTACTTGACCACCCACTTTTCTCATGCTCCATAGTACTATTAGCACGAACGTTTTTGTTTCCATATTTATAAAACATATAGTTTTCACTTTGTCCATCTGTCTTTCTGTCTCTCAGGTATTGTTGATAAAACGCTATAAAGAATACAGTTATAAAATCATGCAAATATTCTTATTTTCAAAACTAATCGATGGGCCCTTTCATACTTTGTCAGTCCAAAAGTATTTGCAATTTCAATATTTTTATTTAAATAGGCCTTTACTTTAAAAACGGTATTAATTGTAACAATTAGATTTAAAAGCAAAGTCTTATTATCAAATTATTTATTTATTTATCTTTTTTAGAATGCACATTTATATCGACCTTTGTGTGTGATTTTTGTGACAAGGTATTCATAAGTGAATCATGTCTGGAAGACCACATAAATAACATTCATTTGGGAACCAAAGACGGTAAGTTGCTTTATAAACCATCAAAATAAAACATGCAATATACACACATGTAAGCCTTTTAAGTACGATTGATACGCTATAAAGTGAAGTGTTTTGTTGTCCCAATTATGATGGCCTCACTAGACTGTGATGGATTTATTATCACCAAACACTAAATCGTCATGGTCAATATGTTGTATGTTTAGAATGTCACAATGTGATATATAGAAGAAAATGAGATGTGGAATAAGTGTACGCGACACAACCTACATTATAAACGTATATTTTAAATATCCACAATGGAAAACAGCCAGCAGCCTTCAATGTGACCAGCGGTCGCTGCTCGCTGTTTTTCAATTGGCCCCTGGATTGAAAATAAAATACATATGATTCAAGCCTAATCCCAAAGTGCATTGAAAGACCATCTTCTTGACAAAAAACAATTAACATAAATTCGACTAAATACAAACATAAGCTTTGATAAAGATTCCTGGCTTAGGACAGGCACATTAAAATGTGGCGGGGTTAAACTAGTTTTTTGGCGCCAACCTTCCCCCTAATGATAATCAATAACAAAGCACAAACTAACACACAGTAAAAATCAAATCGATAGAAGTTCAATTCAACAAGAGAGTATCTGAGACAAAAGGACAACAAGTAATTAACGGGACGTAAAGATACTCTCTTGAGAACACTCGAAGTTACTGACAGCTAGCTAAGAAGCATTCATCGACTGTGATAGTTGCTATGTTAAATGTACATTCACCAAATTTTAGTTGGTCATCATGAACAAATAAGAAAAATAAGTAACAATACTATTATTGTGCGTTCCATATAAATGACAGTCGTACTTACGCGTGTATGCATAACGATTGTTGTGTAAAGCAACAAATGTTTGCACATGTGAACCAATCACACTTCATAGCGTGTTAGAAATACTATACACTTTAGTGTTGCATCGCCCTTTGTCATTACTTTTTGTAATTAAGAATTAATGCCTGTACTGTTTTCATAGACCACAGCCAAATTAATCATTTTTATACCCATACTTTATTCGAAAAACAATTGTTTTGTGATCACAATCATTTTTATCTACAACAAGTAAATTTCAATTTTTTTTTGTCATTGAAATTTTTGTAGGTTACAAATGCTAAAAAAGAATTACACAGAAAATTTTGTTTATAAATAGCAATATCTCAATCGATTATATTTTCTTTAGGGTCGTTCATGATCAATTCATAAAATCAATATCAGTCAGATATGTGCTGTAATAAAAATATTCTCTAAGAAGAACTTTTTAGCTTAAAATATATTTCAGCAGCTGCAAAAAGAGCAAAGAAAACATTTTGGGAGTATACAGATGAACCATCAGTCCCCAAAAAAGCATTTGTGGCAGCAGAGGGACCACGAAAGAAATCTACCAGATAGGAAAAAAGACGGGGTGTAAACTGGAAAACTTTAATTCAAATAGATAAACTTTGTATTCTACCTTTGACTCGACTACGATTAATTGTGCATTACTTTCTTGTGCAAACTTATTTGTAACACTTTATAGGAAAAAAATGAAATTCTAACATTTAGGCATCTAATATTTGGCATACAAATACTTTCGTTAAGTTGTAGTCTAACTAACTTCGTCACAATCTCTGACCATGATCTAATTTGTAAGTTCAATGATTGTAAGTAAATTTGTGATTTTTTAAATATTGGTAACACGATTTTAATCTGAACTGTCCTTATCTTAGGAACAAGGGTCAAAGGAGGATTCAAGATGAGTTATGCTGTGGAGCTCACACACTTTTGTGGCCTTAGTTGAAAATGAATTTGTTATCAAATTTTTGATTATTTTTAGACTTTTAAATAAAAGGGCAAAGGTTAAACTTTACATGTATGTAAAGTTGCCCAGTTATAGAGATTTAATACTATTGTCTATATACAAATACAAAAGCTTTATTTAAAGAAGACTAACTAATGAGAAAGAGATAATTTTTGTAATATAAATTTATTCCAATACAAACATACAAAAATGAAATTTCAATACAAGCTGAAATGATTTGTTAGAGGGCATAATTTTAAATGTACGTATTTGGTTATCACAATTTTTTTTAAAAATCTATCTTAATATTTTTTATCCCTCTCATCATAAAATTAAAATTTATATATACAGTATATATACATTTGGGGCGATTGATCATTTGATAATTTAGTGGGGATTAATCCCCACTGTGGTCAGTGCTCAATTTATCTATTGTTTGTCGATTAAAAAGAGATTCTTTTCATTGGTCTGTTCATATGTAACTTGAAATGGGGATATATCCCCAATCAAAATTAATGTAAGTCAGGTATATTGTATATTGTAGTAATACTACATCAAGTTCACCACATTGACTACTAAATTTTAATCTACCATATCATGCATGTTGTGTGATTGGGTATTTATCCCCGCTTAAAGTTGTATGTAATTTAAATTTTACACAACTGGGGATATATCCCCGCTATGAGCTGTTCAGTGTTAATGTTAAACACAATTGGGGATTTATCCCCATTGCATTGTTACTGTTATAACTATTTGTAGATTTGTGTCGTTTCAAGTAAACTATAATTAACTTTCAACTTATGTTTTCTTTGCATATTACAAAAAGTGGGGATTTATCCCCAATATGTACATTGAAATGTATCAAATATATACAAATACAACATTTTTTTAGGTCAAATAGTACAGATTTAAACCACAAAATGTGAAAAATTGACCATGTTTACAAGCTAGTTGACGTGTATAAAGAGGAAAAAAGTACATTTTCCTTTTCTGAAATAAAAACACTAATACACACAGACAAGAACATACGCTTTATTTTTAGGAAATAATCAACATTTTTATTGTTGTTCTATAATAAGTAATACTATTGGATATATGTCATTGTTTTATTATAACATGTTTTAATGTCTAAAAGAAATCAACAAACTAAACCTCAAATTTGACTTCGATTAGTGAACAATATACTGGAAACTTCCTGTCTCACGACGGTCTAAACCCAGCTCACGTTCCATATTAGTGGGTGAACAATCCAAGCCTCAATCAGATCTAAACAGTCATTTTTGCCCGATCAACAACTAAGCACACTAAATGCGTAAAGAAGCTTGGAAGACCTGTGAGACCTGTTTTATGAAAAGCCATGCAGGTTAATAGAAAATAATGAGATGTGGAATAAGTGTACGCGATACAGCTCACATAACAAGAGGCAATTTATAAAAATCACAAAAGACAACCACCAACAGCCTTAAACACGGTCAGTAGGCGCTGCTCGCGGTTCTGCGGTTGGCTCATGGTCTAAATAAATACAAATAATGTGGATCCTGAAAAATTCGAAAGAACGGTTGTAGATTCTTGGCTCGAAATCAGTTTCATCTTGCAACAGCATCAAAACTTTTGATTTCTCCACTCTTTACACCTGTATTCCGCATGAACAACTCAAATCACGATTGGCACAGCTGATTAAACGCAGCTTTTTCAAAAAGAATGAAAAAAGCAGGTACAAATATTTGGTAGTCGATTACAAAAAGACTTACGTTGTCATCAATGAGTCTAAGAAAAAGAACAAATATACAGAAGACCAAATAGTCGACATGCTCAATTTTCTTATCGACAACATATTTGTTCAGTTTGGTTGACGTGTTTTTCAGCAAATAATAGTGATTCCAATGGGCACTAATTTTGCACCTTTGCTTGCTGATTTGTTTCTACATTCATATGAAGCAGACTTTTTACAATCTCTTCTAGACAAAAAAAGATCGTAGACTAGCTCTCTCTTTCAATCTCACCTTCCGTTATATTGATGATGACCTTCCACTAAACAATTATCGATTTGGTGACTTTCTCCATCTCATATATCCCCAGGAGCTTGAGATAAAGGACACAACGGATTCTAGGAAGTCTGCCTCATATTTAGATCTACATCTCGAAATTGATTCTCAAGGAAGACTTTCAACAAAGCTCTGTGACAAACGTGATGACTTCAACTTTCCTATCGTCAACTTCCCCTTTTTGTGTAGCAACATTCCGTCCACTCCTGCTTATGGAGTTGATTCGTTACTCCAGAGCGTGCGCGAATTACATCGCTTTCTTTGGCAGAGCGTCAAGTTTGACACAGAAATTGCCGACACAGGGTTATGTTGCTCCACGGTTGCGCAAAAAAAAAGGATCAATCTGTGCTGTTTCATGTTGTATGGGGAATAGAAGATAATGAGATGTGGGATATTTGTACAAGACACAACCTACAATATAACCGACAATTTAAAAACTACATATCAAATCCTTTTAAGTGCAATTATGAGAGACCCTCGTCTTGACAAAAAAACCCAAACACAATTAACGTAAATTCGAAAAGCCCTTTTCATGATCAACTAAAAAGAAAAGTTTTTATTAAATATCGGCTGATTAAGTCCCGACGTTTCGGCAGGAATGCCTTCTTCTGGGGTTGATTGTCCTCTTAGCTGACTACATTTTCACTTTCCTTCATTCATATCATGTGTGTGTTCTGTTGGTAGGTGATGACGTCATAGTTGACGTTAGTAACGTTACACCAAAAGTCACTGCCTTTATTCCGGCTCTCCCGGATAGACGAACCACTGAGAGTTGTTGGGCCTTGGAAAAATAACTAGTCTAAAGGGCGACGTTTATTTTAAGCTTCAACAGACAGTCAGATGTAGTGGTAAAATACTGAAAATAAAGAGGGACAAATTAAGGTTACAAAGTACATGTAAAAACGTTAAAGTTCATAGTAAAACTGTAAAGGGGGATCATAGATAAGTGAGATACAATGAAATATTCACATAAACATAGCATAATTCAAAATTAAATGTCCAAATATTGTTTATAAAATTACGGGAAATTCCCTTCGTCTGGTCCAATGCTTGGTTTCACCAACTGGTTAAATTTAGAATCCATCCAGATAGAATAAAGTTACGTTTGTGTAAAAGAGAAGTTAAACGATCAATTTAAAACACTGATTGTTGATTACTCACGCTGTGGTTGCCACAAATTACAGAGCGCGTCCTGTTTGCCTTTCCTTCAGCATGGCGAGGGGAGAAGTGACAAAGGGAAAGGAAGCGGTTTAACATCCTTATATTAGGGTTCTCTCGTGGATCGATAATGAAGGAGACGAAAAATCCAGAGAAGTGTTCAAAGTCCAAACAGGAGTTAGAAACGGTGTTAGTTGAAGTTATCCAATTTCACAAGTGACGAAGAAAATAACTATAAAAATATATATATCAACTGGAACACAAAAAGTGTGACAGAACACTCCCCGTCTGATATCCAGGGGTATATCACTATTACTTTCACATTAATGTATAAACACATAAATCCAAATATAAGGTGAGTACGATGAACAGTTCTTTCATGGAATGTCTTGATACGCGGATCGTGAGGTAGCTCCAACGTTGTCTGGCTTCCAGCGTTGCCCAATGGGATTTTCCAGCGTTGCCACGCACGGCGTGGTGAGGAACGACGTGTTCCTAGAATGAAGAAGCATCCTGGTATTAACGATAACAGAAACTAGTGTTCAAAACAATGAATAATCACAATCTATCTACAAATTTGTACAGTCTGCACACGGTGCAAATGACTCAACGTCTCTAAGTCTCGTCGGCCTCGACTAACAGAACCAGTTCGGTTATTGGGTGTCTTCAGGCGTGATGAAATTCACGACGTCGCTACCGTATTTTGGAGGTTTATCTCGATCAGGTGGTTTCTCGGAGATGTCTAATACAATAGAGTCCGCAACATTTTGCTTGCGTTGAAAGTTATCACGATACTCGGTTACGTGAATCTGGTTCGGATATGGTTGCATAATTGAGGGTCGGCCATTCGGTAGAATGAACGTTTTCTTGACGTCAATATCGGATGGTGCATGTTGTCGGTCTAGACAAGTTTCGCCTATAATGACCCAGCCTAACGGCAACTTCTGTGCGAAAGGTTCAAAGTGAGACCCTAATCGTTGGTCGAGAGTGTGGTGTACTGCCGGGAGCGATCTCCCGATGAGGAGTAGAATCTTGCAGTTGTCATCGATTGTTGGGATTAATTCAGCTATATCCCGCAGATGTGGATGTTGCGACGCAACTTCAGGTGTCGGTATCTCGGACCTGTTGTTCGGAATGTCGTTGCATTCGATGACCGTCGACAGATTTGTTTCGAAATCGTCTCCGACTGACTTTATCATAAGGTCGTTTGTTTTCCTTCCTGACATCAGTGTGAGTCCTGAGCAGGTCGAAAGATCGTAATTCTCGTAGGGTCCTTTGACGTCAAAGAGGTCGAAGAATTCTTTAGTAGCTAAGGAGTGACTACTTTGGTCATCAATTATTGCGTACATACGATGTACGGTGGATCTATCGTGTTTGGAAAACACGTCTACTGGCAATATCTTTGCACAAGATTTCCCACTGTACGTTGAACCGCATACTTCGGTGCATGTAACCTGTACGGTGTCTTTGGTGTTGTTAGTCTTTGGAGCCTTTTGCTCCCCGCCATCGTTTTGCGAAGATTCACGAGAAAAACTCCCTTGTCGGTGGTCTGAGTTAGAAATGTGGAGAGCTGTCGGATGACGTGTGCTCTCGCATTCGTTGCAAACAACTCTTTCTTGACAGTTGGCTTTAAAGTGCGTGTCGGACTCGCAGCACTTAAAGCATATGTTGTGTTCCCTCAGCAATTTAATGCGCTCCTCAATTGGTTTCGCCCTGAAGCCGTTACCTTCGTTTAGCGAGTGTTTGCCCTTATGTATGATGCAACGCTCCTTCAAGTTGATCGGGTTGTCATTTTCCATTCTCGTAGACCCGTAAGTAGAAATGTTTACGGAGCTATGCTCCGTACTCGTGTCAGTAGATGTCTTGTATACGTTGACTTTCTCCTTTGTAGTCTGTGATTGTGGCTTGGGTGCATATAGACTGTCCATATCGTAATTAAAACAAGGATTGTTTTTAATTTTAGCAATTTCACGAATAAAATCCGTTAATTCTGAGAACGGTGCAAATGGTGCCTTATGTCGTGTCATATACTCTGAGGCTTTTGTAGTCCACTTTTCCTGAAGTCCATATGGGAACTTTGCTAATATAGGTTGTTGTCCCGATGACGTATCGAAATACGCTAACAGATCGCGGAAGTTTGGGTTCCGTTTCAGGCATTGAATGTGAGATAGGAGATCGTACAAGTCGTAGAATCGTTCGGTGTCCTTGTTCGTTAACTTAGGGAAGGCTTCCAATTTCTGTCTGAGTGCGTGCTCTGTGAACTGTAATGCGCCATAACGTTCGTCTAGGCGTTCCCAAAGACACTGCAAGCCTATTGCCGGATTATCGACATTTGCCGCTTTAATACTGGCTGCATATTGTGCAGACTTATTCCCTAGCCACTTCTTAAGGAGAATGAGCTCTTCGGAGTTGGAAATTCCTAGCTCGTCCACGACGCCTTTGAATTCAGCCTTCCAAACTGCATAGGACTCGGCCTTGTCATCAAAGTGGGTGAGACGGGAGAGTAGCAGGTCCTTTCTCAGTAGGAATTTAGTTAATTCCTCGGATGTTGAGTCCTTCCTGTCGGAACGGTGATCCTGCGTCAACGACGTTGTCGATAAGGGATGTCGATCTTGGGAGGATGGCACGAATACGGGAGCATCCCGATTGAGGCCATAAGTATTGCTGGTGGTGTCGACGTCGTCGGTTTCTCGTCGGAAGGGTGTCGATGCCATGGATGGTGGTCCTATCTTCCTAGGTGCTTCAGTTGTAGCAGGCGGTTCGAAAACCGTTACTTTCCTTGTGTTGTCGGAGTGCGTCGGATATGTGTTTATCCCGACGTCGGCTGGATTTTCATCCGTTGCATGAGCACTGCTATTGTGTTGACTCACATAATCTTGTACCCGTCGGATCGGGTCGGCCATAGGCAATGGTAGGTCGATGCCGATGTGTGGTTCGTCGTCGATATCTTGACTGGCGTCGTCCTCGAAAGCTCTCGCCTCAGCTTCGGCCATAGCCGCTTCCATGTGAGCTTCTAGAAGAGTTTTGTCTGCTTGCAACTCCATCTTCCTTCGTATGGTTGCTGCTGCTTCAATTGCGTCGGCTTGTGCGATTTCTATCCTGCGCCGTTCGACTTCTGTCTTTTGTCGTTCGACTTCAAGTTTTTGTCGTTCGACTTCCAGTTTTTGTCGCTCAATATCTGCATTCTGTCGTTCCAATTCAGCATTTTGACTCGCCTTTCGCTGCAACTCGTGTTCTTCGAGTAGAGCTTCTTGTTTCGTAAGAGCAGCTTGTTTGGCTAGAAAGGCTATCTTGGCCTTGGCAGCATCTGCTTTGGCACGCTTGTTTCTTGAAGCGCTTGAGGAACTGCTTGATTTTGAGCCACCTACGGATTTACATCCGCTATTTGGCTTTGACCTAACTGAGTTGCGTTCTTGTTTCACGGACCCATGTGGTTCTAGCATAGTGACATTCTGTTGACCTGAGGTAGGCTGCCCTTGTGGCTGATGAATTGCTGGTGACGCAGGACCAAATGCATTCGTGACGTCTCGTAGAGTTGACATCGCTGTGTTCAATGTTTGCCGTCTTATATCGGCCAGGGTAGTGAAAGCCTGGAGGTCTCGATTGCTTTTCTCGGCCCTAGTGTTCTTCATAAATTCTATGAATGCGTCAACTTGACGTTCATATCTACCAGCGGACTGGGCTATCTTTTCTTGTAAAGCGAGGCAACCTCGTACATTGTCTGGAGGGGTATCGACCTCCTGCAGGAAGGCATTTAACATGCTCCATAGTAGCTCTATGTCTTGAGCGTATTTCTCACGTCTTTCGATGTAGACGTCCATGCCCTTTTCATTTAGAGTTCTAACTCTTTTCTCTGTGTTGTCAGATCGTATGTCTGAGTGTTGATCTGGCCCAGTTGGTTGTATGGTGACGTTGTCACCTGTGTCACTCATCATGTCACAATCACTTTGTAGTAACGAGAAAATCTCGAAAGTGTGATTTGACTATTTATTTGTTTATCAGCTGAGTAAATAACGTTTAAAAACCGTAACTGTGCTATCTGGCTTGACACAAGCTTTGGTGTGTGATTTTGTACGTGTAAAACACGTTATATCACGGTATTCTATCTAGCTTGTACAGTTAAGGAAAAACTGAGCTGGGTTTATTATTTACCCAGACCAGGTATTTCAAATCTATTTGGGTGTGTCACACAAAACTATGGTGTGACGGGTCTACAAAGGTTGGTGTGTGGGCGCTTCTACGGCCGCAGCACACTACAGGAACCAAGAAAATGGTGCGTCTCTCTTGCGAGAGCTCATAAAAGGTTTGTATAAAAAGATACAAGTCTTTACTGGTCTTCTACGGACGTCTCCTGGCGTAGACTGTGGTGACGCTTCTGCAACTGGCGCTGTACGGAGCTATTTTACTATTCCGGCTCTCCCGGATAGACGAACCACTGAGAGTTGTTGGGCCTTGGAAAAATAACTAGTCTAAAGGGCGACGTTTATTTTAAGCTTCAACAGACAGTCAGATGTAGTGGTAAAATACTGAAAATAAAGAGGGACAAATTAAGGTTACAAAGTACATGTAAAAACGTTAAAGTTCATAGTAAAACTGTAAAGGGGGATCATAGATAAGTGAGATACAATGAAATATTCACATAAACATAGCATAATTCAAAATTAAATGTCCAAATATTGTTTATAAAATTACGGGAAATTCCCTTCGTCTGGTCCAATGCTTGGTTTCACCAACTGGTTAAATTTAGAATCCATCCAGATAGAATAAAGTTACGTTTGTGTAAAAGAGAAGTTAAACGATCAATTTAAAACACTGATTGTTGATTACTCACGCTGTGGTTGCCACAAATTACAGAGCGCGTCCTGTTTGCCTTTCCTTCAGCATGGCGAGGGGAGAAGTGACAAAGGGAAAGGAAGCGGTTTAACATCCTTATATTAGGGTTCTCTCGTGGATCGATAATGAAGGAGACGAAAAATCCAGAGAAGTGTTCAAAGTCCAAACAGGAGTTAGAAACGGTGTTAGTTGAAGTTATCCAATTTCACAAGTGACGAAGAAAATAACTATAAAAATATATATATCAACTGGAACACAAAAAGTGTGACAGAACAGCCTTTTTGATGCCAAATTGCCTTATTGGAACTCACTCCAGAGGATTCCCATCTTCTTCTTGACATTAGCTCCCCTTGGTGTTACGGTGTCTAGTTCTTCGATCCACCGGAGCTCTTTGATTTGTCTATAGTATTTGGATGTTGATATACATTTTTCTATTATCATAAATTCAACATTGTCCTTTCCAAGTCCGTGATCATTGAAATGATCGGCTACACTCTTCCTTCTTTTCAATCGGATGTCATCGAGATGCTCCTTTAACCGGTCCTGTGCTGATCTTTCTGTTTCTCCTACATAGACAATACGGTTGCATTCTTTGCAGAATATGCCATATACAAGATTCCTGGTTTTGCATCCAAAGTATGTATTAATAGGTATAGTAAGCCGGTTATTGATATTTAGTTCTTTTTTCTTCGAAAATCTAAGGCATACTTCACAACCACAAATTACAGGTTCAGTTACGGTCTTCCTTCTCTCTATTCGGTTTAGTTTACCATGAACTAATATGTCCCCTAAATTTTGGTCCCTCTTAAATGCAACTAGTGGGGGGTCTTTGAAAACTTCTTTCATTTCCTCTGATTTGTGTAAAATTCCCATATGTTTTCTAATGATTTGATGGACATTGGGAAGATGTTTACTGTATGTTAGTACCATTGGTACTCTGTCTTTCTTTGTTTTCCTATTTCTGTATTTTAGTAATTCACTCCGGTCTAGTTTATCTACTTTTGCCAGTTGGGTTTCGATGTGTTTTGAACTATATCCTCGTTTTCTTAGCTGTTGCTTCAATTCTCCTCTGTGTCGTTTGTAGTCATTTTCGTTGCTACATATTCGTTTCAATCTAATTCCCAGACCGTATGGAATAGCTTTTTTGGTGTTATTCGGATGGCTCGATTTCACATTTACATATAAGTGTTTGTCAGTTGGTTTTACATATAGATCTGTTTTTAAGCGTCCATTTTCAAGGATTACCAATGTGTCCAGAAATTCAATTTGATTTGTATTCCATCGTAGTTCGACTTGTATGTTCGGATGAATATCGTTTGCAAATGATTCGAACTGTTTTAGTTCTTCAATTCCGTGTGTCCAGATTCCAAAACCATCATCGATGAAGCGTTTGTAGAAATAAGGTCTGTAGGTATTCTTCATTAGTTCTTCATCCCATTTTCTCATGTATGTGCAGGCAAAATTTTTTCCAAGTTTTGACCCTATAGCTATACCATCTGTTTGTAGAAATTTCTTACTTCCTAATTGAAATATATTGTTCTTCAAAACGGTTTCAATTAATTCCAAGGCTGTTTCTGTGCTCATTTCGGGATTTGATCTCGAGTTTAGGGCTTCTTTACATGCATCTAAACCCTCTTTAATTGGAACTGATGGATACAGCTTAACCACATCAAAACAAAATAAAATTGTGTCTTCTGGAAGTGGTGTATTAATATTGTTTAATTTGTTTAGAAAGTCAGTTGTATCTTTCAAGTAACTGGGTGTATTAGTAACATATTCATTTAACTCCTTCTCCATTAGCCCAGCCATCTTTTCTGTGGGTGTTCCTATACCGCTTACAATTGTTCTGTATGGTTTGTTTTGTTTATGAAGTTTTGGATTTCCCTTGAGTCTTCCTGGGTGAGAGTACTTTGGGATCAGATATTTCTTTAGGTCTTTGCATATTTGGCCATTCCTGTACATCTTGTTTACTACTTTTTTAACATTTTTAAGAGCTACATCTGTACCTTCATTCTCTGTTTCCATTTGCTTGTAAGAACCATCATCTGTAACTTCTTTTTCTAGTTTTGACATATAATGCTTGCTGTCTACGATTACAATTCCAGATCCTTTGTCAGCCGGTCTTATAACTATATCATCATCAAATAACAGGTCTTTCAATGCTTTGTTTTCTGCTGGCGTAATGTTTTTCTCTACTTTTGACTTGGTACTTTGAAGTATCTCCTCTTTCACTACGTCAATGTACATATCCAGCCATTTGTCCCGTCCAGGTTGAGGAGTAAACATGCTCTTTTTCTTCAGCCATTCTTTCTCTTCCAAGTTGTCATCTTTATCCTCATTTGTTTTGTTCTTTTCAAAGAAGTATTCAGTCAGTCTCATTCGCCGTTCCCACTCTGCTAGATCACTGAGTAATTGTGTTACATCAATTTTGTTTCTTGTTGGAATGTAAAACCTTTTTGTAGAAGTGAAAGTTGTTCTGGTGATAAAATTTTCGAAGATAGGTTTGTAATAATTTCTTCTGATGGAGCTGGTTTTCGCATATCTGTAGTTTCAACTGTTTTTTGTTTTGTTTGTGTTTTCTCCTCTCTTGTATTCTTTTTGATGCTATTATTCTCACTCTTTCCATCTGAAATTTCGGTCATGTCGAACCAGTCAAAGTCTTTACCACAAGGACTTATACATGGCACTGTATAATTATTTGATGTGGTATCAGGGTTATCTTTTTCTATTGTTTTACTAATCATCGTAGGAATCAGTAAATTAAAGTGGCTATTCTTGAGTAAAATATGTATAGTTGAAATGGTTGATTGGTCATTTGGTTCAAATGTTAGTATTGACATATCTGACTTATCTCTTTTGTATACCTTTATAGTTCGTTGATATGCATTTGCAGCAGCAAAAATTTCTGCCTCAGTACCCCATGAGGACGTTTTACCACTAGTTTCTTTTTGTTCTTTTAAATGTTCGTCATAGCTCCCATCAACAAATTGTTTGTAATAATCCGGGTTCGATGACATTTGTGATACAATGTTTTTCCTCACTTCATGATGATTGGACTCTACACTGTACAGTTCTTTTGATATGCATCTATAAAAGCAGTTACCATCTTTCTTTATATCTACTGTATTGAATTTATTTCCGTAACCATCATCAATCAAAGTATTTTGTTCAGTAAGTTGTTTAAGTTTCTTTTGCTTTTTCTTGTGAATCAAGTTTCTATCAGCCATAAGTCTATGGTAAGATCCTACCTTGCTAAGTTGTTCATCATCTCTATTAAATAATATTTGTCTGATATCTTTCAGTTTCTTATTATATGCTTCCAAAGTTATTGTCATTAATTGTAAGGACGCATCTTTTTTCACCATCTCACATTTTCGAAGTGTTTCGTCATCAGTCTCCAAATTCAATCTCCATTTCAGTTGGAATCCTTTAGAAATTGTCTCCTTGTTGACACACTTTTGAAGAAAGTCTACATGAGAAGAATATCGAATAAAAAGAAAATGTATGTTAATTTATCAGAAATACAAAACTGATCAACTTATATTTATGCTGCTTTTGTGTTGTGCTCACATTTAGGCAATGTCTATCTCATATTAAATAACCATTTATTGGTGTAAAAACATACAGTTTTAAATTATCAGAGTTTTTGTTAAAATCACTAGAATTTTGACGTCATCATAAGATGCTAGAAAATGTTTTCATTTGAGGGGGTAGAGAACACCCAAGGGAGACAACTCTTAAATATCACGTGAATGTTTTAGTCAGGCACATTTATTCAAAGAATAAAAGCTTCTCAATGATCAAAATAAAACAAAAATGAAATTCCATTATGTTCTATGAAAAAAATTCACAAGAAAACTTTGGTTCGATTTTCTTAAGATTTTGAACTAATTTTTTTTTCTTGAAAAGTACTCAAAGCTGATCGGTTCGAACAGGGAAGCCAAATCCAGCACCGAGGAAATCGACCATGCGCAGTACAAGGAAAGAAACCTGGTGTTTTAAACAGTTTATAATTCAACAATCGGGAATTTGAATACAAAAAAAATATTAGAAATTTAATGGTAAATTCGTGTCAGACAAGTCTGACCACCAGGTGTGGTACATATATTTGCAAATTTTCAGGAAAATTAAACCAGAATTTTATTTTAGTCAAAACGTTAGATGCACCCTTATAGCAGAGTTTACACTTTATTTGAGCCAGAAATGGACACTTTCGCATGACCTTTATATCTTTAGGCTAAATAAGGACCTTATTGCCCCTTCTCCTTTTAAACGGAATATTATGTTAGTTTTTGGTCATAATTTGGATATCGAAAGTACATTTTGTGTACAAAAAGTAAAATAAATGGTGTTGAAGTTGTGTTTTTCCTATGTGTCTTCGTGAATTCCCCGCCCTAATAGCAGTTTTCAAATATATTTATTTAAAAAACGAAGTCCATTACCCCCTTTTTATTACATACAAGAAATGACGCATCAAATCGCAAGCATACCTTCTTTTTAAGGATATTGTTACGATGGACATTATGGACATGATGGACATTCTAAAAACTAGAAAACGGATAGATATTTTGTTGTTCAATTGATACCCGTAAGTTTTGTAACGTTGGACATCCATGACATCGCCGTTTTTGTCATATTTCGCATGTTCAAAGCCCTTTTACTTTAATAACAGAAATGATTACGTCTGAAACGGTACATCAAATATTAACCATACACTTTTAACATTTTTAGGGAAAAATCTAATCTATACACTTTTTTATTATTTATTATGCTGGTCTTTTAAAAACATATAGACACATTTTAAAAATTTAAAAATGAAGTTTGTAGCAACATCGTGCGTAACGTCAACAGTTTTTTTTTCAGTAAAGTAAGAAGGGGGCTCCCGTAGGGTACCCCCCTCAGGTCGCAAGGTCGCTTTTAAAAGGGGTCTGAGGTCGCGAGGTCACTTTTAAAAGGCATATTTTGGCAGAGGTCGCAGGTCGCTTTTTTGCATTGGTCGATTTTATGAAGTGCAGGTCGGAAGTCGCCCTTAAAAAGCCATCAGGTCGCAGGTCGTTTTTAACCCTGCGGGAGCCACAAGAAGCGCAACCTCCTGATATTGATTACCGGTACGCAGCATCAGCATAGGATCTAGTACATGTACAGTGGAATTTGATTTCAAGTCGGTTCCTTACCTACTCCCTGGTTAACGAGTGTGGCTATTTTTATCTTAAACGTTCATTTATTAAAAACTAAAAGGTTTTTTTTTTCTGATAAATTTTCTCTTATCTCGAAATCTCTACCATGGTTAAGGAAAGGCATTCCAGCACTTCAGTCAAATTTTATTTTTGTGTAAAATGATCTTCTATGGCATTTTCCTTCTTTGTACGAACAGTATCATTTGTTAATGCCGTTACACAAAGTTGAAAGTTGAAATTTGCCATTTACGTTTTTTTTACGCAAAAACATATCATACGTTTTACAACGTAATTATCTGCCCTTGCTACTGTATCGTAATCATCAGTTATATGGTCGTCATAGACCTGTGGAAACAGTTAATTCGTTGTTACAGAGAAACAGACCGATTCCAACCTGAAAATTTTATCATCAGTGAATGGATCCTTCCGGTTCAAAAGGTAAGATAATATTTCGAAAACAATTATTTGGGTGCACAAAAAGTGATTTTTGATTTTTTCATTCTTCCTCCAGACTACCCTTTACAGACAGTAATCAGCAGATTTTTCTCTAGAATTGACTTGTAGTCGGACCGTTAACGGGAAATAGCTCAGTGACAGACCTGAAAATGCAGCCCCGATATGAGAGACCTTCCTCATGCTACATACAAAATATCTATTATAGGCATACGACTAAAAGTAGCTGAGATATCCAGAGGGACGCCCGTCATATTTATGTCCAGCTTTGCGTTGCAGCAGGCGACAATGGAGTGACTGTAGGTTGAGTCGTATACTTTAGCTAGGGGAAAGTCCTGACTTATATTGGTCTACAAAAAAAAACATTTAAAAAAAACCGAACACAAAAAAAAAAAAAAACACAACGCGGCTCAAACTGTAAAAGAAGTCATTAATGATATATATCATTTACACAAAAAATATTTTAATTATCATTTTCTGTAAAAAAATATTTCGGATAAACCAAAAGTGTACTACACTACGTACAGTTTCTCTATATTTGTGACAAAGCATTTCAACGGGTACACATTACATGAAATGAAATATTCATAATTATTTCTCATAATTAATTGGGCCCAAAAAACTAGTTTAACCCCGCCACATATTACATGTGCCTGTCCTAAGCCAGGAATCTTTGACATAGCTTTCGTTTGTACTTGTCTTTTTGATGTTTTCTGTTTCTTGTTTAAGAAGGGGGTCTATCTGTGACTATTTCAGGGCTGGATTTGAATTATATGCATCTTATTTAGACCATGGGCCAATTGCAGAACCGCGAGCAGTGCCAAATGGCCTCGTTGAAGGCTGCTGGCGGTTGTCCATTGTGGTTTTTCTAAATTACCGTTTAATTGTGGGCTGTGTCGCGTACACTTATTCCACATCTCTTTATTTTCTATTCTGAAAATAAGAATCATCAATATACCCTCACTTATCTAGCTCATCCGTCCTCCATTTAAACTTTTGTAAATGATTTCTCAGCTTCAACTCGAGATAATTTTTCGTGTCATTGTCAGCTCCCTGCTATTTGTTTTCCGAATGACCGAGTGGTAGTTTACTCAGCACGATCTACTTATAACCTATTGTTTGAGTTGTTTGGCTCGACTTGTCTCAATACGATGATGTTCACTTGTGATGTAAAATTATTGATTTTTTTTCTTTTTCAAATAAAACGTTGACACAAATAGAACAACTTTCATCATAATTTACAATCTTGTATTTGAAGGAGCGACTCCTCCACAGACCCATCATTTTGGCTACCAACAACCGGAAATGCCACGGCCACACCAGCCTTTTTACGCACAACCATCTGGAGTACCGCCACCACAACCTATATACAACCAACATTCTGGAACACCGCCAATATATGAACAGAATACTGCACCGCCATCTTATGCAGAAGCATTGACATATGCAACTCCAACAGGAATAACATACCCTGGCCAAACTATGGGTTCAGGAGGTCAGCCTACAACGTCACAACCAAATGCATACGGACAGCCAATATTGACACAACCAATGACCAATGCATACGGGCAACCAATGGTACTGCAAAACCAAGATGGACAGGCCTTATACGCATATGCCACAACCATTGTTCAATTTAACCCAAATAGTCCTGAAATGAATGAGAATCCAATCAAGACAAAGTGCCCCAATTGTCAAACTGAGATAACAACATCAGTAGAATACGTTGTAGGGACTTATACGATTTTATGTTGTGTTATGTTCTTCGCATTTGGGTATGTCTTAACAATTTCCTTTCTAAATACAAGAGATATGGAGTATTTATGCATGACACAAAATGCCAATTATAAATATCAAAATGTAACATAGCAAAGAAACTACTCTTTTTGATGATCTTTATCAAGAAACAATGTTGAATATTCAACATGCATGAAAGCAAAATACCCACGTTGTTTGAAGTATTTTTATATCGATGCATATGAAATACCTATTTTTTTCTCACCGAGGCGGTCATTCATATCGACATTAAAAAAGACCCCCTACTTTATACAACCCACGAGTGAGGAAAGCAGCCACCTTGCCAA
>OZ020304.1:44116991-44226537 GCA_963971305.1 Arcuatula senhousia | reverse complement strand
CATTATTTTTTGTAAAAATTGAAGTTATAAAATCGTGTCCAAAATGGCCCAATGTACATGGTACTTATATTTACGGAAAGTATCAAAGTAGACTTTCATCAAGTTGATTATTTGGTGGTCAATCGCTCATAATCAAAATAAAATAATTGTATTAGAAGTTACTCTTATACATTCCGTCACGGAACAATTTCATATTTGAAAGATGATTTTAAAATTAAAAAAAAAAACGAAAATAAATGTAGACATTTAAATATTATCGAAGCTGTATGACTATGATATAGAAATATTTTTATATCTTTAAATATTTCAATAAACTTCTATACTTCAAATAATGCACACTTTTGTGAATTTGCCGTTTGCAAGCAGATACGTTAATCTTATTTTATTTACACATTTGCCTGGTTTTTTTTTCAAATTGTAGCGTATATTTTAACAAACGCGTGTATAACGAGACAATTCTTAGATGTGTACACGTATTTTTTTGTGCTTTCATAAGTCTAGAAGTAATTTTTTACAGAAATTTCCATGCAGGACATTTTAAGATTAAACCATCACAATCAAATCAGGACAAAGAATTCCAAAAACAAAACAATACATGTACATGTATGACAAGGTTGAAACATTGGCCACCTGCGAAATAATAGAACTTAAAATATTTTTTACGACATTACAGGCACAAGTGTTATTAAATTTGTTGTTTAAATAAGAACGGCTTACAACCTTTCAAGGTTGGACATGAGAAAAATGTTGACAGTAATAGTATTGTTAAGCTAAAGATATTTCCATGCTTGGCCCGGGTTGCGAATAGACCCACAAGCAGAGCTTAGCTTGTCGTAAAAGGCGACTAAGGGTCTTGGGATTCTGACGTCGGGTCAGTGGTCAGCCTACAGAGCGACCAAGTGTGTACCCCATGTGGCTGAATAGGATAGCCCTCGTCCGCAAGGGTTGTCAGGTCTATAATACGGAAATCCTGGCCGCTGACCTGAGTGCCACGCGTTATGCACGTAAAAGACCCCTTTGTGGACCGCAAAGTAGTGCACCAGAAAGGCTAAATTCTTCGCCCCTATCCACCTCTTTTCCTGTGGTTCTTCAAAATTTTCCGTTCCTTTGTTTCCCACTCCAACCCCATATTTCATTACCATGATCATCATTTCATGTTCATTTTATCATCTTTGAGGCAAAGAGCAAAGAGGCATCAATGGGGCATTCTAGTATCATCTTTTTACCACCGGTTCCTAAGATCGCAATGGAAGAGAGAGATTTGGCGCGCCATAAACCTGGGTTAACCCACCATTTCTTTTGAAATGCCTTTACCAAGTCGAAACCGTTTCTATCTTCATTTTTTTCGGTATGTCTTCCTTGTTTTGTCTTGTCCTATGGACATTTCAGATTGATCTTCTAATTTCGTTAATTTTGTTATTGCCTTTATTTACAGACAACATCAATGGAAATGTATCAATTAATATTTTTTTCATTAAATCAAACAGAACAAGAAAGGTTATCATTTCATCCTGTCTTAAAAAAAATCGCTCCGTTATTTTTTCATTACATGTGAAAAGTTTAATAAAAAACGTGTGGAACAAAACATTACACACAATTTTTGAAAGGCACCAGAATCGCAAGGTAGGTTTTTTCGCGAAAATCATGCTATTAACTTTCTTCTCACACTACGGTTATTGAACATGGAAACAATGTTTCATTTTCGCGTTCAACTTGATATCTTTGAATTGAAGTCAAGTGAATGAGTGAGTAAGAGAATTGATATGTTACGCCCTTTCAACGCTATATATAGGTTAAGTCCGGCCGCTTAGTATAACAAATCGTTCACTTTGTGATACAAGCACCAAATTTGGCATAAATGAAGCTTAACTATGATTATATCCTTTTTACCAAAAAAGCACATTAGTCAGAAAAAAATTCAAAATGGCGGCCATTTTTCAAAATGGCGATTTCGCGTGAGCAATTATTTCAGCGATATATATGTTAACTCTTTATCAATAGATTTTAAAGAACAAAACTTGTGCAATAGAAAACACCAGTGTTTTGGAATTGATCTGAACATATTATAAAATAAGAAAAAATAGTTTTTGTTCCAGTGGGCGGCAATTTTGAAATAAAAACATATCCGTGTCGAAGACATTTTATGCATTTTATTTTTTTCCTTTAAACTTGGCATTGAAATTTGTATTAGGTGACAAGAATATCCAAGAAGCTTTTTTTTAGAACCAGTTCTTTTTATCAATAAATGTATGTAATAACAAAAGTGAACGTCAAAGCATAACCAGGGCACACTTATGAGATTCGACATGGAGTTCAGCGCCTTGGCTATTTGTTATATGATCCTGTTTTACCTACCGACAACTGTTCATGAGCGCTGTTAGGGCACTCCAGTTTACATATACCCCACTCGTAAGAGATGGGCTATATTGTAATGACTTTATTCTGCCGTCCATCTGTAACAAACATTTGTTGATGCAAATTTGATACAATTTAGCATGATGAATTCTACCATGGCCCTCTTTCCAAGTTCAATGACTCATCTAATGAAGGGATTGATGCAAATTTGGTACAGTTTAGCATGATGAGTTCTACCATTGCCCCCTTTCCCAGTTCAATCATTCATCTTCTTCTTTTTTCTCTTAGCCGACATTTTAGACTTTTTCAAATATAGACTGGTTTTCATAACCGATTTCTCAGCTAGCTTCTACCAAAAAGATTGAAAATTTCAATTTGGTACACAACTTAAGAATAATAAGTTGTTAAAATCCCATTCAGGCGGTCAGTTGGGCATCTATTTCCTGTTTTCAGAATGATGGTACAGGGGGAATATCCTTGGCACGACTAGACTGTTTAGAAAGCATCACTATTGCATTCACTCTTAGTAATAATTTGGTTCCCCAGTTTGGTATTTTTGGTTATACTGTTCTATGCTCTTCATATTCATACAGTGTTTGGCATTTTCAATATTTTTGGTAGAGCGCCTCTGATGAGTCTTGAATTATGGACGAAACGCGTCAGGCGTAGCAAAATTTATTGTCTGGAACTTTGTTGTCATTTGTATTTCGAACACACGTGAAGGTTAGCACTGCTGGTGGAGTTTTAATTCCCCGAGGTTAGCCCGCTCCGGCACCAACACTTTTGAGTTGGAGAAAACATCAAAGCTTTAAATTATCCGTCTATACTTCAAAATTGTCTAAACCCTAAGGTTCTTCCTACCCCAGACATATGTTGATTATCTTAGTAATAATATGGTTCCCCAGTTTGGTATTTTTGGTTTTACTGTTCTATGCTCTTCATATTCATACGGTGTTTGGCATTTACAATATTTTTGGTAGAGCGCCTCTGATGAGTCTTGAATAGACGAAACGCGCGTCAGGCGTAGCAAAATTTATTGTCTGGAACTTTGTTGTCATTTGTATTTTAATCTCGTCTTTTTTCTCGTCCGAGTTTTTACTGTTGAGTAAAATATTGGACTCGATTCTGCAAAAGGATAACAATCGGAACACAAATACTCCATTAGAGTCATGAAATGGTTGAAATACGTGTCTGAACCAAGGGCTTAAGGAGAACAATGCAAAGAAGCAGATTATATCCTACAGAGTGGATAGATACAACACTTCTAAGGAGGAACATAGGTCTTTACCTTGTACCAAGAGGCAGGAGAAGACATCATCAACTGCTTTAACGCCACATCCTTATACCCTTTTTAAAAAAAAGACCAGAAAACTATCCAAAGGACATCCCGTCACTTTGGTGATATCAACAATTTTGAGGGATTAGTAATATGTAAATAAGACCGTCCAAAGACCTATACATAGTTTTACCCTTGAAGATCAGCAACAAACTGGCGGTCACACTGTTCTTACCTGATCCCAAAATTACCACCAAGAGACACGTGACAATTATATAAAGCAAAAGGCAAGTGGATAGCCAGAATAATGTCAAACATGAGAAGGATAAACATAATTAAATCAAATCTGAGGTATATCATCAAACTACAGCAATATAAGAATCCAGGTATGAGAACATTCGTCAAATTAATGCTCCATAGTTTTTAGGGGAACTTTCGCCAAAAAAATAACATGAAACAGACAACTGTGGAAATTTAAAACAATAGTTTACCTCAAGATTTTTTCGATCACATGAGACACACAAGACAAACAATCTCAAATACACTCAAAAGACCTAATTTGAAAAAAAGCAAGCCATGTAAGAAAAGCCTAAAATTACGGTTAGGCAAGGAGGAAAGATCCCATGAAGGTCACACCAAACAAAACCAAAAGGGTCCACCAAGGATGATAAATAGAAGAAACTATTATAATATGATAATGGCTCTGCCCTAAAAGCTTGCAAAGATACAAAATCAATATTATGATAGGTGCAACCAAAACTGGGTTTAACCTTAATTAGATCTGAAAAAAATGTCAAAATACCCTCGGCTGGTTCAATTGCTAAGAGGGTCCACTTTTGAATAAAAATTTAATAATTTATTTGAAAAAAAATGTATTATCCGTAAAAACACCAAAATATGGTTTGCGACCGAGACAACATCATCCATAACTTAATCGACCCTTCAGTGACGTAATATCATTCGACAAGCAGACTGTAAACATGAGTGAGTGAGTGAGTGAGTTGGTGTTTTACATTTACGCCCGTGCAACGCTCATATGGGTTATTTACAGGCGATGAACATGAAAAGGATGATAAAATGAACATGAAATGATGATGATAAATGAAATATGGGGATGGGGTGGGACACAAAGGACCGGTAAATTTTGAAGAACCACAGGAAAAGGGGAGATGTGAGTAGGGGCGGAAAATTTAGCCTATGCGGTGCACTACTTGGCTGTCCACAAAGGGGTCTTTTACGTGCATGAAGCGTGACACTCTTCACACACGTTGGCCCACTATGGTCGGCGGTCAGGGTTTCCGTATTATAGACCTGACAACCCCCGCGGACGAGGGCTACCCTATTCAGCCACCTAGGGTACACACTTGGTCGCTCTGTGGGCTGAGCACTGACCCGACGTCAGAATCCCAAGACCCTTAGTCGCCTCTTACGACAAGCTAGGCTCTGCTGCGGGCCTATTCGCCACCCGGGCCCCGCACGGGACGACTGTAAACATGAAGACATCAAAATGTCACCACTCTTCTTCCAGGTTTTGTTATATTTTTATATACCCGTATCTATAATTGCCAAGTACTGGCTGCAAAAGATTGATTTAGAAACCTGTTGGAAAATGACGACGTATCCAAATGATCATTTAACTTTGTCAGTTTGAAGGACCACATAGGATAAGGATGGATTAGGGTTTTATTTTCAGATCAGGTAGGACCAAATTATCATACATATGTAGAAAAACAGTTGCTGATCACTTTATTTTAATGAATCTATGTTATGAAAAGTTCCGAAAATTGATTGACAGAACTTAGTAGGGACGATCTAATGATATTTCCCACCATTTTTCTGCGCATGACTATGCACTTTGGGTAAAGGGTCACTATAGTATCGAATTCTCGCGAGAGATAGCCATATTTGTGTAAAAACAAAACAACCAGTATTTGTTCGTTAGATAGTTATTATTCATGAGATAGTTATTGTCATTAACAACAACAAAAGGTTTTGTTTTGTTACCGTTTGTAAATAGATAAGCGAAAATAAAGGTTAGCGAGACCCGGTATTTTCGAAAAGTTCCGATGCCTTCCAAATGATGACAGAATTTATTTTCAACATCGTTTTTTTTGTCTCGTACAATAGTGAGCTTCTCTCCGCTTGCATATTAAGAGAAAGCCATACAACAGCAAAGGAATCACCCAGTCATGCCCTGTATATCACCCAGTCCTGCTCAATAGAACTCTATGTACATATCAGACCCAGTATATCAACTCTGAGGCCCCTAAGAGGTTCATCACATAGTCACGACCAGCATATCACCCAGGTCTGCTCTATGGAACTCAATGGACATATCAGACCCAGTATCTCAACTCTGAGGCCCAAAGAGGTTCATCACACAGTCAAGCCCTGCATATCACCCAGTCCTGCTCTGTAGAACTCTATGGATAAATCAGACCCAGCATTTAAACTCTGAGACCCCTAAGAGGTTCATCACCCAGTCACGCCCTGTATATCTTCCAGTCCTGCTCAATAGAACTGTATGTATATATATTAGACCCAGTTTATCAACTCTGAGGCCCCTTTGAGGGTCATCACCCAGTCACGCCCTGCAAATCACTCAGTCCTGCTCTATAGACCTCTATGTATATATCAGACCCAGTATATCAACTCTGAAGTCCGTACTAGATTCATCACCTTGTCATGAAAAAAAAATTATGACAGAGGGTTTTCCATATCAGGTCCTATATCATACCTCGACCCATATTAGGTCGAGGTGTAAAATGGGAATCTCGGAATGATATGGAACTTGATATGGAAAATCCTGTGTTATAATCTATATATGCCTCAGATAGCCCTGCTTTTTCTAAGGGGCAGGAACGCCTTTACTTAAATATATGTAGGGATTCAACTGTTTTTATGGCATAGCTACATGTATACATCAAGTGGTTGAGAAAAAAGGGTCATTATGTATAAAAGAAGAAATTTTGCATTACACTGTTGCCATGGAAACAGCAATAATTTGCTTCAAAAACCTAAAAAACAGTGTCAACAGACTTTTTTGCATGAAATTTGAACAATGTTCTTCCCAAATATGTTGACATTTTATTTCAGTTTCCTGTAGAGCAGATGTTTAATTTTGAGAAAAATAGCATCAACCTGGGTCATCGCCGTTTTGATTTTGCGCTATCTTAAGGGCCATAAAAGGTTTTTATTTTAAAGCATAAAAAATTACCTAAAAATACACCATCCTAGTTTCCCTTTGCGTCCACCATGTTGTTTACATATAAAGCTAGCAACACTTAATTATGTATCAAAATTTTGGGGAAGTGCCATATACCACATTTTTTCAAATAAAAATATATAATATAATATAAGGTTACCATAGCAACTGGTTTTGTAAAATTTTCTTTATTTTCAACCCTAGCCAAATTTGGGAAACTAACACCCATCTGTGGAAAGCCTGCTTAAACCGAAAACTTTTTTCGACAACTTTTCTTTTTGCTATAATTTCAAAATTCAGAATCTTGCCATTACAAAACACAAAAAGTGTCGAAATTGGTTTACGAATAGCGAAGTAATGGTTGTTTCAATATGCAAGCCCACTTAAAAAATTCTCATTTTTAACCTTTCACTTTTTCTCTAGTCAAAACTTTCAAGATTTGATATGCATTTGGATCAAAACAGGTATATCATAATAAATTGATTGTTTTATCATTCTTTTGGTGACTTTGACCAATTTCACACCAAAAAACTTCTATATTCATGGAAAAATGATCTGTTTTGAGTAAAAAGAGTAAGAAGATTAATTTTCAACATTAACAACAAGACAATTGAAGCCTTTTCGTCTTTCATGACATCTAGATAAAAGTTTCTGTGCTTAAAGGTATACTAAATGGATGGGCTTCAGTATTTTCAACTTAAAGTGTATGAAATGAGCTTTTCAAAAATATCTTTGCTATGTGCATGACCCAAATGGTTATGAAGTTACACAAATTTTAAAAATTAGGGCGGACTGGTAAAAACGTCGAAAAAAACAATACGACCCTAAATATTCTATTGTTATATACTGGTTGCTATAGTGATTTCGAAAGAATTATGAAACCGACATATGTGATTTTAGGCTTAAGTGAACCTACAGTGTCTAATTAAATTTTTTTTACAAAAGTTGTCAGGTTCTTACATGCATGAATCAAGCTGTTTTGGTCATTGAAATACGGTTAAGCCAGCGCTCCGCAGATAGCCCTGCTTTTTCTAAGGGGCAGGACCGCCTTTACCTAAATATATGTAGGGATTAAACTGTGTTTATGGCATAGCTACATGTATACATCAAGTGGTTCATAAATAAACAAACTTTGAGAAAAAAGGGGTCATTATGTATAAAAAAAAGAAATTTTGCATTACACTGTTGCCATGGAAACAGCAATAATGTGCTTCAAAAACCTGAAAAAACAGTGTCAACAGACTTTTTTTGCATGAAATTTGAACAATGTGCTTCCCAAATATATTGACATTTTATTTCAGTTTCCTGTGGAGAAGATGTTTAATTTTGAGAAAAATAGCCTCAACCTGGGTCATCGCCGTTTTGATTTTGCGCTATCTTAAGGGCCATAAATAGTTTTTATTTTAAAGCATAAAAATTACCTAAAAATACACCATCCTAGTTTCCCTTTGCATCCACCATGTTGTTTACATATTAAGCTAGCAACACTAAATTATGTATCAAAATTTTGGGGAAGTGCGAAATACCACATTTTTTTCAAATAAAAATATATAATATAATATAAGGTTACCATAGCAACAGGTTTTGTAAAATTTTCTTTATTTTCAACCCTAGCCAAATTTGGGAAACTAACACCCATCTGTGGAAAGCCTGCTATATAACTTATTACACAGGGTTTTCCATATCAAGTCCCATATCATTCCGAGACTCCCATATTAGGTCGAGGCGGCAGCCGAGATCTAATATGGGTCGAGGAATGATATGGGACCTGATATGGAAAACCCTGTGTCATAATCTTTTTATCATACATTTTCAGCAAACAAATAAAAATAAATAGCAGACGATATAAATAAAGTGTGATATCAAAGTGAGGCTCTAGACCTTGATATGGCATATTTGCCCACTTTTGTGCACGCGAGGTCTTGATATGGCCATATTTGCCCACTTCTGTGCACGCGGGGGCTTTATATGGCAAAAAAAGTCCCTCTTCAAGATATGGCTTGTAAATTTACGGCTGTTACACACGGACAAATTAAAAGGTATCAAAGCTAAATGTATGATAAATATATATTTTATGCTTATTGACTGGGTATAAGGGAAATAGGTAGATTATTTTCCCCGAGGTGCAACTATTGCCTGAGGCGAAGCCGAAGGCAATAGTTGTCTCCGAGGGAAAATAATCTATCTATTTCCCGAATACCCAGTCAGTAAGTGTTTTATTATACCGAAAGAAACAACAGAAAAAAAAACGATTAGAATAGTTTAGCTAATTTAAAATTCATATTTACTACCTATTATAAAGAAAAAGGCAGCGATACTGAAATTAGGTCGTTTGTTTCCGTCGTTTCTATATTCACAAAAGCTCTTTGCAATGTACATACTTTCACTTTTCACTCGGGGGCTATATTCGGATTCTCATTCTTCGGATTTCCATCAAGACAATATGGCCGCGACCAGTAGATTATGTGTTCCGCTTCGGATTATATTTTAGTCAGTGTAGCATATCTTGCGTAGCTTTAGCGTAATGGACATTTGATTTTGGATTGCGAAAATTTACTTAATTGAATAAAGTTTAAAGGACAAAAATACTATTCGGACACCAAAAATAAGTTAAATCTTGCAAAAAAGTTGTACACAGCATCTTTGTTTTTCATGCTTTTATGTGGCGGTGTTTTAAAGCAACAATGCGATTCAACTAGATCATGTAGCGTACATGGCGTAGTCACTTTATCAGGTTGTGTACATGCTTATAAATATTTGACTGCAAAATGTTTAATCATTGAATAAAGTTTATTATCACAGACAGAAATAATGTTTATGCAAAATAGGTCAATCAGACACACACAATTCAAGCATTTTATTGATTTTTAGAAAATGACAAAATAGCCACATTGGGTCATTCGTCTGTCTTGATCTAGGTCATTTTAATAAGGATAAATAATTTTATCTATTTCTCACAAAGCTATTGCGGGATCAGGAAAAATAAACTTATTTGTCACAAGTTATTGGTTGTTCGAAAATGTTATCAATGCTTGATAATTTTGTCGATTCACCACACAGAGACCAATGTCACCACAACTACAAACATGTCAGAAAATAATTTTAACTGTGCAGAACCACAGGGGCTTGGATTATAGAGTAGGGGGGCGATTTAAAAGTCAATATAAATGACCAGAATCAAAGCCCCTGTGTGCGGAACATGGATTGCAACGTTCGTGTATAAATTTGCTTTAGTCTATATCATAAAGGGAGGGACAATCGTTGAATAGGTGACAATGCAGTGGCGGATCCGGGGGGGGGGGGGTCCGAGATTGGAATTTTCCTCCTTTCCGACAAAAATTTCGCAAGTAACGTCTAGAACCACCCCCTTTTCGTCCTTCGTCCACAGCGGAATTTATGTGGACCAACCCCTTTCAAAAATTTCTGGATCTGGCCCTGTTTGAGTTATAGTATAATTTATTGCTATTAGACGTAAAAAATTTAAAGGCATACATGTACATTGCAAATTTTCATAAAGAGATCTACAATTGGGTTTAAACTTATTTCATATAATATTATATACTTCAAAATCATAGGCTGATCTGACAAATGATAACCATTAAAGTAGACGACAATTAGATGTGGAATGATTGTACGCCACAAAACCAACATAAAGAAACGTGAATTTTAAAAATCACAATGGAAAACAGCCAACAGTCTTCAGCATGACCATAAGTTGCTGCTTGCCGTCTTGCATTGGCCCAAGACTAAAAATACAAAAGAGGATGAGTCCAGTTTCCTTTTTGGTCACACTTAGAAAAAAGTCAAAATAACAATGTACAATTTTTTTTACATCTCCGCATGCTTGGAATGCAACTAAATGTTGAAAATAATAATATTATAAAACGAAAATTATAAAAATTTCTAGGCGCAACATATATGTTTGATTTTCTTCTTCGGTATTTCCAAAATCCCGTTGGTAGCTTATGTTCTCAGAATAATTTGAAGATGGAAACCTTTTTAAACTTTAACATTAAGCTGATTTAAAAGTATATATGAACAATAGACTGTGACATCTTTGATCCAATGGAGACTTTTGTACAGCTCGATGAGCTGAAGGTTTAAGCAAGCAACAGCTTTTCTCTATCTGCAATAGTTTCCTATTTCCTCCACTAACATAACCAAACTTTGATGCAGTTATTTTAAACTAAATAGGAGATAGTACAATGCTTATACTGGATCTAAAAACAAATAATGTTTAGGATAAACACTTACATGACTTAATTAGATTCATCGACATGGCTTAATTTTAGATCGATTTTATAGTATGTGTACAGCAAATGCTACATATAGAATTCAACAATAATCCTTAGCAGGACCTAGAAATAATAAAGTCTTTTTTATGTTACTAAAGCAGACCTTTGCTTTTTGTGTCCATAGCGGCTTGCTAGGCAATATGCATTAGAGTCCACACTTGTTAGTAATAATAAAAAATTAATCAACTTAAAGCGAATTAAAAAGTTGCACCGAAAGTACTTATCAAAGTTTAACACGGAAAACTCGTGCAATTTATTATCTGCAGTATGATGTAACATAAATAAAATAAATCAATCAAATTGAAACAATGCAAACGATTGGCTTAAGGCGGGACTTAATGACGCCAGAGGGCAAATAGTTGTGGCGAGGGCAATAGATCGAAAACTATTGACCGGTCAATAGTTCAAAGCTAGAAAACGAAAAAACTATTGTATATGCATTTATAAAAGAAAAATATTACTGAGGTATAATAAAACCAACTATGGTTTCATGATTAAGTACTATTCCACATAAGGATAAGGCAGGGAGTGGCACATCAATAATTTCCAATTTCAGATTTTGGGGTATAGATGCATTCATTTCACCATAAAAACAAACCCAATGCAGTTTTTACATCTTAATATGTATTTGGTGCCTAGATATTTTTTGACTGGTTATATGGGAAAATAATATGGCGGGAAATTTTCACGTACTTTTCACTATTCAATGTAACTAAATACAAATGACAACAAAGTTCCAGACAATAAATTTTGCTACGCCTGACGCGCGTTTCGTCTATTCAAGACTCATCAGAGGCGCTCTACCAAAAATATTGAAAATGCCAAACACTGTATGAATATGAAGAGCATAAAACAGTATAACCAAAAAATACCAAACTGGAGAACCAAATTATTACTAAGATATTCAACCTATGTCTGGGGTAGGAAGAACCTTAGGGTTTAGACAATTTTGAAATTTAGACGGAAAATTTTAAGCTTTGATGTATTCTCCAACTCAAAAGTGTTGGTGCCGGAGCGGGCTAACCTCGGGGAATTTAAACTCCACCAGCAGTGCTAACCTTCACGTGTGTTCGAAATACAAATGACAACAAAGTTCCAGACAATAAATTTTGCTACGCCTGACGCGCGTTTCGTCTATTCAAGACTCATCAGAGGCGCTCTACCAAAAATATTGAAAATGCCAAACACTGTATGAATATGAAGAGCATAAAACAGTATAACCAAAAAATACCAAACTGGAGAACCAAATTATTACTAAGATATTCAACCTATGTCTGGGGTAGGAAGAACCTTAGGGTTTAGACAATTTTGAAATTTAGACGGAAAATTTTAAGCTTTGATGTATTCTCCAACTCAAAAGTGTTGGTGCCGGAGCGGGCTAACCTCGGGGAATTTAAACTCCACCAGCAGTGCTAACCTTCACGTGTGTTCGAAATACAAATGACAACAAAGTTCCAGACAATAAATTTTGCTACGCCTGACGCGCGTTTCGTCTATTCAAGACTCATCAGAGGCGCTCTACCAAAAATATTGAAAATGCCAAACACTGTATGAATATGAAGAGCATAAAACAGTATAACCAAAAAATACCAAACTGGAGAACCAAATTATTACTAAGATATTCAACCTATGTCTGGGGTAGGAAGAACCTTAGGGTTTAGACAATTTTGAAATTTAGACGGAAAATTTTAAGCTTTGATGTATTCTCCAACTCAAAAGTGTTGGTGCCGGAGCGGGCTAACCTCGGGGAATTTAAACTCCAGCAGCAGTGCTAACCTTCACGTGTGTTCGAAATACAAATGACAACAAAGTTCCAGACAATAAATTTTGCTACGCCTGACGCGCGTTTCGTCTATTCAAGACTCATCAGAGGCGCTCTACCAAAAATATTGAAAATGCCAAACACTGTATGAATATGAAGAGCATAAAACAGTATAACCAAAAAATACCAAACTGGAGAACCAAATTATTACTAAGATATTCAACCTATGTCTGGGGTAGGAAGAACCTTAGGGTTTAGACAATTTTGAAATTTAGACGGAAAATTTTAAGCTTTGATGTATTCTCCAACTCAAAAGTGTTGGTGCCGGAGCGGGCTAACCTCGGGGAATTTAAACTCCACCAGCAGTGCTAACCTTCACGTGTGTTCGAAATACAAATGACAACAAAGTTCCAGACAATAAATTTTGCTACGCCTGACGCGCGTTTCGTCTATTCAAGACTCATCAGAGGCGCTCTACCAAAAATATTGAAAATGCCAAACACTGTATGAATATGAAGAGCATAAAACAGTATAACCAAAAAATACCAAACTGGAGAACCAAATTATTACTAAGATATTCAACCTATGTCTGGGGTAGGAAGAACCTTAGGGTTTAGACAATTTTGAAATTTAGACGGAAAATTTTAAGCTTTGATGTATTCTCCAACTCAAAAGTGTTGGTGCCGGAGCGGGCTAACCTCGGGGAATTTAAACTCCACCAGCAGTGCTAACCTTCACGTGTGTTCGAAATACAAATGACAACAAAGTTCCAGACAATAAATTTTGCTACGCCTGACGCGCGTTTCGTCTATTCAAGACTCATCAGAGGCGCTCTACCAAAAATATTGAAAATGCCAAACACTGTATGAATATGAAGAGCATAAAACAGTATAACCAAAAAATACCAAACTGGAGAACCAAATTATTACTAAGATATTCAACCTATGTCTGGGGTAGGAAGAACCTTAGGGTTTAGACAATTTTGAAATTTAGACGGAAAATTTTAAGCTTTGATGTATTCTCCAACTCAAAAGTGTTGGTGCCGGAGCGGGCTAACCTCGGGGAATTTAAACTCCACCAGCAGTGCTAACCTTCACGTGTGTTCGAAATACAAATGACAACAAAGTTCCAGACAATAAATTTTGCTACGCCTGACGCGCGTTTCGTCTATTCAAGACTCATCAGAGGCGCTCTACCAAAAATATTGAAAATGCCAAACACTGTATGAATATGAAGAGCATAAAACAGTATAACCAAAAAATACCAAACTGGAGAACCAAATTATTACTAAGATATTCAACCTATGTCTGGGGTAGGAAGAACCTTAGGGTTTAGACAATTTTGAAATTTAGACGGAAAATTTTAAGCTTTGATGTATTCTCCAACTCAAAAGTGTTGGTGCCGGAGCGGGCTAACCTCGGGGAATTTAAAATTTTTACTGGTAATATCTCCTAAACCCAAGATAGACTGAAAAATTTAGTGGTCAAACAAAGTTTACTGGGGTAGCTTTACCTAATTCTGTTGAAAATTTTTTGTGTATTTATTATTGATGTGCCACCCTATTAATGGTATCTGTCTGATTCTTAGAAAAAGTAGTACTAAACTACAAACTATATCTATTCTGCTAAAATAACGAAGCGTTTTTTTGTTAGCCGGGTTGCAGCCTAAACAACATATATGCTACGACGAAGCTTCATATATCAGAAGTAGGGGATTGTTGTGCCAATTGAAAATTTCATTAGCACATATGCAATTAAGTCTGCAGTTTGCTAGTTAACGTAATTAATTAATTCGGAAGCCCTTAAGCCGTCATCGTTCCGGAATTACCCCCGTTTATAGAATATTTGAAATTATTTCCCCTGTTTTTTTTACAATTACTAAAAAAAATCCCACAAAGCTTTTCCTTAAATTATGCTATATATTTAAAAGATTTATATAATATATGATATTGGAAAATTTACTATAAAAGTGTCTGTAAAAAATGTTTTACCGTCAAAAATTGTAGCTTGATAGAAAATGAAAACCATATTCAAGTTTTTTCCCTACGTTGTAATTATGCTCAACGATTAAAATTTATTGAACGTCGCTGCAGACCTATATCAAGGTCACGAGGATAAACTCGTCAGGTAGTCAAATAAATAGACAAAATTGCATAGCGATAAATTGACACACACCCTGCCATTGGACATTTGTTTACTTTACAGGTGGGATAACAAACAATAAAAGAAAATCAACTAAAAACTTTGGGCTAAATATACCGTAGAACCTTCTTGAAATTTGGCATGTAGCTTCATCCCATAGAACTATGAGGTGTAAAGCGTTTTTATGCAAGAAAAAATGCTACTTCCTGTTTACCGAAAACTTAAGTTTTTTTTTGTATTATGACCATATATATGCAAAAGTTTTTTCGCAGTTATCTTGGCAACTACATGCCACAGCTTATTGATATTTGGCATGTAGCTTCATCACATAGTACTTAGTCAGTTATTGTGAAGCAGCTTTATGCCTGACATATTGCTATTACATGTTTACCGAATGTTTAAAGACGCAGGCGACATACGTCTTTCATGGAAGACCGCAATTCTAGTTTTTTTTAAATTTAAGTTCAAGTTCGCCTCTTCATATATTAAGATTTATCTATGTCCAATGTCATGTAATACGAGACCACATGTTTCCGCTAAGACTAATGTTTCCATTGCACCTGTATGTAATTTGGTTTTGCACCTGTATGTAACTAGTTACCTTTCAAAGGTCCCACTTTTAGATTTGTTTTATTTGATATTCGGTGTACTAAACCGATTTTTCATGTTTTAAGGGTATCTGTAAAAAGACCATATATAGATATAGTGCTGCTTACTCTTCCGGAGCACCGGAGTTCACTTTCGACAAGAGTTCACATTGCTGATTGTAGGTTGGTTGTGGTGTCTTTTTGTTTAATTGCGTGGTTTGTTTTATTGTGAAGATTTTATATCTTCCGATTTTGTGTTTTTTCGCATTAACGATATTTGATTGCCCCTTTGATACATCTATATATATGCTTCTTCTTGATGGAAAGAGAGGACCGACTTGCATATACCCCTTTAAAGCATCAATATACCTGTTCAAAAGCCAGAGTCTATTACAGGTGTAGAGGCGCATATCGATGGGACGAAGGCAGGCTCCAACCTCAAGTGTCATTGTCGCTTTTAAATTGCTTTACGATCATACCTCGTTTTCATTGAATTTCAATGTAGGCATTTTTTAGCAAATGGACCCAGAAATAAGTCACATAAAAGCATTGACCCGGCGTAAGCTCAATTAGTACATGTATTCAAATCTGCCTTTCTCAATCTTTGTTTTCACATTACAAATCTCTGTCCATTTCGAATCTTTTTCAAGTCATCGGTATCTCAAATAGAAGAAAATGAGATATGGAATAAGTGTACGCGACACAACCTACATTATAAACGTATATTTTAAATATCCACAATAGAAATTTGTCTGGAGCATACACGTGTATGCATCTAAATGTGAAGTAAACAGTATTTCTAAATGAGCAGTATTTTCATGAGCTAATTAATTAAATTATAAAACATATGCATATCAAAAAAAGTTTCCAATTTAAAACTTTTGTGTTTGCCGTTTGCTGTTATAAAATAAACAAAATATAAGAACAAAAATACTAATCATATATACTCTTCGATCTTATATATAAACTCCCCTTTCAAAAAAGATATATATCTTTATCTACAGAATTAACGCCAGTGTATCAAGAAAAGCACTGGTCTTTATTATAAAATGTGTTTTCTGTTTCCGACATAATGGAAAGAAATATCAATCCGTAACAATTATCTAACAGAAAATGACAGAAAAATACTTTAACAACCAATTTGAAAGTACAATTATCATGTAAGACGATTTTAAATGGTTGCATTTCTTTGGTCAATGAACTTGACTTCATCATGACATTATGAACAAAGGTAATGTATTTCATAGTGTCATTTTTTCAGGTACTAC
The DNA here is from genome assembly GCA_963971305.1 of Arcuatula senhousia. Classification (NCBI taxonomy): domain Eukaryota; kingdom Metazoa; phylum Mollusca; class Bivalvia; order Mytilida; family Mytilidae; genus Arcuatula; species Arcuatula senhousia. The sequence continues at coordinate 44,209,648 of OZ020304.1, read as the reverse complement.
ATATCCAAAAGGGACCCAAACTTGTATTAATAGACATTATAAGAGGAAATTGAAGCATAGGAATTTAGAAAAAATAATATCCTAAAGATATAAAAAAAATATGTTGAACAATAATATAGGATATTGTAGAAATTGCCTTGTTATAAATAAAACAATTATTTTGCTAAAAAATTGCAAGGTTTCCTTTAGTTAACAGACTTAATTTAAAAATGTAAATTGAAATAATTTAATATAATCACTTACATATGTATACCAAAGCTTCTTTGATTAAAATTCCCTCGCTACAGCTTAAAGTCAGATAAAAATACTATTGAAGGTAGTGGTTGAAATTTCGTCATAACTTGTTATGATCTAATTTCATTGTGTCTCAATGTATTTCACTAAATAAAATGAATTAATCCGGCTGTACGGTGTGAAATATGTCCAGAGAAATAAAGTAATGTCCAAAAAAGATACAGTTTCAAATATTCTTGTCGATTTTAGCGTCAATCAAATTCCAATGGGCACAAACTGTGCTCCTCTCCTAGCCGACATGTTTTATACTCTTACGTGACTGATTTCTTCAGGAACTCGGAAAAACAAGAAGATGACAAAGGCAATGTCATTTAATTACACTTTCAGATATATTGATGAATTCCTCTCTGTCAACAACTCGTCGTTTGGCAGATGGGTTCCTTCAATATATTCTCCAGGTCGAGAGATTAAAGAAACCACAGAATCCGCTTCTTGGATCTACATCTCAAATTTGACCCGGGTGGTCATCTCAGTACAAAAAAATACGATAAAAGAGACGATTTTAATTTCAATTTCAAATTATTAATTTTCCTAACCTGGAAAGTAACATACATGTACCAACGTCACCTGCATACGGTGTCTAAATTTCACAACTAATTCGATATTGCCAGGGCTTGTACACATTTTTCAGATTTTTTTATCCGACACCGCTTTCTCCGTAACCGACTATTAGACCAAGGTTATAAGAAAATACGTCTCATAAGATCTCTTGAAAAGTTCTTTCTTCGTTATCATCCACTGGAAGAGAAATTCAATATCATGTTAGACTAAATGGTTAGTTCTTGCTGATTAGTGTTTGACTGGTTGATGTAATGAAATGATCTCCTCAGCATCCCTGATATGTCATCACAAACCTGTTAAGTTTTGTGTAACTACCGGACCCAAGATCGCAATGGAAGAGGGAGGTTTGGCGCGCCTTAAAACCTGGTTTAACCCACCATTTTTTTAAATGCCTGTACCAAGTCAGGACCATTGTGGTCTTCAATTTTTCCGGTATGTTTTGTCTCGTCTTATGGACATTTTAGATTGATTCTCAAAGTTCGGTAATTTTGTTATCACCTTTATTTATATTTCCCAGGTCATTTCAACTCGTGGATATAGAACAAAAGGTATTCTAAAGCCGACACATTACGATGATCCGTCACTTTCAAAATCTAAAACCGGTCTACCCAAAAAGAACAAAGCTACAAAGAAACCCACCAAATCAACCATAACCAATCAGAATAGAAAAGAAAGGTATCCCTAGAAAGTATAAAAAGATATTAAAGACTAACCAATGAAATATGTTTTAGACTGTCGTAAGTTTCATTCAATTCATTTTTATATAATTAATACCAATTACATAGACAATAAACATACAATATATAAATATACATTAAAATGGCTCTGCTACAATTATACTTCTCCCATTGTCATTTTCTTTGATAAAAAATATCTACCGTAAGTTTTTTAAAGTGTATTTATAGATAAATCATCCAAACCCACTCAAAATTTATATAGCTATATTGATCGGTGTTGTGATATTTATACCATGGGACCGGCTTCATCAGTGGCTATCCCAAAGATTTTTTGTAAAGGCTTTCATTGCTTTTGATCATTCTTGTTTGGACCATACACCGAAAGCTCCGTGACTCCTCTTGAATGGAACATTTTACCTTTGTATATAACAGTATCTAAAATGTGACTTGATCACCAGATAATTCATACGTAAATTTAAGGTATTTGTGGGCTTTGTTGGCTATAGCAAAAAGATTCGTAAGCGCTTCTTCTGGCCCATTGAAGATTATTATACCGTCATCTCGGTATCTGGCACAAAATGCTATTTTATGCCTGCATGTAAATTGGGCTAATATTTGCTGTAGTATTTTATACATTCTATAAGACATTTTCAATAACTGTCTGCAACTAAGATCGACAAAGACATCGAGAGTAAAAATAACAGGGAAATTCTCAAAGGATGTTACATTAAGTTGCCTAAAAAGGTGAATCAATTTAAATATTATACTAGTAGTCAAACTCACAGGAAATGTGTTAAAATTTTGGATAGTATAAAACAGCCATATATTGGTACAAATGATTAGAAATGACAAAAATGAATATTTAAATCAAAATGTACTTTTAGGGGCATTTAGAAATTAAAAGGGAAAGGATCATGCTTAAAATCCATGCCGCAAGTGATTGTGTTCAAATGCTCAAGGTCACTTTGCAAATACGAACATATTGATTTGTACATAGGTTCTTTCTTGTTGAATTGATGTTTTACCGATTAGATAATGATTTTTACTGTGTGTAATTTTGTGCCATTTAGGGATTATCAATCGGATTTATTTTTTAAGAGCTAATTGGAATATGGGATTTTTACATATTTTTCATGAGATATGGGAAATTTAAGTTAAACTTACTCGAGGATATTATCGTTTATCAATTTTTATGATAAACGAATTTAATAAAACTGAAATCCCCCTTTTTTGTATGGGCCTCACTTTTATATTTCAAACTATAAGAGTTATCGTTCTTTGTTATTTCATTCAGGCAGACATTTTTGGGGAAAGGAAGCAGCCGTGCTGCTTCGCCGTCAGTTGACACGCGTTTGCCCAACCAACCTGTTTCGACACGAAATACAGACAATTCATTATGCACAATTGATGATGTACCCTCCACATCAACAGCTGCACCAAGAGAGCAGATAGGCAACCATCAACCTGCTCAACTTCAAGGCCAGCAACAACACCCAGTCATGGTTCCCGGTGTTCCTGCCCAAAGCCATTTTCAAGCTGCTCCATCCCTGTTTCCCGGGGCTGCAACATCTGGTATGTTTACAAACCAATCAATAATAAACACTAATTTGCACGAACAAGGGTCTAGGGTTCCTGTCGATAACAGGCTGCAAGTCAATTATCAACCCCCCTCCTTTATTTGCGTGGAAGATCCAATCTCGGATCACATTCCGATCAAAATAAAAGATAAGATTTGGAATGGGAAGTTTATTGATCTAAACCTTCTCTTAAAATTTGCAAAAGAGCTTTCAAATGAGTCTAATATTCGTGGAAATTTAGCCAAGTGGCATTTGTGGAACAAAAATGTCTATAAGAAGCATACATTTATGGACATCCGCCTTTATGATATATATTGATGTAATGCTTGAAAAATGACCACTTAAGGGTCAAGAAATGTTAAAATACATGCAGTCCATTCGGCTTGCAGCCTCTCGGGGCCATGAAGGGGGATGGATTTCTTACGATGAACAGTTTCGGCTAAAGAAGTCTCGTTATCCAAGTTCAAGTTGGGCAAAGGTGGATATGGAGTTGTGGCTTCTTTGTATTTCATCTCCTAAAACTACCCCACCTTTCCGTCAATCACCACAAACTATTAGTGAATTTGTTCCCAAAAAAGGAAACTCATCACACGATCATGTATTGGATACGAACAACTTTGAAACAAGGCCTTCATTTTGTCATATCTTTGACAGAGGGTTAAAGTGTAAATTTGGAAAGCTTTGCAAATATAAGCACATTTGTTATCACTGTAAGAAGGATCACCCTATAACATTGTGTTATCAGTAATCATATGTTATTTTTTCTAATATGAACTTTCATTTTCAGATACTGGGTTGTATTCATTAGTTATTTCACAATAAACGTTGCTGTATTGGAACAGTCTCTCATAGTCCCGATCAATTTATAGCTAAAGAATTAGTAGATTCTATTGGCTTTTATGGTCCCCGATGGCCGTTATTCAATATAATTTCTAGGCAATTTTCTTTTGAAAATGCAGATAGACATAGAAATTCTTTTGGGTAGAATCGCTGATCCATTCAAGTCACCACCTTTTCCAACATTTAGAGTCTCCCCGATTGCACTTGTTCCTAAAATGCTGCTGCCAGTGACAAAAGGGGATTTGGTTTGTACTTTAATGGAAAGTGTGCACAGGCTTGATGGTCTAAGCATTTTATTGGGTTCACGCTCTGCTACAATCATGGTTTTGGTCAGAAAATTAGTCTGGGCTTGTCTAAGTTTCAATATTCAATGTTCAATGGCCCTTAATTCTTGGAAAACTTATAAACAGCAGTAAACATATTCAATGCTTTTCGATTGAGTTATAATCCAGAAAACTCTTGGCTGTTGCCTCTGAGGTGATTGCTAATTTTATCGCTTTTCTTTCTTTTTTTAAGGACCTTAGCGCTTTATCTTATTGCTACCTATATTTCTGGTTTGAGTTTTGCTCATAAATCTTTAAACTTTCACGATAACACTAAATCATTTCTGATAAAATGTTAGAATGTTTAAGGAGGAAAAAACCTAGTAAGCCCGATATTAGAATGCCTATGACCATTGAAAAGCTTAAACTTTTGGTTATAAGTTTGGAGAGTGTTTGTCCTTCTGCCTTTGAGGGTTGTATGTTTTCTGTCGTTTTTTCCTTGTGTTATTTCGCTTAACTAAGAGTAAGTGAAGTGTCTGTTAACTCGAACCGTGATGACGAAACCGGACATATTATATAAGTTTGAGGACGTATCTTTCTCGTCCGATGATCGCGACGGCCAATAGAATTTGTAGCTCGAAATAGACCAAAAACAAAACTCTTGTACTCTAGTTGTCCCTTCGCATCATGATGTCGTTATATGCCCGGTTTATCTAATGAGGTCTTACCTAAATTTACCTCCGTCGTCACCGAAGGGAACAAACAAACTTTTTGTGCATTTAAATGAAACCCCTTTAAGTAGATATCAGTTTAACTTTGTCTTACGTAAATCCCTTGATTTTTGTGAGATTAGTCGCCATTTTCGTTCACATTCATTTAGAATAGGTAGAGCTACGGACTTAGCTAAAGAAGGGTGTAGTGACGAAGTTATAAAAGAACGTGGTAGATGATCCTCTGACTCTTATTTACGTTACATTCGCCTTTGATTATTATTTCCTTGTTATTTTATAACGATCGATACATTTCACATAAGGTTCAAGATTGATATGAATTGTTGGTTCTTCAATTGTCTATTGGGCTGAGAGGAGGGCTATTGCCAGTCGTCGCAGGGACCTTGGCTTACAGTCAAAGGGGGTTTCCATCAATTGGGTCGGAAAGAGGGGTATGTTATGGATCGATGTATTCCCAACTATCGAAGATTTATTGAGGAAGTATCCTCCATCTCTCATGATTGTCATACAAGTTGGCGCAAATGACATTGGTGTCACGAAAACAGTTGAACTCAATACGAATATTAAAAAAGACTTACTTCGACTTAAGTTACTAATTCCAAACACCATATTAATATGGAGTGAGATTTTGATGAGGAGATATTGGCATTGTGCAAAACCTGGGAAATCCCTTGAAGAATCCCGTAAACGGGTTAATACTGCAATTACCAATTTTGTAAATGCAGTAGGTCATTATTGTATAAGACATCCAAGCATTCGTGCTACTGAAAAAGACCTTTAGTAGATATGACGGGACCCATCTGTCTGATATGGGAAATGACATTTACTTAAACAATCTCCAAGGTGGTGTGGAGTCTTGTCTTTCTTTCTGATCTTACCCGGTCTTTTCCTCAATAATTTTTTAAAGATTTCAGTTTTATTATTGATCGAAACAAATAATTAATTAACAGTATGTGAAACGAGGGTTGGGGGTGTTAAGTGAGTGTATATAGATCCACTCATATGGCAAGATTGAGGGGTCACGATACGTTCCCTAAAATTCTACGTCGAACCACATTCCATTTTTACTTTCTTGCGATACCGCTTGAAGTTTTTCATTGATTATCATCTGATACCAGGCGTGGTCCTTTCTAATCTGATACCAGTTTGTTTGAATGGTGTATTTACTCCCATGAAGTAGATATATAGTATAATTTAAAATCCAACAATGGAATAAAAAGTAAATCCAACAATGAATAAAAAGTTAATCCAACAATGGAATAAAAAGTGAATCTACAACCATGGGGTAATTGGGCGAGTGTGTTTCGGCGTAGTGGGGTATCGGGATCCTTTCGTCCTCTCTCAGATCAAACCGGGAGGGACTTGAGCCTCCATTGATACCAATGGGGCACAGTTTTTTCAAATAATGTAAATACAATCGGCATTTCTGTCGTATCTTACCAGATAATGGCTTTTCAGGGCTCTTTGGCCGTATTATTCCAAAACATGTGTTCGTTTCACTTAATCAGATGATTGAATGTTTTTTATTAAATAATATTTAAGTCCATTTTATTTATAGGGATATGGGATATTGGGAACCACTTTTCCGGATGGGGATATTTGATAATACAAGAGTTAACACTAAAGTCTGTCTCGCCTGCCGGCACCATCAGAAACAATAATTCTTTCTTACTTCCAATATATTTTGAATTTATAAGGATTTTCAGTTTCTGAGATCAAAAGGTCTTTATAGAACTTAAACATTATTAAAATATGCAATAAAAATAACCAAAGTCACTCAACCAAAAAATCAAGGTCAAGGTCAAAAGATGGGGATGCATTTGTGCTAAGCTACGACTTGGGCATGTCTATATCAAGTTTCATCAACCTAGGACTTATAGTTCTCGAGATGTGGAGGTGCTCGCAAAACCTTACCATTGCTATTATATGTATTAAAAATTGTCAAAATCACTCAACCGGAAAATCAAAGTCAAGGTCAAAAGATGAGGATACAACTGTGCTAAGCCACCACTGGGGCATAAGCATACCAAATTCCACCAACCTAGGACCTATAGTTTTTGGATATGGAGTGCTTGCTCTTGTACTACTTTAGGTGCTTGTACCTTTGAGAATGGACTATGTACTTGGAAGAATGTGCAGAGACAGTGCTCATAAAATCTTACCCAAGAAGTTAACGCCACCACCGCCGTCGCTTGCAGGTGAAACAAAAACCAACACACTATAGAATAGATATCGAGAAGCAAACTGCAAACAGTTTTGTATTCATTTTATTTGTATTATAAGCCGATAAATATGTGCCAGTCGTTTAGTCAGACTCCTCGTCCGAGGAAATACCCAATGAGCGAAGAACTTTTGGCATTTTTTGGTGATGAATTCGTTGTAGGCCAGCTGGTTTTCCCGGACCAACACCATTAAGGGACGTTTTCTCTTCTTTGCTTGTCCCGTGACATTTGCTGGTCCAAGTCTTGGTTCAATATTATCTGGTTGAGCAGGTTGTCTAGGCGCCGCGGGAGCAAGGTCGGTTTGTTGAGGAGGTTGAATAGGCACAGGAGCAGGACCGGCTGGTTGATGTTGCCTTAATAGATGGCAAAATATAGCAATAGATGGGACATCGACAGAGATTTATCGCCCTAACAATGAGCCACAAGAATTGTATTACTCTGGCCATAGAAATTTTCATGCCATACACACTCAGGTCGTAATCGACAACATGGACAATGAGGGTTTCATTTGTTATGCTGAATCGGTGTTTCTTGGTTATCAAAATGATGCGCAGCAATTCGCAATGGTGAAACAAATCAGAAGTAAGGGACCCCTATATTTTCCTCTTGGTAGTTATCTGATGGCTTATGAAATTCACCCAAACGGTCATCCAGTCCTAACATCCTTTGCAGCTCAACAAATCCAAAGGAAACCAGATCATCAAAAAAGGAAATGTAGAAAGTTTAATCGACGCCTGTCTCAATATAGGATTAAGGTGGAACATGTTATAGGGGACTTCAAAGAGTATAGGGTTATGGGCACTCTTTGGAGACATCCGCGGCCAAAACAAGTTGACATAGTAGACACATGCGCTGCTCTAGTAAATAGAAGGAAAATAAGGTTTTAATTTAATTTGTATAAAATTAATTCTTGAGAACTCTGACTTAGTTTTTTGGGAAGGTTGAATTAGCAGCACACAAAGTTGACGAGACACTGAGAGGATAAATGTGTAACAATTTTAGATATATACTTATCAACGATTTAATAGGTGGGAAAAACATGAAAAAAATGTTGTTTATACATTCTTTTTATGATTTTGCAATCAAAATAAATGAATATGGTATTTCAAAATAAACCAGTTAATACTAAAAAATATTTACTTTTTAGATAATGAGATTTGGACACAACTTCAGCAACAAATCATTCCTTTCACAATGGAAATGTTAAGGCAGCCACCGGAATGGCTTCTCCGCCACCTTTTAAAATTTATACATGTATAGCAATAATAATTAAGTTGGTAAATTGTTTATTATAGTGACATGAATGTTTAGTAATTACAAATTCCATTTTTGTAACATTGACAAATTATATACCCCGGCTAATTAGACTTAGAAAACATAAACAGCAATAAAACCTTTTACTGACGTCACAAAGTAAATGTATAATAAAAAACAAGTACTAAAAATACCCGTTATAATCCTATTTCTTTTACATTTAAATTACTTCTCAACTTATAGTTTGTTTAAACATCCTTTGAGAATTTCCCTTTTATTTTAATCAAGATGTCTTTGTCGATCTTAGGTATAGACAGTTATTGAAAATATCTAATATCTGCTAGTTCTGGTTGCGGCATCACCCATAGGTACCCCTAGCTTTTATGGGTACATTTGACCGTCAAAGGTAAACTCATTGTAGGATTAATTGTATAAGCTCATTGATAGGTGGAATTTAACAAGGATATATGCTTGTATCAATATCTTTGATTGCTCTTTCAACAGCTTGGATAATTTCTAGTTTGTCAAAATTGGTATACATGTTACTAGCATCAAATACGTTTTAATTTAATCTCAATTTTTCATTTTTTCTGATAAAGTGCTTTGTGTCTCTGAAATAAGTCTATTGTTTCTGCAAAAAGGGCAATAAGATTTTGTCAATAATGTGCCTATAGATTGTGCAAGGGTGTCCCACATAATGATGTTATGGGTCTACCTGGAATACTGTGCTCAAAGCTCGATTCATTTCTAGTTTATAAGATTTTCAAAATGTCTGTTGGAATCTTATGTACTTTAGGTAATAGGAAAAAATGTTTACTTACCAATTTATTGTTACATAGATTCTGTGTTAAGTACTTCAATGTGATTTCATCTATTTGCTTATTTGTTAACCATTTTGTAACCACTTCTTTTACCTTTAGGCTTACGTATTCTATATTTGATTTTTTCAATTTCTTCATAGTATACATTGTTTTGTAATTGTCTTTAACCTTCCTTTATATAATGCTTGACATCAAAAAGCACAGTGTTGAATTCGTGTCTGCCTTTCCTTATTGTCAGGCCCTCGGGCCTGACATATACGGTTGTAACCATGCTTTTAATCTGGGCACATCTCAAAAATCTATGAATTACTAGCTGACTGTTATTATGTCCCCGACCACGAAGTGTCGTCGGGGACATATTGTTTTTACTCCGTTTCTTATTTTTCTTATTATGTCTCCCAAACGAAAGTTTGGAGACATATTGTTTTTACTCCGTTTCTTATTATTATTTTTATGTCTCCCAAATACAAATGACAACAAAGTTCCAGACAATAAATTTTGCTACGCCTGACGCGCGTTTCGTCTATTCAAGACTCATCAGAGGCGCTCTACCAAAAATATTGAAAATGCCAAACACTGTATGAATATGAAGAGCATAGAACAGTATAACCAAAAATGCCAAACTGGGGAACCAAATTATTACTAAGATATTCAACCTATGTCTGGGGTAGGAAGAACCTTAGGGTTTAAACAATTTTGAAATTTAGACGGATAATTTAAAGCTTTGATGTATTCTCCAACTCAAAAGTGTTGGTGCCGGAGCGGGCTAACCTCGGGGAATTTAAACTCCACCAGCAGTGCTTAACTTCACGTGTGTTCGAAATACAAATGACAACAAAGTTCCAGACAATAAATTTTGCTACGCCTGACGCGCGTTTCGTCTATTCAAGACTCATCAGAGGCGCTCTACCAAAAATATTGAAAATGCCAAACGAAAGTTTGGAGACATATTGTTTTTACTCCGTTTCTTATTATGTCTCCCAAACGAAAGTTTGGAGACATATTGTTTTTACTCCGTTTCTTATTATGTCTCCCAAACGAAAGTTTGGAGACATATTGTTTTTACTCTGTTTCTTATTATTATTATTATTATGGCTCCCAAACGAAGTTTGTGGAGACATATTGTTTTTGCTCGGTTTCTTATTATTATTATGTCACTCCACATCGTGGATGTGACATGTTGTTATTCTACGTTTCTTCTTATTATGTCACTCCACATCGTGGATGTGACATGTTGTTATTCTACGTTTCTTCTTATTATTATTATTAAGTCGCCCAAAACAAAGTTTGGGAGACATATTGTTTTTGCACCGTTTCTTATTATTATTTTTCTTTTTTTTATTTTTTTTTCTTCCTTAATAGTGAACTTGTCCGACGTTTGTGGGAAAACGCTTTAACCAATCAAGATGAAACTTAATGGAGATGGTAGGGGGTCACTTAAAGGTGTGCAATCCACTTTTGAAATTTTCAAGATGGCCGCCATTTTCAAAATGGCCGCCGTTTAAGATTTTTGGCCGTCTCTCAGATCTCAGAGATGAGTGGAGGTATTTTGATGAAAATTGGTACACTGATAGAGTGATCCATCCTGAGAAATTTGGCGAAAAAAAATTTGATGCGAACGCCGCCATTTTAAAATGGCGGCCGTTTTACCACACCTGCCCCCAAAAACGTCAACTTTGTCCGATTTCAATGAAATTTGATTTCTAGACTTATTTTGATGCACTGATTTGAATGGAATACTATCCAAGGCGATTTTGGGCGACTTCTGTGTTGGCATCCCAACACAATCAGCACTAGTTATGTCACTCCACATGGTGGATGTGACATGTTGTTATTCTACGTTTCTTCTTATTATTATGTCACTCCACATCGTGGATGTGACATGTTGTTATTCTACGTTTCTTCTTCTTCTTATTATTATTAAGTCCCCCAAACAAAGTTTGGGGACTTATTGTTTTTGCACCGTTTCTTATTCTTATTATTCTTCTTCCGTTTCTTCCACTTAGTCGTGAACTTGTCCGGAGACCCCAGAGAAAACAACTCCACATATCAATATGAAACTTGGCAGGATGATAGATTGTAAAGAAAGGAAGCTTCGTTGACAATTGGAATTTTGAAAATGGCCGCCGTTTCCATGGAAACAGGAAAATGACTAAATATTGGACATTGCAATATGTCGATAACCTAGGTGCGCAGGGTTCTGAAATTTTGTAGGTTGATAGAGCAAAACATTCTCTTCAATTATATGAAGAAAAATTTTGAAGCGATATTTACGGTTTTCGAGATATAAATAAAAATGTGTTTTGAAGGGAGGTAATCGGGTCAAAATTTTCAAAGTGCTCCGATTTACATGAAAATTGATATTTAAGGGTTTTTTGATATGCTTAAGAGAATAGTGGCAAATACGGGTTGTTTGGGGGACTTTGTGACTTGCTTGCAATCACAGTTAATACTTGTTATTATTATTATTATTCCAATGAATTTTGTCCAAGCGTTTTTGAGAAAACTACCGGACCAAAAGACTTGAAATTTTAAATGCACGTAGACTTTAGTTTGAATTCATTCCTGAAACTTTTTTTTCAAAATCAAAGCAGCCATTTTTAAATTATATCGATTTTAAAATTTTAAAATTCCCATAGGTTTAACATTGGCTGGCAGAAAGCCAAGTTGGTATTGATTTTCTCAGTTAACATTCGTCGTCTGCTACAGGTAAATAATGAGTTTTGTCCAAAGCTTTTTAAGAAAACCACTTGATTAAATGTTTTGAAATTTTAAGTATGCTTAGACTATAATGTAAAGTTTTATCAATTTTTTTTTAAGTTGATCGAAGCAGGCATTTTTAAATTATCGCCAATTAAAGATTTTCTGTTTTCCCCATAGGATTAACATTGACTGGCAAAGTGCCAAGTTAGTATTGATTTTCTGTCAAGATAGCATCATATCTATTTATAAACATATCATTAGGATGACTCATGGAAAATTTTGTTAAGACAAAGGTTAAGGTCATGATGACAAATTGTAGGTTTATTGAAAGGTTTAAAATTGACTGAAAACATACTAGGTTTGTATTGATTTTCTGTCAACATGTGTCATCCTGATACAATTATTTCTATTAATAAACTTATCATTGAGTAATACAAAGGTAAAGGTCATGATGACATATTGTAATTTATAAAGACAATTTTGTATTGATTTTCTGTCAACATGCAGTAATTTCTATTTAGGTAAAGGTCATGATGACATAATATAATCCATTGAAGAGCTTATAAAACTTTTAAAGTCCCTTAGGTTAAATATGACAAGTTTGTATTGATTTTCTGTCAACATGTGTCATCCTGCTGCAGTAATTTCTATTAATATACCATTAATTGAGTAATTCCTATTTATAAATCTATCATAATGATGACTCCTGGAAAATATTTGCTTGAACATAGGTAAAGGTCATGATGACATATTGTTATTCAAAGAGCTTATAACATGTACTTAATAAACTTCACACACAAAGTGGAGTGACATCTGCTATTTCTTGAAATGGCATTTAAATCTAGTTATTATTCTGATTTTTCCAATGAAATTTGTCCAGAGTAATGTGAGAAAACTACTTGACCAAAAGACTTGAAATTTTAAATGCACCTAGACTTTAGTTTGAATTTATATCTAAAACTTTTTTTTTCAAAATCAAAGCAGCCATTTTTAAATTATAGCGATTTTAAAATTTAAAAATTCCCATAGGTTTAACATTGGCTGGCAGAAAGCCAAGTTGGTATTGATTTTCTCAGTGAACATGCGTCGTCTGCTACAGGTAAATAATGAGTTTTGTCCAAAGCTTTTTGATAAAACCACTGGATTAAATGTTTCAAAATTTATAGTATGCTTAGACTATAATTTAAAGTTTTATCAATTTTTTTTTCTAGTGGATCGAAGCAGGCATTTTCAAATTATCGCCAATTTAAGATTTTCTGTTTTCCCCATAGGTTTAACATTAACTGGCAACATGCCAAGTTAGTATTGATTTTCTGTCAAGATGCTAGAGTCATTTCTATTTTTAAACATATCATTATGATGACTCATGGAAAATTTTGATAGGACAAAGATAAAGGTCATGATGACATATTGTAATTTATAAAGACATGTTTGTATTGATTTACTGTCAATATGTGTCATTTCTATTTATAAACATCATTAGGATGACTCATGGACAATTTTTTTAGGACAAAAAGTAAAGGTCATGATGACATTATGTAATTCATTAAAGAGCTTATAAAATTATTAACATGACAAGTTTGTATTGATTTTCTGTCAACATGTGTCATCCTGCTGCAATAATTTCTATCTATAGACCTTTCATTGAGTAATTTTTAATTATAAATCTTGTGAAAAAATTTTGCTTGAACAAAGGTAAATGTCATGGTGACATATAATAATTCAATGAGCTTATAACATGTACTTGATAAACTTTACACACAAAATGGAGTGACATGTGCTATTTCTTGAAATGGCATTTATATCTAGTTATTATTATTATTATTATTCCAATGATTTTGTCCGAGCGTTTTTGAGAAAACTACCGGACCAAAAGACTTGAAATTTTAAATGCACTTAGACTTTAGTTTCAATTCGTTCCTGAAACTTTTTTTTTCAAAATCAAAGCAGCCATTTTTAAATAATATTGATTTTAAAATTTTAAGATTCCCGTAGGTTTAACATTGGCTGGCAGAAAGCCAAGTTGGTATTGATTTTCTCAGTTAACATGCGTCTTCTGCTACAGGTAAATAATGAGTTTTGTCCAAAGCTTTTTAAGAAAACCACTTGATTAAATGTTTTGAAATTTTAAGTATGCTTAGACTATAATTTAAATTTTTATCAATTTTTTTTTAAGTTGATCGAAGCAGGCATTTTCAAATAATCGCCAATTAAAGATTTGCTGTTTTTCCCATAGGTTTAACATTGACTGGCAACATGCCAAGTTAGTATTGATTTTCTGTCAAGATGCTAGAGTCATTTCTATTTATAAACATATCATTGTGATGACTCATGGAAAATTTTGATAGGACAAAGGTAAAGGTCATGATGACATATTGTAATTTATAAAGACAAGTTTGTATAGATTTTCTGTCAATATGTGTCATTTCTATTTATAAATAAATCATTAGGATGACTCATGGACAATTTTGTAAGGACAAAAGTAAAGGTCATGATGACATTATGTAATTCATTGAAGAGCTTATAAAACTATTGACATGACAAGTTTGTATTGATTTTCTGTCAAGATGCCTGACCTGCTAGCATCATTTCTATTTATAAACATATCATAATGATGACTCATGGAAAATTTTGCTTGAACAAAGGTAAAGGTCATGGTGACATATAGTAATTCAAAGAGCTTATTACATGTACTTAATAAACTTCACACACAAAGTGGAGTGACATTTGCTATTTCTTGAAATGGCATTTAAATCTAGTTATTATTATTAAGTCGCCCAAAACAAAGTTTGGGAGACTTATTGTTTTTGCACCGTTTCTTATTATGTCCCCGAACACGAAGTGTCGGGGACATATTGTTTTTGCTCGGTTTCTTATAATTATTATTATTAAGTCGCCCAAAACAAAGTTTTGGCGAATTATTGTTTTTACCCCGTTTCTTATTATTATTCTTATTATTATTATTCCTCTTATCCATGAATTTTTCCGAAAGGATTGCTCGTAAGTGCTTTGAAGGAGGTCTATGAAACTTGGCAGGGTGATAGAACAGGAAAAGGAAATATGCAACGTAAGGTTTAAAAATTCAAAATGGCCGCCGTTTCAAAATGGCTGCCGTTCTAAAAATAGTAACAACGACTAATACTTATCGGAATGTTTTGAAAATGGGTTATAAGGGTAAATGGGGTATCCTGAGCTCAAATGTGAAATCAGATTTAAGATTCGACTTACAGTTTTTATTTGGCCGCCATTTTTATACCCCCGCCCCTTATGAAAAATCGATAATTTTGTCCGGATAACTAGTCTGAGATACTTCGACCAAAGGTAATGAAACTTTGCACAGTTGTTAACCTTCATTTGAAGTTTTGCAGGAAGTTTTCAGAATGTTCAAAATGGCCATCGTTTCAAAATGGCGGCCCGTTACTAAAAATAGACCAAAAAATTAAAGTGTTTCTGATCGTCCTGAAAATGAGTTATCTGGGTAAATTGGGTACGCTGAGTTTAATGGTGCAATCAGAATTTTGATCCGACTTCTGGTTTAAAAATGGCGGCCATTTTTACTACACTCCCGCCCAGTTAAAATGTGAACTTTGGCCGATTTCAACGAAATTTGATTTCTAGGTATATTGTCATATACCGATTTGAATCGAATACTATCCATGGTGATTTTGGGCGACTTCTGTGTTGGCATCCCAACACAATTATACCTAGTTATGTCCCCGAACACGAAGTGTCGGGGACATATTGTTTTTGCTCGGTTTCTTATTATTATTATTATTATTATTATTATTTTTCTCGGTATTCTGGATCGTGAACTTGTCCACCTCATTTTTTCGACATCTTTTAAGGTAGGAAGCTGACAATTCATAAATCAAGAGTATGGAACGGGAGATTGTGCTTTTTGTATTTTTCGCCGAAATCGAACGACCCCATATAGGTAAAAAAAGGGCCTCAAAATGGCTCCTCGAAACCAAAGTTGAATTTTTCCTGGCATTTCTGATCCGGCAGGGGTATGAAAAATTCCCTAATAGGTTAAGTTCGGATATACAATACCTTTCATTTAAAAAAAAAATTTTGAAAATCGGACTTACCGTTTTCAAAATTTTGCAAAAAATCGAAAATTATTTTTTTGTAAGATTGAGTTATCTTTCTTTGTACCATATATTTTAAGATATTAATGAAAAAAATTCTCAACTTTGTTATTTCTTAATGAAAATTGGTTTACAAGGTAATAGTGGTATGCCGAGTTCAATTTTGGAATCAAAATTTTTTTGGGGGCGGCCATTTTAAAAATGGCCGCCATTTCCCGCCAAAATTAAAATTACTCCCATTTTAATGAAAATTGGTATGTAAGGAAATTGTGGTATGGCGAGTTGATTTTTGACATCAAAATTTTTTTATCGTCGGCCATTTTCAAAATGGCCGCCGTTTCCCGCCAAAATTAAATTTAATCAGATTTTAACGAAAATTGGTATATAAGGTAATATATGTATGGTGAGTTGATTTTTGACATCGAAATATTTTTATTGTCGGCCATTTTAAAAATGGCCGCCGTTTCCCGCCAAAATTAAACTTACTCCTATTTTGATGAAAATTGGATAAATTAAGTTATCTCAAATGCCAAGAGACATTGACAAAGAGGGGTACGTGAGGGGACATTTTTGTGACTCGCTTGCGATCACAATTAGAACTAGTTATTATTATTTTTCTCGGTATTCTGGACCGTGAACTTGTCCACCTCATTTTTTCGACATCTTTTAAGGTAGGAAGCTGAATCTTCATAAATCAAGAGTATGGAATGGGAGATTGTGCTTTTTGTATTTTTCGTCGAAATCGAACGACCCCTTATAGGTAAAAAAAGGGCCTCAAAATGGCTCCTCGAAACCGAAGTTGAATTTTTACCTGGCATTTCTGATCCGGCAGGGGTAGGTCAAATTCCTTTATGGGGTAAGTGTAGACTTTCAATACCTTTCATTTAAAAAAAAAATTTTGAAAATCGGACTTACGGTTTTCAAAATTTTGCAAAAAATCGAAATTAATTTTTTTTGTCATATTGAGTTATCTTTCTTTGTACTCTGTATAATGTAATAGTAATGTAAAAATTCTCAATTTTATTATTTCTTATTGAAAATTGGTTTACAATGTAATAGTGGTATGCCGAGTTCATTTTTGGTATAGAAAATTTTTTTGGCGGCCATTTTCAAAATGGCGGCTAAAATTTCCCGCCAAAATTTAAACTTGCTCCGATTTTGATGAAAATTGGTATATAAGGTAATAATGGTATTGCGAGATGATTTTTGACATCAAAATTTTTTTATCGTCAGCCATTTTCAAAATGGCCGCCTTTTCCCGCCAAAATTAAAGTTACTCCGATTTTGACGAAAATTGGTATATAAAGTAATAGTGGTATGGCGAGTTGATTTTTGACATAAATTTTTTGTTATTGTCTGCCATTTTCAAAATGGCCGCCGTTTCCCGCCAAAATTAAAGTTAATGACAAATTTTCAAGACGATCCGATAAAAAAAAATTTTCCGCCCACTTTTTTCGATGGCCGCCATTTTGAAACGGCGGCCATCTTGAAATGATTTGATGAAAATTGGTATATAAGGTAATAGTGCTATGGCGAGTTGATTTTTGACATCGAAAATTTTATTTCATCGACCATTTTCAAAATGGCCGACGTTTCCCGCCAAAAATCAAAGTTACTCCGATTTTAATGAAAATTGGTATATAAGGTTATTGTGGTATGGCGAGTTTATTTTTGACATCAAAATTTTTTTATCGTTGGCCAATTTCAAAATGGCCGCCGTTTCCTGCCTAAATTAAACTTACTCCGATCTTGATGAAAATTGGTATATGAGGTATTCTCAAAAGCCCAAACACATATTGACAAAGAGGGGTACGTGAGGGGACATGTATGTGACTCGCTTGCGATCACAATTAGAACTAGTTATTATTATTAAGTCCCCCAAACAACGTTTGGGGACTTATTGTTTTTGCACCGTTTCTTATTATTATTATTCTTCTTCCGATTCTTCCGCTTAGTCGTGAACTTGTCCGGAGATCCTAGCAAAAAACGACTCAACATATCAAAATGAAACTTGGCAGGATGAAAGATTGGCATGA
The DNA here is from genome assembly GCA_963971305.1 of Arcuatula senhousia. Taxonomy (NCBI): domain Eukaryota; kingdom Metazoa; phylum Mollusca; class Bivalvia; order Mytilida; family Mytilidae; genus Arcuatula; species Arcuatula senhousia. The sequence continues at coordinate 44,191,581 of OZ020304.1, read as the reverse complement.
AAGGAAGCCTTGTCGATAATCGGAATTTTCAAAATGGCCGCCGCATCCGAGAAAATGCGGAAAGGTCATTATATAGGACATTGAGGATATCTCTGTAACCTAGGTGCCTAGGACTTTGTAACTTGGTATGATTATAGAGCTTGATGAGTACTACAAAAGTACGAAAAAAAATTCTGAAGCGGTATTTACGGTTTCCGCGCTATTTGCTATTTTGTGATTTTTTTGGGGCCAAAATGTGGTATTTTTACAAAGTGCTTAGATTTAAATGAAAATTGATACAGAGGGGTTTTATTGGATAACAAACTTAGGCGTGTTGTTTAAATTTTCAAAAAGTGGCCATTTTGACCGTTTTTTCCCGAGAAAATACGGAAAGGTCATTATATAGGACATTGAGGATATCTCTGTAACCTAGGTGCCTAGGACTTTGTAACTTGGTATGATTATAGAGCTTGATGAGTACTACAAAAATACGAAAAAAAATTCTGAAGCGGTATTTACCGGTACGCTTTCCGCGCTATTTGCGATTTTGTGATTTTTTGGGGCCAAAATGTGGTATTTTTACAAAGTGCTTAGATTTGAATGAAAATTGATACAGAGGGGTTTTATTCGATAACAGACTTAGGCGTGATGTTTAAATTTTCAAAAAGTGGCCATTTTGACCGTTTCCGAGTTAATGCATAAAGGTCATTATATTTTTGGGTTTTTATGGACAGAATTTTATGTTGTAATTGGAAACAAAAATTGAAGTACCTATTAAGCAATTGGAAACAAAAATTGAAGTACCCATTTAGCAATTGGAAACAAAAATTGAAGTACCCATTTAGTTTTCAGTGCAATAAGGAAATGTTTATTCATTCAAATGTTTAGCTATGGAGTACATGCTATTAATTTATTGCCTTTTTTTGTGCCATTCGATTTTTTCACCACAGATTTCAGAAAACCACCCATCTGTAAGTATAATATTAAGAATACAAGCATGATGTAAGTCACCCATCTGTAAGTATAATATTAAGAATACAAGCATGATGTAAGTCACCCATCTGTAAGTATAATATTAAGAATACAAGCATGATGTAAGTATATAAAGAATACTAGCATGATGAAAGCTATCTTTTTGAAAAAATAATGTTTAATTGGTTGTATGAAATTAAGTATGAAATCAAGTGTTCAAATGTTTAGAAATTGTTTTGACAATAATAGCAATAATTTCCCAATGAAGAATAACTGAGGGAATTAATATGCTCTTTGTATTTCCAATACAAATTGAAGCAATTTAAATACAAATTAAAACATTTTTTTTGCTGACGCAACAAAAAGTGGGGCCTGGGGTATTATGTTATACCAATGACCGTCAAACTTAAGTTTTATTCCTGTCATTCAGTATACCAATGACCATCAAACTTAAGTTTTATTCCTGTCATTCAGTACATATGTCCATCTATATTTTTTTTTATGCTTGCAGTCACTGGATATAGTCCAACATAATAGTAATATCTGTCTTCAGGTTTAGCATTGACTTCCTGTTATAAAAAGTTGGTGTTTCCTTACTTTTGTCTTGCCAGCAAAGCAAAGCGAAACATAAGTATGGCTTTACGGGTGATGGTGGGATCTTCATATCTCGACAACTATAAGTGCTAGGTGGTTAAAACTTGGTATACATATGCCCTAGTAGTAGTAAAGCATATATGCACCCCATCTTTTTACCTTGACCTTGATTTTCTGGTTGAATGATTTTGACAATTATTAAATATTTAAAGGATAATTTTCTTTTCAACACAGAACCATTGATACTGATAGGGCCTGCTTGCAAGACATTATGTTGTGTCAAAGAAGCAAAGGAACACCAATGGGACATTCGAGTGTCAAAAGTCCAATAGGCCAACGACAAAACTGGTTAACATTAGCAAGAACAGCACAAGGAAACACAACACAAAATCAACCGAACAGATATCAACAACGCGAACTCAAGTTATAACAAGAGTCAGCAGAACTGAAGTGCTCCGGAAGAGTAAGCGTTTCCTGCCTGCTATAACACACCCGTCAACTCTTGTTCAGATGGTCAATTATCTAGGTCAATTATCTAGGCTAGATAACCTTTTACCATAACTATGCGTTCATCACTATAGTGTTGTTGACATTATTTGCCTGCTGTTCCAAGAAATAAGCTTGATACATGTGCAAATCTATAAAGGTTTTGTGCGTAAAAGGTAAATGCATATGAAAATCTTTAATTATGATCTTCAACTTTCAGAGAATGGAGACAGTTCATTCAATGAAGAAAAATCTCAATGATGCTAAAGCCATAGCACTACAAATAGTAGGGGCTCTTTATAACATAAAGAGGAAGGGGTTGGACGAAAAGAGGTTTGATGCAGTAAGTGACATGACAGATCAAATAATTGATCTAATGGACAATGGAGTAAATGATTTAGCAGTATTTGAAACTATTATAAAAGAACAAACAACAACAAGGAATGAAAATGATTCTTTGCAACAGCAAGCGAAAAATTTGAGAAGAAAGTTTTCTGATGCCAGACTTGATTTGTATAAAAGTGAAGAGGAAAAGAAAAGGTTAAAGCTTGAACTGGAAAGTAGCAACCAATTATGGTCCACCATATCATTTGATGAACATGATTTTGACTCATCTACCCCAGCAGATGTTGAACAGACAGAAGAAGAAACAAATGACAAGAAGAAAGAAGAGGAAACAAATGTTGAGAAAATAGGAGATCTGGGGACAAGTGTGAAGAAGACAGAAAAGGAAACAAATGATGAGAAGGAAGAAGAGGAAACACATGTTGATAGAACAGGATATGTGGAGAAGAAGGAATAATTTCTTTTATTTATAGGACCAATGGAAGAAACAAATAAAACAGGAGTTTTACAGGAGTTTTAAGACATTAAATTATTGTGGTTTTTTTGCATTGGTTTCCTATAACATATGTATGTATTTACCATATTGTTATTGTATGTTATTGTATATTGTATAATAAAGTTTTTTTTGTGTTTTTTTTTTCAGAGAGAAGTTTCCAGTATTATAGCAGATATAGAAATTAAGTGGTCCATGTAAGTCATAAGATCTACCAAAGATATCGTAAAAACCAAACACTATAGGAATATGAAGAGAATAGAACAATAAAACCAAAAACTTTCTAACTAGAATAACAGATAAGTACTAAGATCAACCTATGTCTTGGTAGGAACAAACTTTCAGTTTGAACACACTTTCAGTTTTTGACAATTATGAAATTAAACAGATTATATCAAAGCTTTATTGCGTTCGTCAACACAAAAGTGTTGATGCCAGAGCGGGTGGCTGATATTTTTTTAAATAGATTGTATTAGCAACTCCTGTATCATTGAACCAAATGTCAGCCATCATTGTTTGTTAATTTCATCATTTTAGATAAAGAAGATGGTAAAGAAGAAAAGGTCAGCAGCTGCTATAAGAAAAGCTGATAAATTACGCAAACAGCAAAGCAGATTACAGGTAAAACTCTTTTGAGAATCATCTTCATAGATGGGCAATAAATATTCAAATTTTCCTCTCTATTCAACATAAAAAAGAATCAGAATAGAATTACTGTGAATCATATCTAAAACAAATAGACGATATTGAGATCTGGAATAAGTGTACGTGACGTAACTAATAATCCATCTAACCCTAACTCAATTTTCATATACCTCTTCTTATTTCTCTCTCATAGTTACCTGTAAAAACCAATTACCTGTATAATCTATACAAAGTAATTTGGTTTAGTCCAATGATACCACTACAACATCATTTGATTCCACCACGTACAACATCAGTAAGGTTTATACATATAAAAACAAGGCAACCAGTACCAAGTAGTGTAAATCAATAGACAATTACAAGACAAGCATCCCTCAGCAAAAACTAACTTTAACAGGTGATAAATTTGTATTCTGGATGCCCCTTTGTTCAAATCCATAACTGTATATTAATATTTTTAAAATATTTTGTATTAAAAGTGTTCAATTTTTAAATTCCAGATTGTGGAATCCTTCAAATTTGTCTCACCTGATAGCACTTGGAGAAACCAGCAACTTCATAACTTATTTATACCTCACCAGTTCACTGATACAGCTGAAAATAACCAACAAATTAACATACCATTAACACCACCAAAGGCTGTACGTAGAATAACAGGCGATGGAAATTGTTTGTTCCGTGCACTTTCATATGCTTTAAGCGAGTCAGAAGACTATCATATGGAAATTAGGACAGCTATTTGTAATTTCATGAGACTTGTGCCAGACGATATCAAATATTTGTTGCCGAATAGTGCCAATGGAAATGTGCACCAATATTTAGCCACTTCTCAGATGGAATGTCCAGGAGTATGGGGGACTGAAGTTGAAATACTAACAGCAGCAGTAGTTCTACAGGCAAATATTTATGTGTATTCACAGACAGGTGTACACTGGAGGTGGATCAAGCATTCCCCAATGAATAGTGACAATGAATATGGAATTTACTTATACCATAAAGATGGGAATCATTTTGAGGTTGTTGTTGCTGTTGAAAATTCAGCCATTCCATCAAATCTACCTGTGAATCTGTATTACAATCCTCATGATGATAGCATGAAGAACTATAGAAATAGGAAAGCTGAATCTGCTAAAAAGGTAATGAATAAAAAGTGTAAACTTGATAAGGATTATAGAGCACAGAAATCTAATTCTGAAAAAAACAGATATGCTAATGATCCATCATTTTCTGATAGGAAAAAACAAAATGCCAAGATTCAATATTCAAACCCATCTGTTTCAGCTAAAAAAAAAGGACACGCAAGAAGTTATATTCAGATCCAACAATTGCTGCAAAATTGAAACAATTATCAAGAGATTCTTATTTAGCTAATGCAGAAAAGAAAAAGAGACAATCAAGAGATTCCTATTTAGCTAATGCAGAAAAGAAAAAGAGACAATCAAGAGACAGATACCATAGTAATGTTGGTTATAGATCAAAGAAAAAGCAGGCATCTGTTTTGAGGTACTGTGCCAACACTGTCTTTAGAAATAAATTGAAAATACTTTCAAGACAAAAGTATAAGAGCTTCCCTGCATTTAGAGAAAAGATAAAGGCAAATAGCAAAAACAAATATCAGAGATTTTCTGTGTTTAGAAACAATGTCAAAGCTGCATCAATAAAGAAGTATGCAACATGTCCACTCTTTCGACTGGTATTGAAAAAATCTCTACAGACTAAGTATCATAACAGTGCTGAAATACAAGAACAGAAAAAAGATCGTGTAAAAGAATCAAGGAAATTGATTCACCAATCAGTACGAACTTTTAAAAGGACTATTGGTAAATCACCAAAGTATGTATGTAGAGTGTGTGTTCGACTCCTTTACAGAAAACAAGTAAAGAAGTATGTGGGGAAACGTTATTATAAATCAAATACAAAACAATTGAAGGAAACAGCAGAGAAATGTTTCACTGACACTTTCTCACATGTATGTGATAACATGTGTACCAAGAGTTGCTGGATGAAGTTATTGGAAAAGGATAAAAATTGGATTTGCCATACATGCGACAGACACCTGCGGAAAGGAAATATGCCACCACAGGCATTGGCTAACAACCTTTTTCTGTCTAAAGTTCCAGAACTATTGGCACATCTAAATGTTCTTGAAAGACAACTAGTTTCACTCAGAATTCCTTTCATGAAGATGCTTTCCCTACCACGTGGTGGACAGAAAGGAGTGAAAGGGCCAGTTGTGAATGTACCTTCTGATATCAGTTCTGTTACAAGTTCATTACCTAGAAATATACACGAGGCACAACTTGTCAAGGTCAAATTGAAACGTAAGACTTCCTACAAAGGTCATTATACCTTCAAATGGATTAATCTTGTCAGTGTTGTAAATGCAATCAAATATTTAAAAGATCACAACATATGGTATCAGAATGTCAGCATACATGAATCATGGCTACAGGATAATGATGATAGAGATTTAATTCAGAGAGATCAGGATTTAAATGATATCAGTGACAATGAATCCATCGAACAACATCTGCTTGACATTTCAAGTGATTCAGATATGAAGTCAACAGAAGAGTCGGAGGCTGAAAATGATTCAGATAAAGAATCAGTTGAAGGATCTGATATAACCGATGCTCAGAATAGTATCCCAGTAGAGTCATGTTTTCAACCAATTGATATGGGACAGGAGATACTTGATTCCAGCAAGACTCTCTGTATAGCTCCTGCAGAGAATCAGACACCCCAGAACATATTTCTTGAAGATGGGTCAGAGGCAATGGCATTTCCCACCCTTCTGCCAGATGGTCACTTTGGACTGTTCGAAAAAAGAGAAATTAAACTTTCACCATCTAAGTACTTTAATGCCAGATTGTTCTCAGCAGATTCTCGTTTTGCCAGTAACAAGGAATACTTATTCTTTGCCCAATACGTAACTGAGATCAAGAGAGTATCTTCAAATATATCATTGGCTTTAAGGCAAGGGAAACAAACTACAGATGATGGCCAACCTGTCACAGCATCAATGTTAATGGAATCTGATCGTGTTCAAAACATCCTGAAGTCAGATGTTGGATTTAGGTTCCTTCAACCCATACGGGGAACTCCCCCCTACTGGCAGCGTACCATGAAGGACCTGTATGCCATGATCCATCAAATTGGCATTCCTACTTGGTTCGTGACATTTTCTGCCGCTGAAACAAGATGGCCTGATGTTATGGAAACACTCTTGTTTTTGAACAATGATGATAGACAGCCTGCAGATCTTGATTGGCAAGAAAAGTGTTCATTGATAGCTGACAATCCTGTGATTTGTGCTCGGATGTTTGATCACCGTGTTAAAGCTTTGTTTTCTGATCTGATAATGTCTCCATCATGTCCAATAGGCCAAGTCATCGATTATTTTTATCGTACAGAGTTTCAACAACGAGGATCACCACACATACACTGCCTTTTCTGGATAAAAGATGCACCCAAGCTTGGCGAAGATAGTGATGAGGATGTGTGCAGGTTTATAGATCAATATATTAGCTGCAGAATGCCAGACAAGGATCTTGATCCAGAGCTATTTGACATCATCTCTGTTGTTCAAATTCATAGCAAGTCACATACTAAATCATGCACTAAGTATAACAGTACTTGTCGGTTTAACTTCCCTAGACCGCCAATCCGCAAAACTTTCATTGCTAGAGCTGAATCAGATGAGGGAGATGACAAAACTATAAAAAAGCCTTCTACAGCTGCTGAGTTGGATCAACTGTCAAAGGCAGCCAGTAGAGATGCAAAGCAAATTCTGAGAGAAATTTGGATTTTAGTGTCAAGTGCAGAGGATACCAATATGTCTATGACTGAAATTCTTCAATTGGTCAATGTATCTTATGCAGAATTTAAACAATGTCTCAAAGATGTTGCTAAGCGCAATACTGTCCACAACCAACGACAGTTATCTGACATATGGGTTAACAACTACAACGAGCATTTATCTCGGGCATGGAATGCCAATATCGACATTCAGTTTGTCACCGATGCATATGCTTGTGTTGCATATATTTTATCTTATATTAGTAAGGCAGAGACAGAAATGGGGGACTTATTGCAGAACGCAAAGAATGAAGCAGCAGAGGGAAATGCAGATGCAGCATCAGCACTAAAGAAGATAGCAAGTGTATACATGCATAATAGAGAGGTTTCAGCTCAAGAGGCTATATATCGTGTTTGTGGCCTACACTTAAAACAATGTACAAGAGAGGTTATGTTTATTCCCGCAGGAAGCAACATCTTTCGAATGAGCTTACCGTTAAGTGTTATTAAATCTAGATCAAGACAAGATGCTGAAGATCAAAATATTTGGATGGTTTCCCTACATGAAAAATATTATGCTCGACCACATAATCCTGCATTCGATGATATATCCTTGGCAGAGTTTGTTTCTAGGTATTTTATCATACCTAAGTCTCAGAAACCAAAGTCAACTTCTACATCACCAGTACTTGAGCTTCAGAAAGACCTTGGGTATATAAAGGAAAGAAAACCTGGTAAAGAGGCTGTGATTAGGTATCCTAGGTTTAAGCAAGACAAAAACCCAGAAGATTACTATTTGTCAATGTTGCAACTATTCCTCCCTCATAGAAAGTCCTTCTCAGTTCCTACTGGATCTCATAGCTATGAAGATTTCGTAAAAAATGGTTCTGTTGGCAATCGATCAGTAATCAATATAATTGAGGAGAATAGACACCATTTTGAAATTAATACTGAAGAGTTAGAAAAAGCATGGGAAGATGTACAAGAAGGGAGAATCCAGGAAGAATCATGGGGTTCTGTGGCTGCAGAGGCTGAGGTTGACAGGCTAGAGGCTGAAAGGGAAAAGGAGAATGTCATAATGGATGAATCAGAGATTATACCAGAACTAACAACTGACAATCATCCCGAGAAACAGTATTCTGCCTTTCATTATGAGGCCCCAGAGGTTTCAGAACAAGAGAGACAAGCTTCATTACGCAGTATGAATAATACTCAACAGCAAGTATTTTACAAAATAAGAGATTGGACTTTGCAAGTTCAGAGAAAGGAGAAACCTGAGCCATTTTTTGTATTCTTAACTGGAGGGGCTGGAACAGGAAAATCTCATCTAATTCGATGCTTATATCATGAGACTACCAGAATCCTATCAAATTTTACAGATTCTCCTGATTCTACAACAGTTCTACTAACAGCTCCAACTGGCACTGCGGCATTTAATATTCAAGGGATGACAATTCATTCCGCGTTTGCCATCAATAAAAATGCAGTTTTGCCTTATAAACCATTAGGGGAAAACATACTCAACACACTAAGGTCTAAATTTGGAAATCTAAAGATTCTGATAATTGATGAAATCTCAATGGTGGACCAAAAGATTCTCAGTTACATTCATGGACGTTTGTGTCAAATCAATCATACCAAGCAGCCCTTTGGCAATGTATCTATACTAGCTGTTGGAGACTTTTACCAGCTCCCTCCAGTTAAAGGACTAGCACTATACAAGAGAAGAGAACTAGACTTTTTAGATCTATGGAATGGTCACTTTTCAATTGTTGTTCTTACTGAGATCATGCGCCAGAAAGATGACTGCAAATTTGCTAACATGCTGAATAGGATAAGGACACACATTCGTGGTCAATCACTGATGCAAGAAGACCTTTCAGCTTTAGAAAATGCCTCTAGAATTGAGACACCAGAAGAAGCAACTAATGCCCTACATATTTTTCCAACCAACAAAGAGGTGAACATGCACAATCAAGCTATGATAGGGAAAGTATGTAAATCCATCTATATATCTGTTGCTAAAGATTACTACACAGATGTTCTTACTGGTCGCATGAGACAAAAGGACGAACCATATATTACTTGTTCTGCAGAAGATTTACAAACAGAAGTACAACTTGGCATTGGAGCAAGGATAATGCTTACTCGGAATTTGGATATTGAGGATGGTTTGGTTAATGGTGCATTTGGCTCTGTTGTTGGAATAGATATTGACTCATCTGAACAAGTAGCTGCTGTTTTTGTAAAGTTTGATAATAGCAAATTGGCAGAAAGTGTATGGAAAAACAAGTTGTCTCGAAGCCTTCACTTCTAGGATCAGTAAAGATTAAGTTATTTTCAGATACACTTTGTGGAAGGAAAGTGACAAGAAAACAGTTGCCATTGAAACTAGCTTGGGGGGCAACTATCCACAAAGTTCAGGGGATGACTGTGGAGCAGATTGTGGTTTCACTGAAAAACATATTCCAGCCAGGCATGGCATATGTTGCATTGAGTCGGGCCACATCATTAGCAGGACTCTACATCTTGGATTTCAACCCTGATACAATTTACTGTTCAGAAAACATTACTGAAGCTCTAAATTCAATGCAACCATTTCTTTCAGTGGAACCTCCCGTGCAAGTAGATGCCTTTTTTCTTGTTGTGCATAATACCCAAGGCCTAATTCCACATATAGAAGACATTAAGACTATCAAGCAGTTTCATACAGCTGATGTTATCTGCTTAACAGAGACTTGGCTATTACCGGGACAAACTGTTTCAGCAGCATTATTTCCAGATCATAAGATGTATAATATGCCAAGGTCAGAGGCATTTGAAACGAATCATGATATGTTGAGAAAGATCGCAACAATGGATAGAGGTGGTGTATCTGTATTTGTCAAAAACACTCATCTTCATACAAGGTTTAACTTCAAAGCAAAAAACTTAGAAGCAATCGGAGCAATTGTCAATAATGTAGTTATAGTGACAATTTACAGATCACAGTCATACAATTTGAACTTGTTTATAGAAAATGTTGCTGAGCTTTTGAGAGAGATTGAAGCATTGAATTTGCCAAGTATTGTTGTTGGAGACTTCAACTGTAACATCTTGAAATCTAGTGATAATTCTCTAGTCAGAATGTTTGAAGGGTTTAGATACAAACAACTAGTTACAGTGCCAACAACAGAGGGAGGATCCTGTTTGGATCTAGTTTTTGTGTATGGATTTATGAATGAATGTAATATCTCAATAATTCCTACATTCTATAGCTACCATGATGCCTTAAAGATAGCATTGATTGACAAGCAATAGACACATGATATACATTTTTTATAAAGTGATTAACAATTCTGGAGTATTTCATGACAATTCAGTATGATTTTCTGAAAATTCAGTATGATTTTCTGAAAATTCATTTTAATTTTTCATGTACAAACATAATTAAGGGCTACTGTGTTCATTTAACATATGCGTTGTAATATATGGGTGTTCACACTAAAACCTAGGAGTAAACTACAATCATTTACTCATTGATAAATACACCTATTCATAGTTAATAGTTAAAGATTAGTGATTTTTTAAAAGAATTGCATCTTTGACTCATATTTGCTAGTAAAGTTTTAACTTCTATACAATTTCATCTTTTTCATTTGTAGTCAGCATGGGTTTTCTGTGCTAAACTACAATCATTTACTCATTAATAAATACACCTATACATAGTTAATAGTTAAAGTTTAGTGATTTTTTAAAAGAATTGCATCTTTGACTCATATTTGCTAGTAAAGTTTTAACTTCTATGCAATTTCATCTTTTTCATTTGTAGTCAGCATGGGTTTTCTGTGCTAAACTACAATCATTTACTCATTAATAAATACACCTATCCATAGTTAATAGTTAAAGTTTAGTGATTTTTTAAAAGAATTGCATCTTTGACTCATATTTGCTAGTCAAGTTTTAACTTCTATGCAATTTCATCTTTTTCTTTTGTAGTCAGCATGGGTTTTCTGTGCTAAACTACAATCATTTACTCATAGATCTGTATATACACCTATCCATAGTTAATAGTTAAAGTTTAGTGATTTTTAAAAAGAATTGCATCTTTGACTCATATTTGCTAGTAAAGTTTTAACTTCTATGCAATTTCATCTTTTTCATTTGTAGTCAGCATGGGTTTTCTGTGCTAAACTACAATCATTTACTCATTAATAAATACACCTATCCATAGTTGATAGTTAAAGTTTAGTTATTTTTTAAAAGAATTGCATCTTTGACTCATATTTGCTAATAAAGTTTTAACTTCTATGCAATTTCATCTTTTTCATTTGTAGTCAGCATGGGTTTTCTGTGCTAAACTACAATCATTTACTCATAGATCTGTATATACACCTATTAATAGTTAATAGTTAAAGTTTAGTGATTTTTTTTTTAATTTGCAATTTTGAAGTCAAGTTATAACTTTCTCGTATTTTATAGTCAGTGTTTTTTTTATTAAGTGCACAGTTTTATTGATCAAATATTTCAAAATTTAAACAGGTTTAAGTTCAAGATATTTAATATTCTTAATAACTTCAGTACCGGTGACTGGGAATTGTCCCGCTCGCTGATCTAATTATTTCATGTTCTTGAATTTTATATTTTTTACAGTAAAACTGTGCAATGTACAAATACTGTAAATATCCCTTAATCGCCCTTTCCAATATCCTTTTTGAGTTTTCTCTATGAAAGATATTTCATTTCATCAATTTTTTTTGTAATTTGCAAATTTTATAGGATTATGTCATTTTTATATGCAAATTTTAAAGGAGTATTATATCATTCTCATTTGCAAATTTTATAGGAGTTTTATCATTCTTGTTTGCAAATTTAATAGGAGTTTAATCATTCTCATTTGCAAATTTTATACGAGTTATTTCAAATTTTATAGGACTTGTATCATTCCCATTTACAAATTTTATAGGAGTTTATATTGTATGTTATAATGTTTGTCATTATAGACATACCAAGAGATAGGAGTATTGAAGGTACTTACCATTATCTCTTATAGGGGGAGGTTATGGATGGCTGTAGGGGAGGAGGAGGCCATTTTTTATAGGGATCAATATTAATATAGTTTAGGAGAAGTAAGTGATCTTTAATATGGAGTTATTTATGGAGGAGTGACAGCATGCCTTGTTTGGGAGACATTTTTGTGTTGACTTGGGTTTCTAATGTGCTGAAGAAAAAAGTGACAAATATGGGACGTTTGGGGGACTTTGTGACTTGCTTGCAATCACAGTTAATACTTGTTATTCTTCTGATTCTTTATCGTAAAGTTGTCCTCCCTAATACAAGAAAATGGTTCAAGGAAATTGAATAACACTTGTTGGATTGGATAGTGGGTCACTCAAAGGCGTGTAATCAAGTTTTGAAATTTTCAAGATGGCCGCCGTTTCAAAATGGCGGCCGTCGGAAAAAGTGGGCGGAAAATTTTTTTTCATCGGATCGTCTTGAAAATTGGTCATCTGGGTAAAACGGGTATGCTGAATTCAAATCTGCGACCAGATTTGAAATCCGACTTCCGGTTTCGAAATGGCGGCCATTTTACTACACCCGTCCCCCTTAGAAATGTGAACTTTGTCCGATTTCAATGAAATTTTATTTCTATACATATTTTATTGCACTGAATGGGAAGAAAAAGTATCCAAGGCGATTTTGGGCGACTTGTGTGTTGGCATCCCAACACAAATTATAGCTAGTTATTATTCTTTCTTCCGCCCTAAATTTTTGTCCGGAAGTTTTCTCGTAAACTGTTTATCGAAACATTATGAAATGTTCCCCAAGTATAGACCCTTATGAGAAATTGTGCCTAATGCGTGGGAAATTTTCAAAATGGCTACCGTTTCCATGGCAACGGGGAATGTTCCAGATTTCGGACAATCTTATATCTCTGGAACCTAGGTGGCCAGGACTTTGAAACTTGGTATGATTGTAGAGCATGATGGGTACAACAAAAATACGAAAAAAAAATCGGAAGCGATATTTACGGTTTTTCCGTAAAATGCAAAAATGTGAATTTTCTAGAAATTTCTAAAATTACCAAAAATTAAAGTTTGTCGTATCTTCACGAAAATGGGTCATCTGGGTAAATCAGGTATGCTGAATTCAAATTTGCAATCGGAATTTGGATCCGACTTCCGGTTTTCAAATGGTGGCCATTTTGATTTCTAAAAATAGCCAAAAACTAAAGTTTGTCAAATCTTCTTGAAAATGGGTCATCTGGGTAAATCAGGTATGCTGAGTTCAATGATGCAATCGGAATTTCGATCCGACTTCCGGTTTCCAAATGGCGGCCATTTTGATTTCTAAAAATAGCCAAAAACTAAACTTTGTCGAATCTTCTTGAAAATGGGTCATCTGGGTAAATTAGGTATGCTGAGTTCAATAATGCAATCGGAATTTCGATCCGACTTCCGGTTTCCAAATGGCGGCCATTTTGATTTCTAAAATTAGCCAAAAACTAAAGTTTGTCGAATCTTCTTGAACATGGGTCATCTGGGTAAATCAGGTATGCTGAGTTCAATGATGCAATCGGAATTTCGATCCGACTTCCGGTTTCCAAATGGCGGCCATTTTGATTTCTAAAATTAGCCAAAAACTAAAGTTTGTCGAATCTTCTTGAACATGGGTCATCTGGGTAAATCAGGTATGCTGAGTTCAATGATGCAATCGGAATTTCGATCCGACTTCCGGTTTCCAAATGGCGGCCATTTTGATTTCTAAAAATAGACCGAAAATTTAAGTTAGTCAAAAGTTATCTGGGTAAATCAGGTATGCCGAATTCAATGGTGCACTCAGAATGTAGATTCGACTTCTGGATTTTCTATGGCGGCCATTTTCACTACACTCCCACAGTTGGATTTTAACCATATTTGGTTTCCGTGAAGATATCAGTTGTCGACATGGTGCCGTCGTTTGGGAGCCATTCATGATCTCTGAGATCATATCATCAATATTTATTATTATTATGTCTCCCAAACGAAACCCAAACGAAATAAAAAACTTGCCAAGCAAAGCAGAATAAGCACAACACTTTAAATTTAACATAATTTTAACCTCTTTAGATTACACATATTCATTATTCATATACTGGATTTGAAAATCTCTCCACTTAATTCTCATTGTGCAAGTGTGGCACAATTATATTTTAGGATAAATTTAGATGGCAACACATTGCACATTTAACCGCATCTTCATCGAGAATGTGTGTTTGTTTCAAACCTGTTTTTACCAAAACATTCACATTTTGTGACCCTTTCATTTGTTTTTACTGAAAGTCACAAATTTAAAAGATATTGAATTATCCTAACAAATCAAATATAAGTCAGATAACATGTAACATAAACTATAAGTGAATAAGTATACCGGTAATTGATAAAACGTAAAGTGCACAGAGAGACTCCAGAAGAAAAGTAGAACCCTGTAATACTACCAAAATACACACAAGTCATAAACAGTTGCCCAAGATATTGACCTTTACCAAAGTTTTTGAATGCTAAAAACATTAGATCCTGCAGTCTGAGCTGTATATTTTTGACACACTTTGTAATAGAACAAGAAACAGTAATTTAAACAGAAAATAAACAAGTATTAACTGTGATTGCAAGCAAGTCACAAAGTCCCCCAAACGACCCGTATTTGCCACTATTCTCTTCAGCATGTCAAAAAACCCCTAAATATAATTTTTTATGTAAATCAGAGCACTTTGAAAATTTCGACCCGATTATCCCCCTTGAGAAATCACATTTTTATTTATATCTCAAAAACCGTAAATATCGCTTCAAAATTTTTTTTCATATTATTAAAGAGAATGTTTTGCTCTATCAACCTACAAAATTTCAGAACCCTGCGCACCTAGGTTACCGAGATATTGCAATGTCCAATATTAGTCCATTTTCCTGTTTCCATGGAAACGGCGGCCATTTTCAAAATTCCAATTGTCAACGAGGCTTCCTTTCTTTACAATCTATTATCCTGCCAAGTTTCATATTGATAGGTGGAGTCGTTTTCTCTGGGATCTCCGGACAAGTTCACGACTAAGTGGAAGAATCGGAAGAATAATAATAACTAGTTCTAATTGTGATCGCAAGCGAGTCACAAAAATGTCCCCTCACGTACCACTCTTTGTCAATGTCTCTTAGCATTTGAGATAACTTATTATATCCAATTTTCATCAAAATAGGAGTAAGTTAAATTTTGGCGGGAAATGGCCAAAATTAAACTTACTCCTATTTTGATGAAAATTGGATATAATAAGTTATCTCAAATGCTAAGAGACGCTAAAAAAAATTTGATGTCAAAAATAAGTTCGCCATACCACTTTTACCTTATATACCAATTTTCATCAAAATCAGAGTAACTTTAAAATCAGAGTAACTTTGATTTTGGCGGGAAATGGCGGCCATTTTGAAAATGGCTGACGAAAAAAAAATTTTGATGTCAAAAATCAACTCGCCATACCACTATTACCTTATATACCAATTTTCATAAAAATTGGAGCAAGTTTAAGTTTTGGCGGGAAAACGCAGGCCATTTCAGCCGCCATTTTGAAAATGGCCGCCAAAAAAAATTTTCGATACCAAAAATGAACTCAGCATACCACTATTCTGAACAGTATATAAAGTGTTTTCACAGTTGAAGCTACATCCAGTCCAGAACAATTTGAAGAAGTAAGGTAAGTTTAGATTTGCTTTTTACTTAAGCTTTTTGAAATGTTTCTTTTTTTGGCTCCACGGGTAAAAAATTCAAAGTGCTAGAAAGTCAGGTGTGTGACGTGTCTTTAGAAAGTTTATGATATGTACTTTTATGGACCTCACCCAGGTGATGGGTGTCATATTTTCACATGAATATTTGATATGTTTGTTTAATCATAAGTAATAAAATATTAAAAATTACAATTATATTTAATTTGTAAAACAAACAAAAAAGCAAAATAAGTTTTTTAAATGCATTCAACACTTTAAAAGAATTTTTTTTTATCATGGATGATACATGTATATATGTTTTACGATTAAACAACAAAGTATTTGTGCAACATTTATTATAGATGATGTGATGTGTTATTTTTCAGGAGTATGCTATCTGACCATTCCACAGCATCCTATCCAGCTAGCTTTTAGATTATACAGTGTGAAAAAAAGGATTAGTTTCTACATAATGAAAACACCAATACTGCATACATTATGTTGACAGTTTTGACCAAATATCTGGTAAGTCAAATTAAATTTATGCAGTTGAACAAAAACTAACTTAAGTTAATTGCAGGAATAACAATAAAGGGGAATATGTTGAAGGAACAAGAAATATGATTTCATAAATGAAATTCTTTTCATGTGCATTTAGAGGCATTACTCAGAATATTAAGATGTTTTAGAAAATTATGTGTGTATATATGACATTATAAAATATTTTTCTTGTGCTTTATATTTATAAATACATTGGTTTATGTAACATTTATTAAAGAGCCATGTTTCGGTATTTTTCAGTATATGCCATCTGAACATACCACAGAAGAATTTTATGTTATATCCTATCCTGCTAGCTTCTAGATTATACAGTGAGAAAAGGGATTCTTTTCCACATAATGAAACAACAACACTTCATACCTTATTGTTGACAGTTTTGATAAAGTATCTGGTAAGTAAAATTTGAAATTGATACACTTTAACCAAAAGACCTTTCTTAGGGTAATTGCAGGAAAAACAGAAATGGGAAACATGTTTAAATAACATGAAATATATAATTTTATAAAAAGAAGGTTACCGTATGATATGTTGGAAAATTGTCATAAAATCAATGTCTTTTGAAAAATGACTTAATAGTATTTTTTATATTAAGGGTCATCGAACAGATTGAACTTTTTCAAAAAGAATAAAGAATAGTAGTACTCAGATATGGATACAATTTAATTTTTAGCTGAGGATAGCAGTTTTTTTGTTGTTCAATTTTTTTCGTTAAGAGTGTATTTTGAGTATCACTTTTGTAACATTTAAATGACATTATATTGAACCCTTTAAGTTAAAAAGTAATTAAAATGTTGCATGAGATTTGAGACCATGTGAAAAGGTGTAAGTGATATAAACCTAAAATCAACTGTTTTTAAAAAAAGTAAAATAACAGAATTAGCAATGATGATATTATCAAAAATTGAACAAGAATTATTGAATCTAAGGCCAGCTCCAGTTTATTTTTGAATTTAAAATTCAGTTTTTGCTGTAAACATGCATATGCATACTGAAAAATGAATTTAATTAAGCTATTTTAAGGTAAAGGTGTTGATGAACCTTAAGATACATTATCCAGACACAAACATGCACATTTAATATTACTGAAGTACAAATTAAATCTTATTGCACAGTTTTGGAAGTCACAAATTAATTAGCAATCTCTAAATATGTAAATTTCTTTTGAATTGCATGTATGGTTGTTTAAACCAGGTTCAGTTAATTATAAATGCATATATTTATTTCAGATGATGTCTAGGAAAAGACCACTATCTCCTTCGGACAACTTTGATAGAGATTTTCGTGGAATAGTCAAGCGTTTAAAAGATGAAATAACTTCATGCTGTTTAAATATTCAGGATTTTACTTTGCCTAACGATTACTTCTTAGAAGATCAAAATGGAGAAGTGAAAGTTGTTCCTTGCAAAAAACGTAAAAGGGGACCAAGATATAAAAATACAGCAGCAAGGAGACAAAAGGACAAAGAACGGAAACGTAAAGAAAGACAATTAAAAAGAGAAGAACTTCTTGCTTCAGTTGATACCAGTGGTAATGACAATCTGTTTGAAACATCATGGAAAAAAATGTATACAGAAAACACAACATATCGAGAAAAGAAAAAGAAAGATTGTAGATTAAGATACCGTTTTTGCTTACCATATCAAAAGTCTACAAAGGAAAGAAAAAAAAACACAATATGCAAATGACCCCATGCACAGGCAAATGAAACACATAGCAAGTACAACCAAATATAAGACAAATTTGGAGTTTCAAAAAGCTGTCAAGCAAGCTAGTACTGACAAATATAAGACGAATTTGGAGTTTCAAAAAACTGTCAAGCAAGCTAGTACTGACAAATATAAATCAAATGTGAAGTTTCAAAAAGCTGTCAAGCAATCTAGTATTGACAAATATAAATCAGATGAGAAGTTTAAAGAACAATTAAAACAAAAGTATAAAAATGATCCTGAATATTCAAAGAGATTAAAAACATTGATGCTTCTCAAGTACAGACATGATGTGCTTATAAGAGAAAGAAAAAAACTGGCACTTAGACAGAATTATACTCAAAACCAAGTGATCAGAGAGAGGAAAATAAAATTGATTCAACAGAAACAATTCAGGCTGTTTCTCTGGTGAAAATCTTGCATAGCGAACAATAGCTGGGTCAGTTCGGGAGCGTTTCATGATATATCCTAAATCGTTCTGCAGTTTAAATGCATTTGACTTTGACAAATCCTTTGGCACTTGTGATGCTGATAATATACGATATTCAGAGCAGAATGAAGCATAAGACAGATTGTGAAACTCGTCTGTTTCTGGCCTACTTTTGTATCGATCATATAAAGAAGGCATCCAAATACTGTCATCTTCCAAATGGTCTACCTTCATCTTTATTACATTCAAAGGCAGACTCATTTTCACTTGATTATTGCCAGTTGGAGCAAACTGAACCTTTCTAGAAGATTCCTTCAAATGAAGACCACAAACTCTGTATGATGCCTCCTGAGCACTGACTTCTCGTTGACGAAAGTAAGCTCCACTTATTTTCTTCATGGCTTGATGTGCATCTAAATTTCCATCTGAAGCTTCTTTTCTAGCATTTTCTAAAACAGCTCCCATTTCTCGTTCTGCTTTAGAAATGTAAGAAATAATGTACATTACACACGAATATGGGTCTGTAATATATTGTAAATCAAGATTTGCATTCCAACATCTAAGTAACTGGGGATTGTATTGGTTTATCCAAACATCAGAAGTGTTGCGTCTTAATGTAATGCTTGCTCGTTTAGTTAGAATAGTGGAAGCAGTTTCAAAGTCTTCTTGAGTAATCCCTGCAGCATCAAATAAGTTGTCAGTTGAGATATAGTCTACATTGCCATCTTGAATAACAGTCCAAAGTTTCTTTAAGATATTCTGTGCATTTGTTTTCACTTCTTCAGATTGATCAGGTGGATTTTTCGGTCGAGAGACAAATGTTCTTTTTGACGGTGGACGAGGAAAGTTAAATCGGCAATTGGTTGTTTTTGTTGCACAGGCCTTGCTGTGATTCTTGCTATGCTGTTGCACACTACATACTTTTTCATGTAAGTCTGGGTCAGTGTTTTTGTTTGGTAGCTCACATGTAACATATTTATCGATGAAATCACAAACTGTTCGATCTTCTTCTTTATCCAACTGTGGTGCATCCTTTATCCAAAATAAGCAATGTGCATGAGGTGATCCACGCTGTTGGAATTCAATGCGATGAAAATGGTCTTTGACCTCACCAATAATCCCACATTTGATAATGATCTCCTTTAGAAATATGTTAAATCTGTGGTCAAACATAATAGCATTCATAACAGGATTGTTTCTTAAAATCTCTGCCTTACCAGTCCAGTCAAGATCTTCTAATAGTTGTGTACATTGCTGCTGTTCCATCATTACTTTAAGAATTTCAGTCCATCTCATATCGGCAGCAGAAAATGTTGCAAACCATGTGGGGATTCCAAGCTGACGAATGGTAGCCATTAAATCTCTTAATGCCGCTTGCCAATAAGGAGGTGTTCCACGAATAGGCGTTAAAAATTTATAACCTTGATCAGATGTCAACAATGTTTTAAGTTTGTTTCTGTCTGTTAGCATATTTGCAGTAATTGCATTACCAGTTTTATCATTTCCATCACTTTTTCTCAGTGCAATAGAAACTTTTGAAATAACTTGTTCCAGCTCTGAAAGATATTGTGCATAAAATATATAAGAGGGATCACTCGCAAATCGGCTATCAGCATTAAGGAGTCTTGTATGAAAATACCTCGTTCGTGTTATACGATGTTTTCTCTTTGAAGATGCCAAGCAAGCTAGTATTGACAAATATAAATCAAATGAGAAGTTTAAAGAACAATTAAAACAAAAGTATAAAAATGATCCTGAATATGCAAAGAGATTAAAAACATTCATGCTTCTCAAGTACAGACATGATGTGCTTATAAGAGAAAGAAAAAAACAGGCTCTTAAACAGCATTATATTCAAAATCAAGTGATCAGAGAAAGGAAAATAAAATTGATTCAACAGAAACGTTGTCAACACATAATGAAAATAACTGAAATAAATCGACTTTCGACATGGTTTAATGAACAAGTGAGAGATGGTCCTACATATATTTGCTCTGTTTGTGACAAATTTAAATTCAGAAAACAAGTCATTGAGTGTAAGAAAGAACAATATTCAGAAAAAGGAGCCAAGTGCATAGCGATGGCAGATCTCTGTATATCTAAAACATTTTGTTCTCCCTGTTCTAACCAGTGTGATAAAAAATGTAAGGTGGCAAATCACACACTTTGGATTTGTCACACATGTCACCGTCATATTCTTCGAAGTGAGATGCCAGTCGATGCTCATGCAAATGGATTGCAGTTACCAGTGATACCAGATGAACTAAAAAAATTGAACAAGTTAGAACGACAGCTTGTGTCTTTATGTATACCATTTATGAAGCTTGTTCAGCTTCCAAAGGGAAAACAGAGAGGTGTAATTGGACCTTGTGTATCAGTACCAACAGATGTAGAGAAAACAACAAAAGTTCTACCTCATAGCGATGATGAAGCACAGCTTATAAGGTGTAAACTGAAACGAAAGCTCACATATAAAGGTCATAGTCAGTATGAATTTGTCAGTTCAAAGAAAATTACATCAGCTTTGGATGTTTTGAAGACCACAAATCCACACTATCGTGAAATGACGTTCAATAAATCATGGAGTGAAACAGTTCCCCCAGATTTCCAAGACATTACAACAAAAGAAAATGAATCTCAAGAGACTACAGATGAACAAACAGATTATAATGAACAGGAGGATGAGGAACTGTCCATTTGCACCCATGGCATGCCATCTGATACATGCTTGCAACCCGTTGATATTGGTCAGGAAATGTTAGACCAACACTTCGATGATATATTTTGTGTAGCTCCAGGAGAAGGGAAAACTCCAGTTGCCATGATGCAAGAAGAAGGAAATGAGGCAATGTCTTTTCCTGTTCAGTTTTCTGATGGAAATACCGGTGGCGACTTAATAATAATAAGAAACGGTGCAAAAACAATAAGTCTCCCAAACTTTGTTTTGGGCGACTTAATAACTAGTGTTGACTGTGTTGGGGATGCCCAACACAAAAATATCTCCCAAACGTACGCAAACTGTCACTCTTGCATAAATTTTGACATCGCATCCTAACTCGCCATCGTTTGAAACCCCTAGATACCAAATTTTGTCAAAATCGTAGCATCTTTACAATTTTACCATTTTTGGGCCCGAAAACTCTTTAGTATGCCAAGTAACCATCACATGTATCTAGTATCTCAGCAAATACTTAAACTAGAGGACTACAACTTATAGTATTTTTTGTTGCTTGAGATTTGATCACTCTAATCCATTTTCACAAGCAACATTTGCCCTTTTTGGTTCACTCTGTTTTATCATAACATTTGTATAGTATTAAGAATGACTTATCATGTTAATATATGCATTTTGTATATAAATGTACATTACTTCACCAACAAAATAAATATTACTTGTACTTGAATCTCATATTGCCATTAAGATATTAAAAAAAATAAAAGCTTTTTTAAAAAACCTTTATATACATGTATATGCATATTTCAAGGAGTAAACTCTTATTAGCAGTATTGAATCAAAACATAAGAAGATCCAAAACCAAATGTATTGAAAGAAAAGTACTCATATCAAAAACATTTTATCAGAAAGCCAAACTAAAAACTAAAATCAGTAAAATTTGCAGTATAAGGAAAGAACCTGGTGTTTTCACCTGTTGTCTCGGTGGGGAGACATGTCTGTCCATCTGAAAGTTTATCACTGCATCTTATCTGATACCACTGAATGGACTTCATTGAAACTTGGTATGTTGGAATGACATCATATGTAACTGTGTATATGACCAGGACATTTTATTCTCATTTTTGTTGAAGGTCTAAACTTTTGCTAAATACTTATTTATCACCTTGTCAGCACAACTCCTCTGAAACTTTTGTAGGGAATTGTACAAAACTTGGTATATATTTAATAAACCGTATGCAGTTGTGCATATTGCCAAGTATTTAGATCCTCAATTTATGGAGTTTATGTACATTTAAATGTACAAATTTGCTGAAAATACTCATTTATCATCTTCTCAGCACAAAAGCCACTCTGAAACAACCATGAGAAATTTTATGAACTTGTATAGAAAGTATAGTAAAAAATATTACCAGATATTAATAAATCCTCATATTAATGCGAGTTATGACCCTTTAAATATCCTCACTTATCATCTTGTCAACACAACTCCTCTTAAACTACTGTACAGAATTTTATGAAACTTCGTATCTAGCATGAGTCATCTGCTGGAGTAATTTCTATTTATAAATCTATCATTAGTATGACTCATAGAAAATTTTGCTAGAGCAAAGGTAAAGGTCATGATGACATACAAGGTATTATAACATGTACTTTTGAAACTTTACACACTAAGTGGAGTGACATCTGCTATTTCTTGAAATGGCATTTACATCTAGTTATTATTCTTTTTCTTCTTTCCTCCCGCCATGAACTTGTCCGGTAGTTTTCTCTAAAACGCAAAGGGGGATTTGCACGAAACATTGTAGGAAGGTAGATCGGTTACTGAAGTTGTTGACGGACTTTTCAAAAATTTCAAAATGGCCGCCGTTTCCGTGTAATTGGCGAAAGTTCATAATATAGGACATTGCAATATCTTGGTAACCTAGGTGCGTAGGAGGCTGAAATTTTGTAGGTGAATAGAGCAAAAGGAGCTCTTCAATAATACGGAAAAAAATTTTGAAGCGATATTTACGGTTTTCGAGTTATTTGCGAAAATGTAATTTTTCGGGCCAACAATGCGAAAATCGTCAAAATGCTTCGATTTTGACAAAATTTTGTATCTTGGGGTTTTAAAAGATGGCGAATCATAATACGAGGTCAAAAATGGGTTCGTTTGGGAGACATTTTTGTGTTGGGCATCCCCAACACAGTCAGCACTTGTTATATCTCCCAAACACTATGTTTGGGAGATATATTGTTTTTACTCTGTTTCTTATTAAGTCGCCCAAAACAAAGTTTGGGAGACTTATTGTTTTTGCACCGTTTCTTATTATTATTAAGTCGCCCAAAACAAAGTTTGGGAGACTTATTGTTTTTGCACCGTTTCTTATTATTAAGTCGCCCAAAACAAAGTTTTGGCGACTTATTGTTTTTACCCCGTTTCTTATTATGTCCCCGACCACGAAGTGTCGTCGGGGACATATTGTTTTTACTCCGTTTCTTATTTTTCTTATTATTATTATTATTATTATTATTATACTTTTTTCTTTTTCTTCCGTCAACCTGATGCACGAACTTGTCCGGCTATCTCCTCGGAAACGGGTTGACCGATCGATATGAAACTTGGAGGGGTGATAGGTCCCAAGGTCCTGGGGTGTTTCTTGCGGTTTATAATTTCAAAATGGCCGCTATTTCCAAGATGGCCGCCAAAAACGCCGAAAAGTGTAAACATTGTCCGATTTCAACGAAAGTTGGTATACAGGGTATATGGGTGATGGCGACTCACGGCGCTTTGTCGGAATTTCCGTATTGATCGCCATTTTCAAGATGGCCGCCGAAAATGGCGAAAAATGTAATCATTGTCCGATTTCAACGAAACTTGGTATACAGGGTATATGGGTGATGGCGACTCACGGCGCTTTGTCGGAATTTCCGTATTGGTCGCCATTTTCAAGATGGCCGCCGAAAATGGCGAAAAATGTAAACATTGTCCGATTTCAATGAAACTTGGTATACAGGGTATATGGGTGATGGCGACTGACCTCACATTGTTGGAATTTCTGTAATGGCCGCCATTTTCAAGATGGCCGCCGAAAATCGCGAAAAATGTAAACATTGTTCGATTTCAACGAAACTTGGTATACAGGATATATGGGTGATGGCGACTCACATCGCATTGTCGGAATTTCCGCAATGGCTGCCATTTTCAAGATGGCCGCCGAAAATCACAAAAAATGTAAACATTGTCCAATTTTAACGAAACTTGGTACACAGGGTATATGGGTGATGGCGACTCATATCAAATGAGAACGGGAGGGGACATCCCACGTTTCGGGAAACGTAAATTTTAATTATTCTTATTATTATTTTTCCTTTTATACTCCTTGAACTTGTCCTAAGAACTAGTCCTAGGATTTTTGAGTAACATCATTGAAACTTGGTACAATGATAGAACATCATATGAAGTTTTGCAGGTGCATTGGAATTGTTCAAGATGGCCACCGTTTCAAAATGGCGGCAATCGGAAAAAGTGGGCGGAATTTTTTTTTCATCTGATCGTCTTGAAAATTGGTCATCTGGGTAAAGCGGGTATGCTGAGTTCAAATCTGCGACCGGATTTAAAATCCGACTTACGGTTTCAAAATGGCGGCCATTTTACTACACATGCCCCCCTTAAAATGTGAACTTTGCCCGATTTCAATGAAATTTGATTTCTATACATATTTTATTGTACTGAATGGGAAGAAATAGTATCTAAGGCGATTTTGGGCGACTTGTGTGTTGGCATCCCAACACAAATTATAGCTAGTTATTATTATTATGTCTCCCAAACAAAAGTTTGGGAGACATATTGCTTTTGTACGGTTTCTTATTATTATTCTTCTTCTTTTTCTTTTTTCTTTTTTCTTTTTTCTTTCCGTGCTAATTTGTCTGCGCGTTTTCTCAGAGATGCAATGCCCAATCCATTTGAAACTTTGGGAACATGTTAAGGGTGACCTGAAGTTTTGCAAACGACTTTTAAAATTTTCAAAATGGCCATCGTTTCCATGGAAACAGGAAAAGTTCATAATATAGGACATTGCAATATCTCGGTAACCTAGGTGCGCAGGGTACTGAAATTTTGTAGGGTAATAGAGCAAAACATTTTCTTTAATAATACGCCAAAAAAATTTGAAGCGATATTTACGGTTTTGGAGATATAAATAAAAATGTGATTTAAAGGGAGATAATCGGGTCCAAATTTTAATAAAAATTTCAAAGTGGTCTGATTATGATGAAAATTGGTATACTGATACATTATGATGTTGCGAGTAATATTCTATAATTAAAATTGAAATTTGACGATGGCGGCCATTTGAATCCAAGATGGCCGCCAAAATTTCAAAGTGGTCTGATTATGATTAAAATTGGTATACTGATAGATTATGATGTTGCGAGTAATATTCTATAATTAAAATTGAAATTTGACGATGGCGGCCATTTTGAATCCAAGATGGCCGCCAAAATTTCAAAGTGGTCTTATAATGATGAAAATTGGTATACTGATAGATTGTGATGTTGCAAGTAATATTCTATAACTAAATTTAAATTTGACGATGGCGGCCATTTTTTTTTAATCCAAGATGGCCGCCAAATTTTCAAAGTGGTCTGATTATGATGAAAATTGGTATACTGATAGATTGTGATGTTGCGAGTAATACTCTATAACTAAAATTAAAATTTGATGATGGCGGCCATTTTGAATCCAAGATGGCCGCCAAAATTTCAAAGTGGTCTGATTATGATGAAAATTGGTATACTGATAGATTATGATGTTGCAAGTAAAATTATATAACTAAAATTAGAATTTGACAATGGTGGCCATTTTAAATCCAAGATGGCCGCCAAAATTTCAAAGTGCTCCGACTTACATGAAATTTGATATTTAAGGGTTTTTTGACATGCTGAAAAGAATAGTGGCAATGGGAGTTTGTTTGGGAGACATTCGTGTTTGCATCCAAACACAATCATACCTAGTTATTATTATTATTATATCTCCCAAACATTATGTTTGGGAGATATATTGTTTTTATTCTGTTTCTTATTATTATTATTCTTCTTTTTTTTCTTCTTTCTTCCGGACATGAACTTGTCCGAGCTACATCTCATAGAAGGACTTGATGGATCTTCATGAAATTATGTATGGTGGTAAGCTGAGTCCCAAAGGTGGTAATAGGCTATTCGGAATTTTCAAAATGGCCGCCGTTTCCATGGAAACAGCAAAAGGTCATAATATGGGACATTGAGATATCTCGGTTACCTAGGTGCGCAGGGTTCTGAAATTTTGCAGGTTAATAGAGCAAAAGGAGCTCTTTAATAATACGAAAAAAAATTTTGAAGCGATATTTACGGTTTTCGAGTTATTCACGAAATTGTGATTTTACGGTCCAAAATTTGGGAAATTTGACAAAATGCTACGATTTCGACCAAATTTGGTATCTAGGGGCTTCAAATGATGGCCGGCGAGTTAGGATGCGGTGTCAAAATTAAAGCAAGGGTGACAGTTTGTGTACGTTTGGGAGATATTTTTGTGTTGGGCATCCCCAACACAGTCAACACTAGTTATTATTCTTTTTTTTTCTTCTACCGACCATGAACGTGTCTCCACCACATCTCATAAAACTACTGAATGGATCTTTCTGAAATTTTGTATGGTGGTAGAATGAGTCTCAGAGGTGTGCATGCAATTTTTGAAATTTTCAAAATGGCCACCGTTTCCATGGAAACAGGGAAAGGTCATAATATAGGACATTGCGATATCTCGGTTACCTAGGTGCGCAGGGTTCTGAAATTTTGTAGGAGAGAAGAGCAAGAGGAGCTCTTTAATAATATGAAAAAAAAAATTGAAGCGATATTTACGGTTTTCGAGTTATTCACGAAAATACGATTTTCGGGCCCAAAAATGGGAAAACTGTCAAAATGCTACGATTTCGACAAAATTTGGTATATAGGGGTTTCAAATGACAACGATTTAGAGTGCAATGTCAAAGTTTATGCAAGAGTGACAATATGCGTACGTTTGGGAGATATTTTTGTGTTGGGCATCTCCAACACAGTCAGCACTAGTTATGTCTCCCAAACGAAAGTTTGGAGACATATTGTTTTTACTCCGTTTCTTATTATTCTTTTTATTATTATTTTTTTTCTTCTTTCTTCCCATGAACGTGTCCGGTAGTTTTCTTGGAAACGAGTCGAAGGATTTTCACGAAACATTATAGGATGGTAGATGGGTTACTGAAGTTGTGCACGGACATTTTGAAATTTTTAAAATGGCCACCGTTTCCGTGTAATTAGCGAAAGTTCATAATATAGGACATTGCAATATCTCGGTAACCTAGGTGCGTAGGAGGCTGAAATTTTGTAGGTGAATAGAGCATAAGGAGCTCTTCAATAATACCCAAAAAAAATTGAAGCGATATTTATGGTTTTCGAGTTATTTGCGAAAATGTGATTTTTCCCGCCCGAAAATGTGAAAATCGTCAAAATGTTTCGATTTCGACAAAATTTTGTATCTAGTGGTTTTAAAAGATGGCGAATCTTAATACGAAGTCAAAAATTTCAAAATGGCCGCCGTTTCCGTGTAATTGGCGAAAGTTCATAATATAGGACATTGCAATATCTCGGTAACCTAGGTGCGTAGGATACAGAAATTTTGTAGGCGAATAGAGCAAAAGGAACTCTTCAATAATACGAAGATAAAATTTGAAGCGATATTGATGGTTTTGAGTTATTTGCGAAAATGTGATTTTTCGGGCCGGAAAATGCGAAAATCGTCAAAATGCTTTATTTTCGACAAAATTTTGTATCTGGAGGTTTTAAAAGATGGCGAATCATAATACGAGGTTTAAAATGGGTTCGTTTGGGAGACATTTTTTCAGTCAGCACTTGTTATTATTATTCTTTTTCTTCTTTCTCCCCGCCATGAACGTGTCCGTACCTTTTCTTCAAAACGACGCGAAGGATTTTTGCGAAACATTGTAGGATGGTAGATGGGTAACTGAAGTTGTGTTTGGACATTTCAAAATTTTCAAAATGGCCGCCGTTTCCGTGTAATTGGCGAAAGTTCATAATATAGGACATTGCAATATCTCGGTAACCTAGGTGCGTAGGAGGCTGAAATTTTGTAGGTGAATAGAGCAAAAGGAGCTCTTTAATAATACGAAAAAAAATTTTGAAGCGATATTTACGGTTTTCGAGTTATTTGCGAAAATGTGATTTTTCGGGCCCGAAAATGCCAAAATCTTCAAAATGCTTCGATTTCGACAAACTTTTGTATGTAGGGGTTTTAAAAGATGGCGAATCCGAATATAATGTCAAAAATGGGTTCGTTTGTGAGACATTTTTGTGTTGGGCATCCCCAACACAGTCAGCACTTGTTATATCTCCCAAACACTATGTTTGGGAGATATATTGTTTTTACTCTGTTTCTTATTATATCTCCCAAACACTATGTTTGGGAGATATATTGTTTTTACTCTGTTTCTTATTATTATGTCTCCCAAACGAAAGTTTTGAGACATATTGTTTTTACTCTGTTTCTTATTATGTCTCCCAAACACTATGTGTTGGGAGACATATTGCTTTTACTCTGTTTCTTATTATTATTATTATTCTTTTTTTTCTTCTTTCTTCCGGACATGAAAATGTCCGCAAGGTTTTTTGAAAACGACAAAATGGAATTGCACGAAACTTTGTATGATGGTAGATTGGTTATTGGAGGTGTGCACAGGCACTTCGAAATTGTCAAGATGGCCGCCATTTTCAAAATGGCCGCCACGGCAAGAGGGTACCCCAAAATTATCTCGGAAACTACTGAATGGATTTTAATGAAATTTGGTATGCTAGTAGAGGGTTATGAGTAGACTTGATACGTAAAATAAAAATTTTCAAAATGGCCGCCATTTTCAAAATGGCCGCCACCGAAAATGCAAAAATTGCAAAAAATGCTTCGATTTTAACAAAATTTTGTATCTAGGGGTTTTAAAGGATGGCGAATAAGAATTCACTATCAAAAATTTATTCGTTTGGGAGACATTTTTGTGTTGGGCATCCCCAACACAGTCAGCACTAGTTATTATTCTTTTTCTTCTTTCTCCTCATGAACGTGTCCATGTGAGATCTCAGAAATGACTCGAAAGATTTTAACGAAACATTGAACGATGGTTGATGGGCTAGTGAAGTTGTTCCTAAGCTTTTCGGAATTTTCAAAATGGCTGCCGTTTTCGTGTAATAAGCGAAAGGTCATAATATAGGACATTGCAATATCTCGGTAACCTAGGTGCGTAGGCGGCTGAAATTTTGTAGGTGAATAGAAAAAAAAGAGCTCTTTCATAATACGAAAAAAAATTTCCAAGCGATATTTACGGTTTTCGAGTTATTCACAAAATTGTGATTTTTCGGTCCCAAAAATGGGAAATTCTTCAAAATGCTTTGATTTCAACTAAAATTGATATCTGGGGGTTTTAAAAGATGGCGAATAAGAATATCAGGTCAAAAATGCGTTCGTTTGGGAGACATTTTTGTGTTGGGCATCCCCAACACAGTCAGCACTTGTTATTATTATTATTATTCTTTTTTTTTCTTCCGGACATGAACGTGTCCGGACTGGTTCTCAAAAACTACTGAATGGATCTTCATGAAACTTTGTATGATGGTAGAGGGGGTCTCAAAGGTGGGAATGCAAAAATCAGAATTTTCAAAATGGCTGCCGTTTCCATGGAAACAATATAAGGTCATAATATAGGACATTGCGATATCTCGGTTACCTAGGTGTGCAGGGTTCTGAAATTTTGCAGGTTAATAGAGCAAAATGAGCTTTTTAATATTACGAAAAAAAATTTTGAAGCGATATTTACGGTTTTCGAGTTATTCACGAAAATGTGATTTTTCGGTCCCAAAAATTGGAAAATTGTCAAAATGCTGCGATTTCGACAAAATTTGGTATCTAGAGGTTGGTGTTTCTCTCAAATAGAATTTACAACAAAGTTCCAGACAAAGGCTTCTGTATTTTGTTCATGATAATTTTCATATCCTACATGTCCTATTCTGTTCGACTTATTAAAACTAATTCCAAGAAAATTTTACAGTGTCATACTATTTTACGTAACTATATATTTAAGGGTTAAGCAAATTTTACAGTGTCACACTATTTATGTAACTATATATATTATGGACTTGAAGATTGCAATGGAAGAGGGAGGTTTGGCGCCATAAAACCTGGTTTAACCCACCATTTCGTTTGAAATGCCTGTACCAAGTCAGGACCATTGCGATCCACCAGTTCTCCGGTATGACTGATTCGTTTTTGTCATTTTCTTTGGACTATGAGATTGATCATTCAAGTTCGGTAGTTTTGTTATTACCTTTATTTTCAAATGATGGTGAGTTAGGTTGCGAAGTCAAAATTTATGCAAAAGTGACAGTATGCGTACGTTTGGGAGATATTTTTGTGTTGGGCATCCCCAACACAGTCAGCACTAGTTATTATTAAGGTCTTTCCCTTTACAGAAGGAAAGACCTTACTGTATTTCTTATGATTATTATTATTTTTAAGGTCTTTCCCTTTACAGAAGGAAAGACCTTACTGTATTTCTTATGATTATTATTAAGGTCTTTCCCTTTACAGAAGGAAAGACCTTACTGTATTTCTTATGATTATTATTAAGGTCTTTCCCTTTTCAGAAGGAAAGACCTTACTGTATTTCTTCTGATTATTATTATTATTATTATTATTCTTTTCTTCCCTCAAAAAACGAAAAGTGTCTTAACCGATCTTAACGAAAGTTGGCACACTTAATCATCACTACCAGGAGACGACGTGACTCATGCTTTGAAACTGATCTATTTTTAGTAACGGAGTTATCTGCCCGTAACCTAAAAACCTTGTCTGCAGATAAACTCAGAAACCATAACTTTTATCAAAAATCTGAAGTGTGGAATTTGTTACCTGACTTCTGGCAATGATTCGTCATGCAAAAAAAAAATTTTCGAACACATTCCTGGTTACGCGTTTTTGACCCGAAAAGTGTCGCGATGCGCCAACAAAATTTATTTCAAAACGGTTAGTCCTACAGACTTGGGACCTTCACCAATCGTCTTAGGTGACATAAGTTACATCCGAAAATATATATGTCATAGGTCAAATCTCAAGTTTGAATTATTGCATCATGACTAAATATAGGAATGTATTGCGCAATGTATAGTAATCCATATGTAACATTGTAATGTTAAGGAAAAGTCCATAGCAACCATATATTTTCACAATCAGTTAGGAAGGGGCTATAATTTGGGCCCAAGGTCAAAGGTCATAGGTCAAGGTCAGTCCTTAGCAACAAGGTAACCTTAAGGAAAAATCCATAGCAACCATATATTTTCACAATCAGTTAGGAATGGGCTGTAATTTAGGTCCAAGGTCAAAGGTCATAGGTCAAGGTCAGTCCTTAGCAACAAGGTAACCTTAAGGAAAAGTCCATAGCAATATACGATATTGAGATGTGGAACAAGTGTACGCGACACAACAAACATAAACAAACAGCAATTCAAAAAATCACAACGGAAAACAGCAAGCAGTCTTCAACATGACCATAGGTCACTGCTTACCGTCTTGCATTGGCCCAAGACTTATAATACAATACAAAAGTATCAAAACCAATCCCTAAATCATCAACGAAAGACTCAATTCCTGACATAAAACAGTTAACATAGAATGACAAGGACAAACAAAGGCTTTGGCAAAGTTTCCTGGCTTAGGACAGGCACATATAAAATGTGGCGGGGTTAAACTAGTTTTTTGGATCCAACCTTCCCCCTATTGATAAGCTTGCACAAAGCTACATATAAAACACACTGTAAAACTCAATCGACAAAAGTTCAATTCAACAAGAGAGAACCTAAGACAAAATACTGTACGAAAACAACAAGACAAGGAGGAACTCTCTTGAGAACACTCGAAGTTACTGACAACTAGCTAAGAAACATTTATCGATTGATGTAAAAGAATCAAATACATCAGTTCTAAATCCGACACCCCACGTCAAAACAATGAATGATTAAGAGTTGTATCACCATACAGAACCGACATACTTGATCGCTGTGGTGCTTATAAATAATACGGTGGATAAAAAGTGAAAAATTTAACGTTTTAAAGTTACTATCAAGCTATCAATATTTCTGCCAAAACATACCAACTGCAAAGATTTTACTAAAACATTGAATTCGTATCCTTTTTTCAAAAGGTTTTTAAGCCAGTTTTTTATTTCCATAAGGTTGTTTTTGAATTTTTGTGCTTTATAAACTACATTGCTATAAAAGTTAGGATGAGATATTCCTTTAACAATCAGAAATCTACGTGTACATTCAAATTTTTCGATGAGATGTCCATATTTATGTGCAAATTTTGTAAAAGATTTGACTAATTTGTGGTAACGGTAACCTTGTTTTAGCAATTTTTCTGTAATAAAACGGTTTTTATCATTAAAATCAGACACATCACTGCAAATGCGAGCATACCTGACTAATTGTGAAATGTATACCCCGTAAGCTGGAGCTAATGGTACGTCTCCTTCAAGAAACGGAAAATTAACTATTGGGAATGAAAAGTCATCCCGTTTATCATATACTTTAGTGTGTAATCTACCATCGATAATGCTTAAGTCCAAATCTAGAAATGGACATCTACTGTCGGTTGAGTTTGCTTTATTTAGGGTTAATTCTTTAGGATATATATCATTTATAAAATTTGAGAATGTGGGGTTGTTTAGAGCAAGTATGTCATCTAAGTACCTATATGTATTGTTAAAAGTTTCGATAAGGTGGTTTTTGTTTGGGTCTTTTTGTAGCTTGGCCATAAACTGTGATTCGTAACAATATAAAAACAGATCAGCTATGAGTGGAGCACAATTGGTTCCCATTGGAATTCCAATGACTTGGCGATATATTTGTTTACCGAATCGGATGTAAATATTATCTAAAAGAAAGTTTAATGCAGTAATAACTTCTATGTCGGTCCAATTAACATAACCTTTGTGGGTTTCGTTACTAAAAAACGATTTACTAAATACTTGTGACACTTTAGAACAGATGTAGTCACTTTTAGATTTGTCAAAGCACCATTTAATTAAATATTCAAATTTCTTTTTGATAAGATTGTGAGGTAGATTAGTATATAAAGTGGAAAAGTCATAGCTGTCTACGGATTGAAAATTATTTTCAAATGCCCGAAGTTTGTCTAAAACATCAAGAGAATTTTTAACACTCCAAAAATGATTTATTCCACTATTTTCGAAAATTTTATCACAGTATCGGATGATAAATTCTTTCATTGTAGTTAAAGCAAGAGACAAGACTTTAGAAATATTGGTTAAGGAACATTTACTTGATGCAGAAATAAAACGGGATTTATATGGGTTTTTGTGTAATTTAGGTATCCAGTACATAGTAGGTAATTTATTGTTTGTAGGGGCTGCTCGAAGTGCTGTGGTTGCTATGACATGATCGTCAATAATACTGGTTTCTGTAGCTTGCACGGGAACGAAAGTACATGAGCCTTTAATTTCATGCATTAAAACATCCAGATAATACTTACGACATACCACAACAACATTGTTAGCCGCTTTGTCCGCAGGAACAAAAACATATCGTGAACCTAATAATTGTAATTTTGATTTAATTCTGTTAATATAAGTTTGGGGTCGATATTCTACAAAGGTGTTTTGAAAATGGCTTATTCGTAATTTTACAATGGATATGAATTTATTTTTAAACTTGTCTAAAGATTTGGAATCTGCTCCTTCTCGTCTAATCCAGGTCTTACAGTACGAATGAAGGGCAGTATTTACACAATCAAAACAAGAATTCCAATTAATTTTCGAAGGAGGTCTGAATTTTGGTCCCTTTTTCAAGAATTTAATAACCTCTGGGTCATCGACAATGTTTAGGTCGCCAGTAACAATATGGCCACAAGGAACATATCTAAAGTCCGAATTAGCACAGTCGCATGATACAGGAATATTCGAGTCTAGGTCTTCATCTATAGTGATGGACGTATAGTTAAAAATAATGTTACGTGTTGGTTTTTTATATTTATAAGATATGATTGGAGGTTCAGTATTTGTAAAATATGGTGGTATATATTTTATGAATCCAGACTACTTGCTGAGTTTAAATTTTATCTTTTTGTGACCGGAAGTGACCTTTTGTCCATAGCAACCGACCTAAAAGTCCATAGCAACCATATTTTCTATGACTCCTGACTAACTGCTGAGTTTAAATTTCAATATTTTATGACCGGAAGTGATGTTTTGTTCATAGCAACCGACCTAAAAGTCCATAGCAACCATATATTTTTTGACTCCTGACTACCTGCTGAGTTTAAATTTCAATATTTTATGACCGGAAGTGATGTTTTGTTCATAGCAACCGACCTTAAAGTCCATAGCAACCATATATTTTATAACTCCTGACTACCTGCTGAGTTTAAATTTCAATATTTTATGACCGGAAGTGATGTTTTGTTCATAGCAACCGACCTAAAAGTCCATAGCAACCATATATTTCATGACACCTTACTACCTGCTAAGTTTAAATTTCAATATCTTATGACCGGAAGTGATGTTTTGTTCATAGCAACCGACCTAAAAGTCCATAGCAACCAAATATTTCTAATCTGGAGTACCTACCAGGTTGATATATTCAAAAATGGTATCATTCAGTTAGGAATCTATTTCTATTGGAGGACACAGATAGGGAAAGACCTCGCGATCGTTCTTTGAACGATTGTAATTTAATTATTATTATTATTCTTTTCTTCCCTCAAAAAACGAAAAGTGTCTTAACCGATCTTAACGAAAGTTGGCACACTTAATCATCACTACCAGGACTCGACGTGACTCATGCTTTGAAACGAATCTATTTTTAGTAACAGAGTTATCTGCCCGTAACCCAAAAACCTTGTCTGCAGATTAACTCAGAAACCATAACTGTTATCAAAAATCTGAAGTGTGGAATTTGTTACCTGACTCTTGGTCATGATTTGTCATGCAAAAATTTTTTTTTCGAACAACTTCCTGGTTACGCGTTTTTGACCCGAAAAGTGTCGCGATGCGCCAACAAATTTTTTTTCAAAACGGTTAGTCCTACAGACTTGGGACCTTCACCAATCGTCTTAGGTGACATAAGTTGCATCCGAAAATATATATGTCATAGGTCAAATCTCAAGTTTGAATTATTGCGTCATGACTAAATATAGGAATGTATTGCGCAATGTATGGTAATCCATATGTAACAATGTAATGTTAAGGAAAAGTCCTTGGCAACCATACATTTTCACAATCAGTTAGGAAGGGGCTATAATTTGGGCCCAAGGTCAAAGGTCAAGGTCATTCCATAGCAACAAGGTTACCTAAAGGAAAAATCCATAGCAACCATATATTTTCACAATCAGTTAGGAAGGGGCTGTAATTTAGGTCCAAGGTCAAAGGTCATAGGTCAAGGTCAGTCCTTAGCAACAAGGTAACCTTAAGGAAAAGTCCATAGCAACCATATATTTTATGAATCTAGACTGCTTGCTGAGTTTAAATTTTATCTTTTTGTGACCGGAAGTGACCTTTTGTCCATAGCAACCGACCTTAAAGTCCATAGCAACCATATATTTTATGACGCCTGACTACCTGCTGAGTTTAAATTTCAATATTTTATGACCGGAAGTGATGTTTTGTTCATAACAACCGACCTAAAAGTCCATAGCAACCATATATTTTATGACTCCTGACTACCTGCTGAGTTTAAATTTCAATATTTTATGACCGGAAGTGATGTTTTGTTCATAGCAACCGACCTAAAAGTCCATAGCAACCATATAGTTTATGACTCCTGACTACCTGCTGAGTTTAAATTTCAATATTTTATGACCGGAAGTTATGTTTTGTTCATAGCAAACGATCTGAAAGTCCATAACAACCAAATATTTCTAATCTTGAGTACCTACCAGTTTGATGTATCCAAAAATGGTATCATTCAGTTAGGAATCTATTTCTATTGGAAGACACAAATAGGGAAAGACCTCGCGATCGTTCTTTGAACGATTGTAATTTAATTAAGGTCTTTCCCTTTTCAGAAGGAAAGACCTTACTGTATTTCTTCTGATTATTATTATTATTATTATTATTCTTTTCTTCCCTCAAAAAACGAAAAGTGTCTTAACCGATCTTAACGAAAGTTGGCACACTTAATCATCACTACCAGGAGACGACCTGGCTCATGCTTTGAGACCGATCTATTTTTAGTAACGGAGTTATCTGCCTGTAACCCAAAAACCTTGTCTGCAGATTAACTCAGAAACCATAACTGTTATAAAAAATCTGAAGTGTGGAATTTGTTACCTGACTTCTGGCAATGATTCGTCATGCAAAAAAAAAATTTTCGAACACCTTCCTGGTTACGCGTTTTTGACCCGAAAAGTGTCGCGATGCGCCAACAAAATTTATTTCAAAACGGTTAGTCCTACAGACTTGGGACCTTCACCAAACGTCTTAGGTGACATAAGTTACATCCGAAAATATATATGTCATAGTTCAAATCTCAAGTTTGAATTATTGCATCATGACTAAATATAGGAATGTATTGCACAATGTATAGTAATCCATATGTAGCAATGTAATGTTAAGGAAAAGTCCGTAGCAACCATACATTTTCACAATCAGTTAGGAAGGGGCTATAATTTGGGCCAAAGGTCAAAGGTCATAGGTCAAGGTCAGTCCTTAGCAACAAGGTAACCTTAAGGAAAAATCCATAGCAACCATATATTTTCATAATCAGTTAGGAATGGGCTGTAATTTAGGTCCAAGGTCAAAGGTCATAGGTCAAGGTCAGTCCTTAGCAACAAGGTAACCTTAAGGAAAAGTCCATAGCAACCATATATTTTATGAATCCAGACTACTTGCTGAGTTTAAATTTCATCTTTTTGTGACCGGAAGTGACATTTTGTCCATAGCAACCGACCTAAAAGTCCATAGCAACCATATATATTATGACTACTGTCTACCGCTGAGTTTGAATTTCAATATTTTATGACCGGAAGTGATGTTTTGTTCATAGCAACCGACCTAAAAGTCCATAGCAACCATATATTTTTTGACTCCTGACTACCTGCTGAGTTTAAATTTCAATATTATATGACCGGAAGTGATGTTTTGTTCATAGCAACCAACTTTAAAGTCCATAGCAACCATATATTTTACGACTCCTGACTACCTGCTGAGTTTAAATTTCAATATTTTATGACCAGAAGTGATGTTTTGTTCATAGCAACCGACCTTAAAGTCCATAGCAACCATATATTTTATGACACCTGACTACCTGCTGAGTTTATATTTCAATATTTTATGACCGGAAGTGATGTTTTGTTCATAGCAACCGACCAAAAAGTCCATAGCAACCAAATATTTCTAATCTGGAGTACCTACCAGGTTGATATATCCAAAATGGTATCATTCAGTTAGGAATCTATTTCTCTTGGAGGACACAAATAGGGAAAGACCTCGCGATCGTTCTTTGAACGATTGTAATTTAATTATTATTATTCTTCTTTTCTTCCCTCAAAAAACGAAAAGTGTCTTCACCGATCTTAACGACAGTTGGCACACTTAATCATCATTACCAGGACTCGACGTGACTCATGCTTTGAAACCAATCTATTTTTAGTAACAGAGTTATCTGCCCGTAACCCAAAAACCTTGTCTGCAGATTAACTCAGAAACCATAACTGTTATCCAAAATCTGAAGTGTGGAATTTGTTACCTGACTCCTGGCCATGATTCGTCATGCAAAAAAAAAATTTTAGAACAACTTCCTGGTTACGCATTTTTGACCCGAAAAGTGTTGCGATGCGCCGACAAAATTTATTTCAAAACGGTTAGTCCTACAGACTTGGGACCTTCACCAATCGTCTTAGGTGACACAAGTTGCATCCGAAAATATATATGTCATAGGTCAAATGTCAAGTTTTAATTATTGCGTCATGTCTAAATATAGGAATGTATTGCGCAATGTATAGTAATCCATATTTAACAATGTAATGTTAAGGAAAAGTCCATAACAACCATATATATTCATAATCAGTTAGGAAGGGGCTATAATTTGGGCCCAAGGTCAAAGGTCAAAGGTCAAGGTCAGTCCTTAGCAACAAGGTAACCTTAAGGAAAAGTCCATAGCAACCATATATTTTCACAATCAGTTAGGAATGGGCTGTAATTAAGGTCCAAGGTCAAAGGTCATAGGTCAAGGTCAGTCCTTAGCAACAAGGTAACCTTAAGGAAAAGTCCATAGCAACCATATATTTTATGAATCAAGACTACTTGCTGAGTTTAAATTTTATCTTTTTGTGACCGGAAGTGACCTTTTGTCCATAGCAACCGACCTAAAAGTCCATAGCAACCATATATTTTATGACTCCTGACTACCTGCTGAGTTTAAATTTCAATATTTTATGACCGGAAGTGATGTTTTGTTCATAGCAACCGACCTAAAAGTCCATAGCAACCATATATTTTATGACTCCTGACTACCTGCTGAGTTTAAATTTCAATATTTTATGACCGGAAGTGATGTTTTGTTCATAGCAACAGACGTAAAAGTCCATAGCAACCATATATTTTATGACTCCTGACTACCTGCTGAGTTTAAATTACAATATCACATGACCGGAAGTGACAATTTGTTCATAGCAACCGACCTAAAAGTCCATAGCAACCATATATTTTTTAATCTGGACTACCTACCAGGTTTTTATATCCAAAAATAGTAACCTACCAGGTTGATTTATCCAAAAATGGTATCATTTTGTTAGGAATTTTTTCTATTGGAGGGCACAAATAGGGAAAGACCTCGCGATCGTTCTTTGAACGATTGTAATTTAATTATTATTATTATTCTTCTTTTCTTCCCTCAAAAAACGAAAAGTGTCTTAACCGATCTTAACGAAAGTTGGCACACTTAATCATCACTACCAGGACTCGACGTGACTCATGCTTTGAAACCAATCTATTTTTAGTAACAGAGTTATCTGCCCGTAACCCAAAAACCTTGTCTGCAGATTAACTCAGAAACCATAACTGTTATCAAAAATCTAAAGTGTGGAATTTGTTACCTGACTCCTGGCCATGATTTGTCATGCAAAAAAAAAATTTTCGAACAACTTCCTGGTTACGCGTTTTTGACCCGAAAAGTGTCGCGATGAGCCAACAAAATTTATTTCAAAACGGTTAGTCCTACAGACTTGGGACCTTCACCAAACGTCTTAGGTGACATAAGTTGCATCCGAAAATATATATGTCATAGGTCAAATCTCAAGTTTGAATTATTGCATCATGACTAAATATAGGAATGTATTGCGCAATGTATAGTAATCCATTTGTAACAATGTAATGTTAAGGAAAAGTCCATAGCAACCATATATTTTCACAATCAGTTAGGAATGGGCTGTAATTTAGGTCCAAGGTCAAAGGTCATAGGTCAAGGTCAGTCCTTAGCAACAAGGTAACCTTAAGGAAAAGTCCATAGCAACCATATATTTTATGAATCCAGACTACTTGCTGAGTTTTAATTTTATCTTTTTGTGACCGGAAGTGACCTTTTGTCCATAGCAACCGACCTAAAAGTCCATAGCAACCATATATTCTATGACTCCTGACTACCTGCTGAGTTTAAATTTCAATATTTTATAACCGGAAGTGATGTTTGTTCATAGCAACCGACCAAAAAGTCCATAGCAACCATATATTTTATGACTCCTGACTACCTGCTGAGTTTAAATTTCAATATTTTATGACCGGAAGTGATGTTTTGTTCATAGCAACCGACCTAATAGTCCATAGCAACCATATATTTTATGACTCCTGACTACCTGCTGAGTTTAAATTTCAATAATTTATGACCGGAAGTGATGTTTTGTTCATAGCTACCGACCTATAAGTCCATAGCAACCATATATTTTATGAATCCTGACTACCTGCTGCGTTTAAATTTCAATATTTTATGACCGGAAGTGATGTTTTGTTCATAGCAACCGACCTAAAAGTCCATAGCAACCAAATATTTCTAATCTGGAGTACCTACCAGGTTGATATATCCAAAAATGGTATCATTCAGTTAGGAATCTATTTCTATTGGAGGACACAAATAGGGAAAGACCTCGCGATCGTTCTTTGAACGATTGTAATTTAATTATTATTCTTTTTCTTCTTCCGGACATGAACGTGTCCGAGCCACATCTCATAGAAGGACTTGATGGATCTTCATGAAATTTTATATGGTGGTAAGGTTGGTCCCAAAGTTGGTAATAGGCTATTCAGAATTTTCAAAATGGCCGCCGTTTCCATGGAAACAGCAAAAGGTCATAATATGGGACATTGAGATATCTCGGTAACCTAGGTGCTCAGGGTTCTGAAATTTTGTAGGTTAATAGAGCAAAAGGAGCTCTTTAATAATACGAAAAAAAAATTTGAAGCGATATTTACGGTTTTCGAGTTATTCACGAAAATGTGATTTTTCGGTCCCAAAAATGGGAAAATTGTCAAAATACTACGATTTCCACAAAATTTGGTATCTAGAGGTTTCAAATGATAGCGAGTTTGGGTGCGATGTCAAAATTAATTCAAGAGTGACAATAAGCGAACGTTTGGGAGATATTTTTGTGTTGGGCATCCCCAACACAGTCAACACTAGTTATTATTTTTCTTATTATTCTTTTTCTTCTTTCTCCGCGGCATGAAACTGTCCATGCGAGTTCTCAGAAATTGCTTGACAGATTTGGACGAAACATTGTATAATGGTAGATGGGTCTTTGAAGTAAATCCTAACCTATTCGGAATTTCCAAGATGGCCGCCATTACATAAGGGTACCCCAAAATTATCTCAAAAACTACTGGACGGATTTCGACCAAATTTGGACGTTCATTGACAAAATTTAAAAGGAATTGATTGGTGAAAAAAAAATTCAAAATGGCCGCCATTTTCAAAATGGCTGCTACTGAAAATAGGCAAAATTTGAAAATGTCAACCGATTTGCATGAAACTTAGTATATTAACAGAACAGGGTAAGGCGACCTCAAATCTGTAAATAAAATTTTCAAGATGGCCGCCATTTCAAAATGGCCGCCATCCAAAGTTGTAAAAATTGACCAATTTCAACCAATGCTTCATTTCAACAAAATTTTGTATCTAGAGGTTTTTATGAATGGTGAAATAGAAAACGGTGTCGAAAATGCGTTCGTTTGGGAGACATTTTGTGTTGGGCATCCCCAAAACAGTCAGCACTTGTTATTATTATTAAGTCACCGACCACGAAGTGTCGGAGACTTATTGTTTTTGCACCGTTTCTTATTATTAAGTTACCGACCACGAAGTGTCGGAGACTTATTGTTTTTGCACCGTTTCTTATTATTAAGTCGCCCAAAACAAAGTTTGGGAGACTTATTGTTTTCGCACCGTTTCTTATTATTATGTCTCCCAAACGAAAGTTTGGAGACATATTGTTTTTACTCCGTTTCTTCTTATTATGTCTCCCAAACGAAAGTTTGGAGACATATTGTTTTTACTCCGTTTCTTATTATTCTTTTTATGTCTCCCAAACGAAAGTTTGGAGACATATTGTTTTTACTCTGTTTCTTATTATTATTATTATATCTCCCAAACACTATGTTTGGGAGATATATTGTTTTTACTCTGTTTCTTATTATTATTCTTCTTCTTTTTTTTTCTTCTTCCGGACATGAACGTGTCCGAGTGGTTTCTCAAAAACTACTCAATGGTTCTTTATGAAATTTTGTAAGGTGATAGAGTGGGTCCCAAAGGTGTGCATGCATATTTCAAAGATTTCAAAATGGCCGCCGTTTCCATGGAAACAGGTAAAGGTCATAATATAGGACATTGCGATATCTCGGTTACCTAGGTGTGCAGGGTTCTGAAATTTTGTAGGTGAGTAGAGCAAAAGGAGCTCTTTAATAATACGAAAAAAATTCGGAGCGATATTTACGGTTTTCGAGTTATTCACGAAAATGCGATTTTTCGGGCCCAAAAATGGGAAAATTGTCAAAATGCTACGATTTCGACAAAATTTGGTATCTAGGGGTTTGAAATGATGGCGAGTTAGGATGCGCTGTCAAAATTTATGCAAGAGTGACAATATGCGAACGTTTGGGAGATATTTTTGTGTTGGGCATCCCCAACACAGTCAGCACTAGTTATTCTTTTTCTTCTTTCTTCGACATGAACGTGTCAGGTAGTTTTCTTGAAAACGCCTCAAAGGATTTCAACGAAACATTGTAGGATGGTAGATGGGTTATTGGAGGTGTGCACAAGCTTTTCGGAATTTTCAAAATGGCTGCCGTTTTCGCGTAATTAGCAAAAGGTCATAATATAAGACATTGAAATATCTCGGTTACCTAGGTGCGTAGGAAGCTGAAATTTTGTAGGTGAATAGAGCAAAAGCAGCTCTTTAATAATACGAAAAAAAAATTCGGAGCGATATTTACGGTTTTCGAGTTATTCACGAAATTGGGATTTTTCGGCCCCTAAAATCCAAAATTCGTAAAAATGCTTCGATTATGATAAAATATTATATTTAGAGGTTTCGAATGGTGGCAAATAAGAATACAATGTCAAAAATGCGTTCGTTTGGGAGACATTTTGTGTTGGGCATCCCCAACACAGTCAGCACTTGTTATTATTATTTTTTTTCTTCTTTCTTCCCATGAACGTGTCCGGTAGTTTTCTTGGAAACGACTTGAAGGATTTTCACGAAACATTGTACGATGATAGAAGGGTTATTGAAGGTGTGCACAGACATTTCGAAATTTTCAAAATGGCCGCCGATTCCGTGTTATTAGCTAAAGTTCATAATATAGGACATTGCAATATCTCGGTAACCTACGTGCGTAGGAGGCTGAAATTTTGTAGGTGAATAGAGCAAAAGGAGCTCTTAAATAATACGAAAAAAAAAATTGAAGCGATATTTACGGTTTTCGAGTTATTTGCGAAAATGTGATTTTTCGGGCCCAAAAATGCGAAAATCGTCAAAATGCTACGATTTCGATAAAATTTTGTATCTTGGGGTTTTAAAAGATGGCGAATCATAATACGAGATCAAAAATGGGTTCGTTTGGGAGACATTTTTGTATTGGGCATCCCCAACACAGTCAGCACTTGTTATTATTATGTCTCCCAAACACTATGTGTTGGGAGACATATTGCTTTTACTCTGTTTCTTATTAATATTATTATTCTTTTTTTTCTTCTTTCTTCCGGACATGAAACTGTCCGCAAGGTTTTTTGAAAACGACAAAATGGAATTGCACGAAACTTGGTATGATGGTAGATTGGTTATTGGAGGTGTGCACAGGCACTTCGAAATTTTCAAGATGGCCGCCATTTTCAAAATGGCCGCCACGGCAAAAGGGTACCCTAAAATTATCTCGGAAACTACTGAATGGATTTTAATGAAATTTGGTATGTGAGTAGAGGGTTATGAGTAGACTTGATACGTAAAATAAAAATTTTCAAAATGGCCGCCATTTTCAAAATGGCCGCCACCGAAAAAGCAAAAATTGCAAAAATGCTTCGATTTTAACAAAATTTTGTATCTAGGGGGTTTAAAGGATGGCGAATAAGAATACACTATCAAAAATTTATTTGTTTGGGAGACATTTTTGTGTTGGGCATCCCCAACACAGTCAGCACTAGTTCTTTTTCTTCTTTCTCCCCGCCATGAACGTGTCCGTACCTTTTCTTCAAAACGACGCGAAGGATTTTTGCGAAAAATTGTAGGATGGTAGATGGGTAACTGAAGTTGTGTTTGGACATTTCAAAATTTTCAAAATGGCCGCCGTTTCCGTGTAATTAGCGAAAGTTCATAATATAGGACATTGCAATATCTCGGTAACCTAGGTGCGTAGGAGGCTGAAATTTTGTAGGTGAATAGAGCAAAAGGAGCTCTTTAATAATACGAAAAAAAAATTTGAAGCGATATTTACGGTTTTCGAGTTATTTGCGAAAATGTGATTTTTCGGGCCCGAAAATGCCAAAATCGTCAAAATGCTTCGATTTCGACAAAATTTTGTATGTAGGGGTTTTAAAAGATGGCGAATCCGAATATAATGTCAAAAATGGGTTCGTTTGGGAGACATTTTTGTGTTGGGCATCCCCAACACAGTCAGCACTTGTTATTAAGTCGCCCAAAACAAAGTTTGGGAGACTTATTGTTTTTGCACCGTTTCTTATTAAGTCGCCCAAAACAAAGTTTGGGAGACTTATTGTTTTTGCACCGTTTCTTATTATTATTATTATTATTATTATTATTATGTCCCCG
Source organism: Arcuatula senhousia (assembly GCA_963971305.1). Lineage (NCBI taxonomy): Eukaryota > Metazoa > Mollusca > Bivalvia > Mytilida > Mytilidae > Arcuatula > Arcuatula senhousia. Next base: position 44,146,810 of record OZ020304.1, on the reverse strand, counting down.
AACACGAAGTGTCGGGGACATATTGTTTTTGCTCGGTTTCTTATTATTATTATTATTATTATTATGTCCCCGAACACGAAGTGTCGGGGACATATTGTTTTTGCTCGGTTTCTTATTATTATTATTATTATTATTTTTCTCGGTATTCTGGACCATGAACTTGTCCACCTCATTTTTTCGACATCTTTTAAGGTAGGAAGCTGAATCTTCATATATCAAGAGTATGGAATGGGAGATTCTGCTTTTTGTATTTTTCGTCCAAATCGAACGACTCCTTATAGGTCAAAAAAGGGCCTCAAAATGGCTCCTCGAAACCGAAGTTGAATTTTTACCTGGCATTTCTGATCCGGCAGGGGTAGGTCAAATTCCTTCTTGGGGTAAGTGTAGACTTTCAATACCTTTCATTTAAAAAAAAAATTTTGAAAATCGGACTTACGGTTTTCAAAATTTTGCAAAAATTCGAAATTTAATTTTTTTGTCATATTGAGTTATCTTTCTTTTTACTTTGTATTATGTAATAGTAATGTAAAAATTCTCAACTTTGTTATTTCTTATTGAAAATTGGTTTACAAGGTAATAGTGGTATGCCGAGTTCATTTTTGGTATTGAAAATTTTTTTTTGGCGGCCATTTTCAAAATGGTGGCTAAAATTTCCCGCCAAAATTTAAACTTGCTCCGATTTTGATGAAAATTGGTATATAAGGTAATAGTGGTATGGCGAGATGATTTTTGACATCAAAATTTTTCTATCGTCGGCCATTTTCAAAATGGCCGCCTTTTCCCGCCAAAATTAAAGTTACTCCGATTTTGACAAAAATTGGTATATAAAGTAATAGTGGTATGGCGAGTTGATTTTTGACATAAATTTTTTTTATTGTCGGCCATTTTCAAAATGGCCGCCGTTTCCCGCCAAAATTAAAGTTACTCTGATTTTGATGAAAATTGGTATATAAGGTAATAGTGGTATGGCGAGTTGATTTTTGACATCGGAAATTTTATTTCGTCGGCCATTTTCAAAATGGCCGCCGTTTCCCGCCAAAAATCAAAGTTACTCCGATCTTGATGAAAATTGGTATATTAGGTATTCTCAAATGCCCAAACACATATTGACAAAGAGGGGTACGTGAGGGGACATGTATGTGACTCGCTTGCGATCACAATTAGAACTAGTTATTATTATTATTATTATTTTTCTCGGTATTCTGGATCGTGAACTTGTCCACCTCATTTTTTCGACATCTTTTAAGGTAGGAAGCTGAAAATTCATAAATCAAGTGTATGGAATGGGAGATTGTGCTTTTTGTATTTTGCGCCGAAATCGAACGACCCCATATAGGTAGAAAAAGGGCCTCAAAATGGCTCCTCGAAACCGAAGTTGAATTTTTCCTGGCATTTCTGATCCGGCAGGGGTAGGAAAAATTCCCTTATAGGTTAAGTGCGGATATACAATACCTTTCATTTAAAAAAAAAATTTTGAAAATCGGACTTACCGTTTTCAAAATTTTGCAAAAAATCGAAAATTATTTTTTTTGTAAGATTGAGTTATCTTTCTTTGTACCATATATTTTGTGATATTAATGAAAAAAAATTCTCAACTTTGTTATTTCTTAATGAAAATTGGTTTACAAGGTAATAGTGGTATGCCGAGTTCAATTTTGGAATCGAAATTTTTTTTTGGGCGGCCATTTTAAAATGGCCGCCATTTCTCGCCAAAATTAAAATTACTCCGATTTTAATGAAAATTGGTATATAAGGTAATTGTGGTATGGCGAGTTGATTTTTGACATAAAATTTTTTTTATCGTCGGCCATTTTCAAAATGGCCGCCGTTTCCCGCCAAAATTAAAGTTATTCTGATTTTGATGAAAATTGGTTTACAAGGTAATAGTGGTATGCCGAGTTCAATTTTGGAATAGAATTTTTTTTTTTGGCCGCCATTTTCAAAATGGCCGCCATTTCCCGCCCAAATTAAAATTACTCCGATTTTAATGAAAATTGGTATATAAGGTAATAGTGGTATGGCAAGTTGATTTTTGACATCAAATTTTTTTTATCGTCGGCCATTTTCAAAATGGCCGCCGTTTCCCGCCAAAATTAGATTTACTCAGATTTTAACGAAAATTGGTATATAAGGTAATATATGTATGGTGAGTTGATTTTTGACATCGAAATATTTTTATTGTCGGCCATTTTAAAAATGGCCGCCGTTTCCCGCCAAAATTAAACTTACTCCTATTTTGATGAAAATTGGATAAATTAAGTTATCTCAAATGCCAAGAGACATTGACAAAGAGGGGTACGTGAGGGGACATTTTTGTGACTCGCTTGCGATCACAATTAGAACTAGTTATTCTTCTGATTCTTTATCGTAAAGTTGTCCTCCCTAATTCAAGAAAATGGTTCAAGGAAATTGAATAACACTTGTTGGATTGGATAGTGGGTCACTCAAAGGCGTGTAATCAAGTTTTGAAATTTTCAAGATGGCCGCCGTTTCAAAATGGCGGCCGTCCGAAAAAGTGGGCGGAAAATTTTTTTTCATCGGATCTTTTTGAAAATTGGACATCTGGGTAAAGCGGGTATGCTGAATTCAAATCTGCGACCGGATTTGAAATCCGACTTCCGGTTTCAAAATGGCGGCTATTTTACTACACCCGCCCCCCTTAAAAATGTGAACTTTGTCCGATTTCAATGAAATTTGATTTCTATACATATTTTATTGTACTGAAAGGGAAGAAAAAGTATCCAAGGCGATTTTGGGCGACTTGTGTGTTGGCATCCCAACACAAATTATAGCTAGTTATTATTAAGTCGCCCAAAACAAAGTTTGGGAGACTTATTGTTTTTGCACCGTTTCTTATTATTATTATTATTCTTATTATTATTCTTCTGATTCTTTATCGAGAATTTGTCCTCCCTAATACAAGAAAACGGTCCAAGGAAATTGAATAACACTTGTGAGATTGGATAGTGGGTCACTCAAAGTTGTGTAATGCACTTTTAAAATTTTCAAGATGGCCGCCGATTCAAAATGGCGGCCATCGGAAAAAGTGGGCGGAAATTTTTTTTTCATCGGATCGTCTTGAAAATTAGTCATCTGGGTAAAGCGGGTATGCTGAGCTCAAATCTGCGACCGGATATGAAATCCGACTTACGATTTCAAAATGGCGGCCATTTTACTACACCCGCCCCCCTTAAAACGTCAACTTTGTCTGATTTCAACGAAATTTTATTTCTAGACTTATTTTGAAGCACTGATTTGAATGGAACTCTATCATAGGCGATTTTGGGCGACTTGTGTGTTGGCATCCCAACACAATTATACCTAGTTATTATTATTATTCTTATTATTATTATTCTTCTGATTCTTTATCGAGAATTTGTCCTCCCTAGTACAAGAAAACGGTAAAAGGAAATTGAATAACACTTGTGAGATTTGATAGTGGGTCACTCAAAGTTGTGTAATGCACTTTCAAAATTTTCAAGATGGCCGCCGTTTCAAAATGGCGGCCATCGGAAAAAGTGGGCGGAAATTTTTTTTTCATCGGATCGTCTTGAAAATTGGTCATCTGGGTAAAGCGGGTATGCTGAGTTCAAATCTACGACCGGATTTGAAATCCGACTTAGGGTTTAAAAATGGCGGCCATTTTACTACACCCGCCCCCCCTAAAAACGTCAACTTTGTCCGATTTCAACGAAATTTTATTTCTAGACTTATTTTTATGCACTGATTTGAATTGAACTCTATCCAAGGCGATTTTGGGCGACTTGTGTGTTGGCATCCCAACACAATTATACCTAGTTATTATTATTATTCTTATGATTCTTTATCGTAAAGTTGTCCTCCCTAATACAAGAAAATGGTGCAAGGAAATTGAATAACACTTGTGAGATTGGATAGTGGGTCACTCAAAGTTGTGTAATGCACTTTTAAAAATTTTCAAGATGGCCGCCGTTTCAAAATGGCGGCCATCGGAAAAAGTGGGCGGAAATTTTTTTTCATCGGATCGTCTTGAAAATTGGTCTTCTGGGTAAAGCGGGTATGCTGAGCTCAAATCTGCGACCAGATTTGGAATCCGACTTACGGTTTCAAAATGGCGGCTATTTTACTACACCCGCCCCCCTAAAAACGTCAACTTTGTCCGATTTCAACGAAATTTGATTTCTAGACTTATTTTGATGCACTGATTTGAATGGAACTCTACCCAAGGCGATTTTGGGCGACTTGTGTGTTGGCATCCCAACACAATTATACCTAGTTATTATTTTTTTTTCTCTGACGCAGCTATGTCCGCAAGATTACGGAAAAGTGTCTCAAATGATTCTCATGAAACTTGGAATATATATAGGGTTGCATATGTAGGTGGGCCTCATGGTTTTAAAATTTTCAAAATGGCCGCCATTTTCAAAATGGCCGCCCTCAAATTAGGGTACCGAAAAATTATCTCGGAAACTACTGGATGGATTTCAATGAAATTTGGTATGTAGGTAGAGGGGAGTTAGGGAAGTTGAATGGTGGATACGAAAAATTCAAGATGGCCGCCATTTTAAAAATGGCCGCCATCAAAAATTGACCAAAATTTTGTCCGCTAAATTTATTTATCTAAACCTCGATGGATTTGCATGAAATTTTGTATATTAATAGACCATTATATGTAGATGGTTTTTTTACCAAGAAAAAATTTTGCGCGTCGGCCATTTTCAAAATGACCGCCATCGAAAATTGTAAAATGGAATATTTCTAAAACTACTTGACGGATTGCAACCAAATTTGGTATTTAGGTAGATAGGAGTAAGGGAAGTTGAATGACAAATTCGAAAAAATCAAGATGGCCACCATTTTCAAAATGGCCGCCATCGAAAATTGTAAAATGGGATATTTCTAAAACTACTTGACGGATTGCAATCAAATTTGGTATTTAGGTAGATGGGAGTAAGGGAAGTTGAATGGCCAATTCGAAAAAATCAAGATGGCCGCCATTTTCAAAATGGCCGCCATCGAAAATTGAAAAAAGGGGGGATCTCGGAAACTATTTGACAGATTTCAACACAATTTTATATGGTGATGCAGTTCAATATGTCGCTTCGAAATACATGCTGCTCAAACGGGAGGTGACTTCTGTGTTGGCATCCAAACACAATCACATCTAGTTATTATTATTTTTTTTTCTCTGACGCAGCTTTGTCCGCAAGATTACGGAAAAGTGTCTGAAACGATTCTCATGAAACTTGGAATATATATAGGGTCGCATATGTAGGTGGGCCTCATGGTTTTAAAATTTTCAAAATGGCCGCCCTCAAATTAGGGTACCGAAAAATTATCTCGGAAACTACTGGGTGGATTTCGATGAAATTTGGTATGTAGGTAGAGGGTAGTAAGGGAAGTTGAATGGTGGATACGAAAAATTCAAGATGGCCGCCATTTTCAAAATGGCCGCCGTCAAAAATTGACCAAAATTTTGTCCGCTAAATTTATCTACATAAACCTCGATGTATTTGCATGAAATTTTGTATATTAATAGACCATTATATGTAGATGGTTTTTTTACCAAGAAAATATTTTGCGCGTCGGCCATTTTCAAAATGGCCGCCATCGACAATTGTAAAATGGGATATTTCTAAAACTACTTGACGGATTGCAACCAAATTTGGTATTTAGGTAGATGAGAGTAAGGGAACTTGAATGACGAATTCGAAAAAATCAAGATGGCCGCCATTTTCAAAATGGCCGCCATTGAAAATTGTAAAATTGGATATTTCTAACACTACTTGACGGATTGCAACCATTTAGGTAGATGGGAGTAAGGAAAGTTGAATGGCGAAATCGAAAAATCAAGATGGCCGCCATTTTCAAAATGGCCGCCATCAAACATTGAAAAAAGGGGGGATCTTGGAAACTATTTGACAGATTTCAACACAATTTTATATGGTGTTGCAGTTCAATATGTCGCTTCGAAATACATGCAGTTCAAACGGGAGGTGACTTCTGTGTTGGCATCCCAACACAATCACATCTAGTTATTATACTTTTTTCTTTTTCTTCCGTCAACCTGATGCACGAACTTGTCCGACTATCTCCTCGGACAAAGGTGGACCGATCGATTTGAAACTTGGAGGGGTGATAGGTCCCAAGGTCCTACAGTGTTTTTTGCGATTTATAATTTCAAAATGGCCGCCATTTCCAAGATGGCCGCCAAAAAACCAAAAAACTATTACCTTATTTTTCTTGGAAACCACATGATGAAATTCAACGAAACTTGATATACATGTTCAGAAACATAATTGGAAACTTTTTGGGCAAAAAAAAATTTCGCGAGTGGCGGCCATTTTGCAAAATTGCCGAAAAGAGCGAAAAATGTAAACATTGTCTGATTTCAACGAAACTTGGTATAGAGGGTATATGGGTGATTGCGATTCACGGCGCATTGTCGAAATTTCCGTATTGGTCGCCATTTTCAAGATGGCCGCCAAAAATGGCGAAAATGTAAACATTGTCCGATTTCAATGAAACTTGGTATACAGAGTATATGGGTGATGGCGACTGACGGCACATTGTTGGAATTTCTGTAATGGCCGCCATTTTCAAGATGGCCGCCGAAAATCGCGAAAAATGTAAACATTGTCCGATTTCAACGAAACTTGGTATGCAGGATATATAGGTGATGGCGACTCACAGCGCATTGTCGGAAGTTCCGTAATGGCTGCCATTTTCAAGATGGCCGCCGAAAATCGCGAAAAATGTAAACATTGTCCAATTTTAACGAAACTTGGTACACAGGGTATATGGGTGATGGCGACTCATGGCGCATTGTCGGAAATCTGTTGAAGAGGACACACATTATATGAGAACGGGAGGGGACATCCCACGTTTCGGGAAACGTAAATTTTAATTAATATTGTATTAAGAAAGAAAGTAAAATTTTGAGATCTTCCCTACCAAATTAATAATTTGTATGTTTCAAAACCATGAAGGTTTTTTCTACACTAAAACTTACTGATAAATATTTTCAAAGCTAAACCAAATTTAGAATAACAAAATTGAATAATGTTTTCTATAAACATGTCACATAATCTCAAAAACTTCTTTTGGTAAAGAAAAGTCTTTTCAGAAAATGTAAATATTTTGAGATGACCGCGCTTGAAAACACTGATTTACAGGAAGTACAATTAATATGAACAAACTGTCTTTGAAAATGGACATGGTGGAAAATGACCTAGTTATAGAAATCGATGAAAGCAAAAAGTATCATATCTACCATGTCAACGGTTGGAGCTCAAAATTTCAGTAAATTTCAGTCAAGAAATGTGGATTATAAAGAAATATACATTAAATGTTTGTATCAAGGCGACTGCATCAGTTATCTAATAGCTATTCCCATTACTGAAGACTCACAGCTATTTATAAAATTGATATAACGACCTATTTATAACTTTTGATTGCTATGTATTGTTTATCCCGGGCCCATTCAATAGTTGTTTTGCTTTCTCCATATATAAAAGACAAAAAATAAACAACAATATTAAAACGTGAACTGTGCAACCTACCTTTAGAGTTTATAGTACAGTTCGATTTTGAAGAGAGAGAAATAAGCGATTTAATTTGACTTGACCCTAACTTTAACGGTACGCTGAAGGAAAACAAAAGTATGTCACATGTAACTTATTTTCATGTTTTGTTGCTTAATTGTTGTGTTCTTGTCTAAAGTCTCCATAGAGTGATCGTTTGTTTCATTGTTGAAGGTTTTTATTGCAAACTATTAAGGCTTTAAAAAATCACAGCAATAAAATTTTCTTGCCGTGGATCCCGGACCAACAGAAAAGAATTTTCTTACAGCATCCTTTTTAAAACGATTGTAGCGTTTTTTTTCTATGAAAAATATGTGTTTTACTCTATATTTATATTTCGTTGTACCAAAAATGCGACGGACCATCTGATCAACTAGAGGACGGAAATACTACGGACGGAACAACTGAGAACGAATCAACCTGGGGAGGGACCAACCTTCAATCTTTCTTTTGAATAAATATTTTGTGATATGAACATATCGTTTTAAATGGAATATTTGAAATGATTGTTTTACAGCGTTTATTAAAAATTTAACTTGAAAACGGTTCTTTATATTATAATATGAAACTAACATAAAGTCGCCATGGCCTGACACTAGCTTTTTTGAAAAGCTAATCTTGTTGATTTTAAGGTTGTATAGTGCTTCTTTCTCACCTCTACTTAGATTATAATTAGATTTTGTAATTTATCCTTAGCTCAACTCATATCTAGTTGTAAAATATAACTCTCTAAAGATTCACAAGAATATTCTGGTTTATATCCACTATTGATATAAAAAGAATGCTTGTGATATTCACTATCAATATTGAATAAATATTGACAACGCATTTTACGTTCAAATTCATCAAAATCTTTCATCAAGTTTTTTTTCTGAATCTTTATGCTAGGAGTAGGAATAAATTTAACTCCTTTAGATAATAAAAATTATTTAATAATATATCAAACATTTTGTATAAAAATGTGACTGAAAAAATTGAATAAAAAGGATATTCACTAAAATAAAATGGTTATTCACCGCGGGAAAATGCATGCGGTTGATATTTATAGAATCCGGTTATTCCCTTTTTTGTTCGACCAATCAAATTAGATTTACAACGGCGATATTATCTTTTAATAAAACCTACAGATAATTCGTTTGCTGTTTTATTTTCACAATGGCCGAATCGGACTAAAGTGTTGCTATTGTAATCAAAAAAGCTAGATTTGCGTTCGTAAGCGATGATTCTTTAGCGAAGATAATGCTAGACAAGGACTCAGCAAACACTAAAAAGGCCACAGCTCGATCAATAATTGTTAACAGAATAAATGTTATACACATATCTTATATTTTTCCGATAAGTGGAAATACCCCCTCCCGAAAAAAAAAATATAAAAAAACAAAACAAAATATACTTTTATTTGTCATTAAACATATGTACAGTTTGTGACAAAGACATTCATATACAAATAAGAAAGCAAATATAAGATGACTACAAGAACATGATATAATATGCTATATATATATTGTATAAGTAATAAAGGCAAATAACATATTAAATGACTTATGAAACTTCCGTCCTCAGTTCTAATGACTGTTTTAAAAAGAATCCTATCAACCTAATATGTTTAGAAGTTTTAGGGTTAAGCAAATAGACCAGTTTTTCTTCTTCTGTCATATTGAAAAATTCTCTATTATCAGCTTTAATAGAGTTGTAAAGATTTTCTCTCAACTTACTATTAATTTTACAATTTAAGATAAAATGATACTCGTCTTCAATACACTTACAAGATTTGCGAAGTCTATCTTGGCGAGGAATTTTATAATAACGGCCTTTTTCTACATGTATTTCAAGGCTGTGGTCACTGATACGCATTTTAGTGAATATATTCCTAATTGAAAATAATGGTTCCGAAAGATAGAATTCCCCCTCTAGAGATGGATTTAACTTCTTATAAAGAAATAATTTGCTAGTTTCGTCGAATTCATCAATTTTTTTAAGAAGTACTATTTTGAATTTTTCAGTGACTCTATTTAAGTCGCCCAAAACAAAGTTTGGGAGACTTATTGTTTTTGCACCGTTTCTTATTATTAAGTCGCCCAAAACATAGTTTTGGGGACTTATTGTTTTTGCACCGTTTCTTATTATTATTATTATATCTCCCAAACACTATGTTTGGGAGATATATTGTTTTTACTCTGTTTCTTATTATTATTATTATTATTCTTTTTTTTTCTTCTTCCGACCATGAACGTGTCTGCACCATATCTCATAAAACTACTGAATGGATCTTTCTGAAATTTTGTATGGTGGTAGAATGAGTACCAGAGGTGTGCATGCAATTTTCGAAATTTTCAAAATGGCCACCGTTTCCATGGAAACAGGGAAAGGTCATAATATAGGACATTGCGATATTTCGGTTACCTAGGTGCGCAGGGTTCTGAAATTTTGTAGGAGAGTAGAACAAAAGGAGCTCTTTAATAATATGAAAAAAAAATTTGAAGCGATATTTACGGTTTTCGAGTTATTCACGAAAATACGATTTTTCGGGCCCAAAAATGGGACAACTGTCAAAATGCTACGATGTCGACAAAATTTGGTATATAGGGGTTTCAAATGATGAGGATTTAGAATGCGATGTCAAAGTTTACGCAAAAGTGACAATATGCGTACGTTTGGGAGATATTTTTGTGTTGGGCATCCCCAACACAGTCAGCACTAGTTATTATTATTCTTCTGATTCTTAATCGTAAAGCTGTCCTCCCTAATACAAGAAAACGGTTCAAGGAAATTGAATAACACTTGTTGGATTGGATAGTGGGTTACCTAAAGGCGTGCAATCAAGTTTTGAAATTTTCAAGATGGCCGCCGTTTCAAAATGGCGGCCATCGGAAAAAGTGGGCGGAAAATTTTTTTTCATCGGATCGTTTTGAAAATTGGTCATTTGGGTAAAGCGGGTATGCTGAGTTCAAATCTGCGACCGGATTTGAAATCCGACTTACGGTTTCAAAATGGCGGCCATTTTACTACACCCGCCCCCCTAAAAACGTCAACTTTGTCCGATTTCAACGAAATTTGATTTCTAGACTTATTTTGATGCACTGATTTGAATGGAACTCTATCCAAGGCGATTTTGGGCGACTTGTGTGTTGGCATCCCAACACAATTATACCTAGTTATTATTATTAAGTCGCCCAAAACAAAGTTTGGGAGACTTATTGTTTTTGCACCGTTTCTTATTATTATTATTATTATTATTCTTCTGATTCTTTATCGTAAAGTTGTCCTCCCTAATTCAAGAAAATGGTTCAAGGAAATTGAATAACACTTGTTGGATTGGATAGTTGGTCACCTAAAGGCGTGTAATCAAGTTTTGAAATTTTCAAGATGGCCGCCGTTTCAAAATGGCGGCCGTCGGAAAAAGTGGGCGGAAATTTTTTTTTCATCGGATTGTCCTGAAAATTGGTCATCTGGGTAAAGCGGGTATGCTGCATTCAAATCTGCGACCGGATTTGAAATCCGACTTCCGGTTTCAAAATGGCCGCCATTTTACTACACCCGCCCCCCTTAAAAATGTGAACTTTGTCCGATTTCAATGAAATTTGATTTCTATACATATTTAATTGTACTGAAAGGGACGAAAAAGTATCCAAGGCGATTTTGGGCGACTTGTGTGTTGGCATCCCAACACAAATTATAGCTAGTTATTTTTCTTATTATTATTCTTCTGATTCTTTATCGAGAATTTGTCCTCCCTAATACAAGAAAACGGTCCAAGGAAATTCAATAACACTTGTAATATTGGATAGTGGGTCACTCAAAGTTGTGTAATGCACTTTTAAAATTTTCAAGATGGCCGCCGTTTCAAAATGGCGGCCATCGGAAAAAGTGGGCGGAAATTTTTTTTTCATCGGATCGTCTTGAAAATTGGTCATCTGGGTAAAGCGGGTATGCTGAACTCAAATCTGCGACCGGATTTGAAATCCGACTTCCGGTTTCAAAATGGCGGCCATTTTACTACACCCGCCCCCCTAAAAACGTCAACTTTGTCCGATTTCAACGAAATTTGATTTCTAGACTTATTTTGATGCACTGATTTGAATGGAACTCTATCCAAGGCGATTTTGGGCGACTTGTGTGTTGGCATCCCAACACAATTATACCTAGTTTTAACATTGTTTTTTTAATTTTTTTACTTCTTTTAACACCTTACAACTGAAAACATTTTTTCTGAGAAATCTAAATCTGCTGAAATGTCTTTGACAAAAGTATACCAACTATAAATGCCTTGACTATCAAGTTCTTTGGTGAGATCAAAAGATTCTTTTAACAATGGGTTTATATCATCTGTATGAAGTCTTGCTAAGTATACTAGAGATTGAGTATTAAACTTTCAATAGGAAGTCTACCCAATTCTGTTCTCACCCCAATGTTTGAAGAAGTTTTTTTAGTTCCAAATAGGGATTTACAAAACTTTAAATTAACTTTCTCAGAACTAGTCTTATCTACAAAGGAGATATAGTTTCAACTTTATTTGTCTGTGTAGCTCGCTTTTTAGCTCTATAGAACGTCAAATAATTATCCATAAATGATATCTCTGATTTATATGTTAAAATAGGTCTTACTAGTTTTTCGACACAAACCCCAAATTATTTTGTAACACTATGTAATCTTAATCATAAATTTGATATTGGATATTTGTTGCATTATTGAATAAAACAATAACTGTCTTTTGATTCGGTAAATGTATAATATTCATTTTCAGAAAGATCATTGTATTGTGAAAAATGCTTCACAAATTGTTTTGCTTTTACAACTTTTTTTGTTACGCTTACATGTTGTAGTTTCTCTTTGTTTGGCTTTATGTTTCATACGTCTATCTCTTTTTCTATGTTTTTCTTTAAGATTTCTGTTAAAGCGTCTCAGTCATTATGAAGTATTAAAGGATTGTGTTTTCGCTAAACATTAGCTGTCATGCTATAAATAGATTATATCATGTATATGGTTTAAATATAACTTACTTTTAGTTGTACTGATAAGAGATAATATTATCCATTTAATTTAGTATTTCTTTACTAAAGATTTTGATAATATACAGGGTTCTTTTTTCTAGCACACGAGACAACGTTACAGTCTGATTGATACATTTATTGTCTTATATATGGTGCTGCTCTATTCTTTGATTCTTTTTCTCTTGTCATCTTATTCTTTTTTTCCTTTGACCTTTGAATTGTTTCATCATAACTATTTATGAATGTTTTCAGTTTCTGATCCCACTTCTCCATCAAGCTATTAATTCCGTTTGGAATTTTGAAAATTTTTCTGCGTTTTGTTCATTCTGTTCGGTAAATTTAAGTTTTATATATTCAGCCTTATCCGTGTACACGATTCACATTACATTGTTAACATGTTCACGAATGCTTTTAAGTTTTTCTGCAAAGAACTTCTTGGCCTGGTCTGATCCGAGAAAGGATAAAAATCTAAAGTAGTATTCATATACTTCGGCACTGCAGAACGCTTTTTACAAGATTCTAGACAGTACAATAATGTTGCTTAATAACTCCTCTATTTTATTCATGCTTTCATTGCCACCACTTTTCTTTGCTTTCCAGATCAAACGATATTCGTAATACTCCCTGAATTTGTGCAGTGTTTGTTTAAAATAGTAAAATACTTGCCATTTGTTTTGAACTTCACTAAAGTTCGATTTTCATATCGACACCAAGTGCCTCTTGCTAGCAAGATGGACAAATCAAACAAGTCTTGTTTTCCAAATGAAATTTATTTGACTTTACTTTCAAATAAAGAATACAAATGATTATTACTCAGAATTGGACAAAAGTTACTGACCACCCGAAAATCAACAGATTTTTTAAAAAGCCTAAATTGATATCTTTTAACCTATTAGAACCAGAGGTACCATTGGGATATCCGTATGTCAAAGTCGGAAAGGTCAGAGGCAAAAATATTAAACACAAACAAGGACAGGACGAACAAACAGACAACATTTAAAACACGGTAACACAAAAAATACTTGAATATCAATTACATGAATTTACATTGCGAACTCTAGTCGTAACGAGAATATAAGGTATGATTAACCAAGGGCTAAATAGACATTAACCATTAACCCACCTTTGAAACAGAAACCATACTAACGTAATTATTTTGGATATGTGAAAAATAGGCAAAAATAGGGTAACAATACGTAAAAAACTTAATGATATATAGTATAATGCTGTTTCGATTATTTTTACGCATTCAACAGCAAATTCATAAAAGCATCAATTTTTTGGGGTTTTTTTTTTGGTAATTTTTCCTATTTGAAAAAAAACATTGATTACAAACGTAATGATTTTGTTACAGAAGAACTTTTAAACATTAGCAAACATATTTAGTCTTAATTCACCATGAAGAATTTTGATCGAAAATAAGAAAACAAGACTCCTAAAAATTCAAAACATCGGCGGTCGTTAACTTTTGTCTTTGTGTATATGTCTTTCTTTGTTTTTGAATTTGTTAATAAAATCAAATTGGTCATACAATTCAACCGGAAGAGATTTTTTTACTTATAATAATCATCACTGTCATGACTGTCTGAAAATCTATCTTGTTGTTCCACACTACTCTCTTCCTCAGTGTCTGAAAATTTACCTTGTTGGTCCACACTTCTCCTCTCTTCATAACTGTCTAAAGATTTAATTTGTTGCACCTGATTAATTTGCAATCGCTTTTCCCATGTGTTTGGCGTCGCTTCGGAACGATTCTGACAAGTCATATTACTATGAACATTTCCTTTGTCAATATTCTGATTTTTTAAAGTGTTCCGGTGAAAACTAGCAGTCGATGATTTGCTCTTTTCCCCATTTGCACATCGATTGTGCTCCGAACTGTCATTCTGCGATTTCTCCTCTTCTGTTTTTAAGTCGCCCAATTTTCTCATTTTCCTGAATGTCCTAAAAAATAGGCCTATCTCAATTAAGTCAACTAGTGATTCAAAACTTGAAATAACGCAAACGGTGATAGCAAACCAAACGTCACCTTCATGTTTCACAATCTCGGATGTAAATACTGATAGTATAATGTCATTGACAAAACTTTGAATCTTGTAAGAAAGAAAAACAATCCTTTTGTTTTGACCGATTATGTCCTGGCAATTCACTCTGATTACTAACACTATACAACAAAACATAAAATATATCGCTAAAGCCGCTATAGCTGCATTTCGTTTGTCAGGTTGTTCATTGGTAATATGAGAATATATTACTGCTGAAGCTATAAATTCAGCAGAATTCAATACAAAATTAATGAAAATCCGCACAATGATTGCGGTACTCCACCACTCATTTTTGCGTCTCAAAACACAAAATCCGAAGTCAGGAAATTCTGAATTCATGGTTTTTTTTTTTGGTCATTGAAGTCGATTTTGATGAGAAAAAACTTTTATACAAGTTTCCTTACATAGACGTCTATCGACCTTGGTCGGCAAAATACGTTTAAATTTGTAGACCAAACATATATAAACTTATCGACTTAAAAAGCTCACCATTTGCTGTTTTTTAGATTATTGGTCATACAATAAGCACACAGATTTTTAAATTCCCTTCATATAAAACACATTGTTGATTTTTGTGGTGCTTTTACAAATTATCGGGTCCCATATAAATTTGAAAGTTTTAACGAGAAAGTGCACTTTCACAGTCATCATGCAATTGGCTTTATTGAAGTTTTTATATGTAGGAAGCAGATATTCGAATAGGGAATCTGAATGTCAAAAGTACGAAAGGACATTAAAAAACCAATCACCAACGAGAACAACACAAAGAACCATACAACACGAAACACTAAAGTATTTGTATGTAGCCTTTGAATAAGTATTTATTGCTTTGCTCCCAAGCATCACGTATTTGGCTTTATTAGGAAGAAAGTAGCCTTTTAAACATGTTAAATGACAATAGGTATACATATTATAGATTGTTTAGCATGTTTTAAGCTTTTCAGTGAATATATGCTTACCAGTCAGTGATTTTTCATGAAAAATGTAGCTGTTATATGATTTATACGATTTTTCTCGTGAAAATGAAATGTTTAAAGCTTTTATTTAATAAGTGGTTCTATTTATTTCCAGCTCTTTAACTTTTAAGATTATCCATATAAATATTTTAAGGATGGATTCCGTATCAAAAGCCATTTTGAAAAATGGTAAAAAAACATTGGCTTTAACTATAAAGTGAAGGATATGGAATACACATTTAGCTAAATGTGATAGTTCTTACTTCAAAATGTTAATTGCCTTTTTATGCTTTTTTTGCATTACAGTGATCAAATGTGTCGGTTTTGTGTGATCATTCACATCACCAAATCATTAAATGTTTGAAGTGTTGTGTTGGATTTAAAATCGAAATACATGTACTTGATGTTTAAAAATTAGTCGATAGGTGCTCCTAATCTAACTGACAATAACTTCGAGTGTTCCCAAAGCTGATGTTTTTGTTTGCCGACTTTCATTTATTTGTTCTTTGTCAAGAAGAAGGTCTTTCGTTGACTTTTTAGTTCTGTGCTTGAATCATAAGCACTATATTTGTAATCTAGGGCAAATTGGAAAACAGCTTGCAGCGACCATTGGTCACATTAAAGGCTTCTGGTTGTTTTCTATTGCATATTTTTTTGATTGTCGGTAATATCGAAGGTTGTGTGGCGTACACTTATTCCACATCTAAATGTATTACTACCTTTAAAAATTTATTCATTAAAAAATCATCTTTAAAATGCCAAGTCTATCGTTTATTATTTAATGAAAGATAAAAAAGTAGATCCCTTTGCGCTAATAAATGTACATTTGACAATGACATTGCACTTGTGTATTATGAAATGGAAATTAAAGTCGATCAAAAGCTCACCAGAGCTTATGTTATTTGTATATTGCTAATCGACTATAAATAAAACTTATTTGATTTGATTTGACGGTTGCTTGAGTCTGCGAAACAACCATGGGAATCAGCCATTCTCTCGATGCGTACTTTACCATTTTTGCTTTTAACATAAACTTTCTCCCTTAACATACATATGTAACCAAAACTTATAAGGTACCTTGTGCTCCTTATGATGTTCAGTATAAAATAAAGATTGCTTGACAGGTATATGAAGCATGAGATTTTAAAGAATAACATTTTCTTTTAATTTTACTAATTACTTTGGGGGGAAAACTACCATGTCCTCGATAGTGCAATTATTGTATTTATGAGTGGTTTGATTTCAAAATTTCTTTAGGTTTACAGTTTTAAAGTTTTGAGGCACGCACATAACATAATCCGTCGTAATTACACATTGTAAGTTGGCGAATGTATGTACCTCGGTGCATTATAAAAGGAAACAAATAAAAAAGCACCGACTGTTTTTTTTTAATTGTATATCATTCTTTATCAAAAATAGACGTATGAAAAGACTCTATAGAACTTCTTGATGTATGTCAACTTTATCACGTGTTTATACTGTGACCCTATCCCATGTACCCTTACAACGAGACGTGGATATAACTGTGATGCAACGCCTGAAAAGCTTTAAGTATTTTAAGTTCCATCACGAGAGAAACAATACAGAGTGATCAGGATATCGCTTCCAGAAACTATTATTGAAGAGATCATTTTTGTGTGTATGCAAAATTCACTTTAAGCATGCTAACGAAGAAAATAAAAGCCTTGTTATTGTAGATATTAAATACAGAGCATGTATGAAGTTTTAAACAAACAAAAACAAAAAATGTTGAAATTTGAATACTTTAAGGTTGATAGTATGACTAATACATACCTGCAGAGGGGTTTTCATATAGGTCCCATATCATTCCGAGACTCTCATATTACACAACCATGAATATACACTCATTGTGCAATGCGTTTTTAAGATTGTGTTAATTGAGAGTTATATTGCACGAAGAATATAAGATATAGAGATCGTTGTGTAATTTATGTGTACTTTTGAGATAAATTGCACAGTATTTGAGCAAGGAAAAGCTTTTCTCTACTTGCAACAAAATTGGATGAATGTTACAGCAAGATTAAGCTTTTCCAAATCTGTTATTGATTCTCTAAGCGAGATCTTTGCAGAGCTTTTGATTCTAGCCAGCCAGAAAACCGTCTTCTTCTTCTATCTTTACAATGCAAAAAGTTATACAGCCGTGTACGCATTTTAATGCGATGTTTGAATCAGTGGTCATCAAACGAATTGAAAATTGTAAAAGCCAATAAAGACAATAAGGAGATGTCGAATAAGTGTAGGAGACACAACCGTCACAATACCCTATCGAGTTTGGTAAAATTTGGTCGAGTGTCTTCACAGAAAAATATTTTGTTGTTGAACGGCGGACACACAGACTGGACATCAATAAATTACATAGCCTATGGAATTAAAATATCTTTAGATTTGATAAATCTATTGACAGTCTTAAATCAGGAGGCCTGAAAACCGATCCTCTGTAGTTTTTTTTGTTTTAATTCAGCGATCGTTACTTACTGAACGTGAAATTTTCTCAGTCTGCGAGATTGTGTCCAACCACTTAACTTATTGTTATATTCTCTCGGGATATTACTAAAAGTATCCGTATAAATTTCAATATTATTAAACCCTAAAATTCCTTCAACCCCAGGCATATGTAGTCTTTGTTCTTATTTTGGCTTTTCAATACGACTTATTTTAGTTATATTGTTGCATGCTCTTTATATTTTGAAGAATTTGGTTTTTAGGAAACGTGCATCTAATGAGTGTTGAAAGAAGCAAAGGTGTACCAAAGGGGTAATCAAACATCATTTAACCGAAAAGACAAAGACAAAATCGGCAGACAAAAAAATCATCACAACGAAACAAACCATACAACAAACAACAACCAAACCACATTTAGCAACATGAACTCAAGTCGGATTAAGAGTGAACTCAGGTGCTCCGGAAGAGTAAGCAGTTCCTGCTTGCTATAGCAACCCGTCTGGTGCCAAATATTGATTAAGTATTGGTCAAATCCGGAAAGGATGACATTACCAAACTCGATGTCAATCCATCCCCGTTTTTGTCTACAGGCACGTGATGTTTTCCGTGAAATTTTAACGAAGGTGAAGCAAAATTGATTGCCTGGAGCTTTGTTGCTAATTTTGATTTTGTTATACGTTTATTACGAAAACTTATACAGATGCCGTGCATCTTTTTTTTATTTTCAGTATACAACAATCAATTATTGACATGCACATGGAACATTTTAAAGATAAAAAAAGCCATGATATGTTTTTTATTCTATTCAATAAATTGCAGAATACAGCCGTTCCTTGAAAGTGCAGTTATGGTATTAACAAATCGATTTGATTTTAAAATGTATTTTATGTTTCAGTTTCAAATATTTGAGAACAACAGAACTATTGAATTATAACTTTATAATATGTACTTTATTCAAATAATAGGCTGTTTTATATTCATAAACAGACAGCACGATTTACTATAAAACGTATTACATAATAGACATGTTGGAAATAATTGTTAAATTTAAAAACATGTACATGTAATGTCATGAAGACTTACAGTTCTAAGTTCCTCAGTCCTAATGCCTGTTTGAAGAAAAGTAACTAATCAGTGGTATTGTCATCTAGGTCGTCTTCATAGGTCTGAATAACATCGTTTGCGTCATTTTCCGTCTTAAGAACAACTGGCATTTTTTATGAATATCAAACCCTTCAACATCAAATATAACAGCATGCATTCTATAGTGAGATTCATCTTAACAGTTTCTTGAAGCTGAACTGCAGTTTCTACATCAGATACTCTATTTGCTTCCATCAACTTCTTTACTTGATCAGCTTTTGGCATCGTTTGATCTCCTTTTGAACATCTTTTTGAGTTACAGTTGTCTCTAATTGAAACATGTGTCATTTTGCTATCAAACGAAATATTTGGAACATGCAGACAAGATGAGGTAAGAGCTTTTAAGACATAGTCAATCGTACTTCTAAGACTTTCAGCATTTACACTTTTCCTTTTTATTCCATCTGCCATTCTGTTATGCTACTGGAACAGCATGAGGTGTATCAGGTTCATAGAATCTGTCAACGTCTCATAGCAAAAACTATAATATTTAGGATGCCACCAATTTTCTAAAATATTTAACCCTAACCCTTACCCTAATGTAATATCTTAAAAATGTTCCATGTGCCTGTCAATAATTGATTATTGTATACTGAAAATGAAAAGGGTTGCGCGAGTATCTGTGTAAGTTTTGTTAATAGCCATGTTACAAAAAAAATTCCAAGCAATAAATTTTGCTTCACCTGACGTTCGTTTTTTTATTCAAGACTCATTAGAGGCACGTTTTCTCAAAACTTGAAAATGCCAAAATATTAAACGAATATAAATGGTCATAAATGGCATACAACAATAATACTAAAATATGTCGAACTGAAAAGTCAAATTTAAACAAAGACCACATATGCTGGGGGAGAAGGAATTTTAAGGGTTTGATAATATTGATTTTTTTACGGATACTTTTATAGCTTATATGTTATTTTAAAAATCCAGAGAGAATAACAATAAGTTCAGTGGTCAGTTGCACAGACTGAAGCGCTCGTGAGAAAGTTCAAGAAATGATCGCTAAAATAAAACAATAAAACTGTAGAGGATCGGTTTTTTAGGTCTGCTCATCTAAGGCTGTGCATGGAGTTATTATATTCTAAAGATATAATAATTCCATGGGCTGTGTCAATTATTGATGTCCGGTCTGTGTGGTCGTCGTTCAACTTCAAAAACATTTTTCTATAAAGACACTCGTCCAAATTCGACAGGGTAATGTGAATGTTGTGTCGTGTTCTCTTATTCCACGTCTCTTTATTGTCTATAGTGGCTTTAAAACTCATTGTATAATGACTGTATATACATGGTTGTTAAACAGAAAATACTAAGATGTAGAATAAGTGTACGCGACACAGCCCACAATCAAGCGGCAATTCAGAAAAACCACAATGGGCAACCGCCAGTAGCCTTGAACGAGACCATTTGGCACTGTTCGATGTTCTGCAATTGGGCCATGGTCTAAATAAAATACATATATTTCAAATCCAGTCCTGAAATAGTCACATATTATATGTGGCGGGGTTAAACTAGTTTTTTTTTGGCCCAACCTTCCCCCTATCAATAATCCTAGACAAAGCACAAAAACTAAACACACATTAAAATCAAATCAATCAAAGTCCAATTCCACTAGAGAAAACCTAAGACAAAAACAACAAGAACAAACAAAAGTACGGTAAAGGATTTCTCTATAGAACACTCGCTGTTACTGACAGCTAGCTGAGAATCATCAATCGACTGATGTAAAAAATCAAACATATCGATTTTAAATCTGACATAACACTTCAAACAATAATGATTTAGTGAAGTGTCATCACACAAAACCGACATGCTTGATCGCTATAATGCTTAAAAATAACAATAGTAAAAACGTTCATGAAGTTTTAAAGTAAGTATCAAGTTATCAATTTTTCTGCCAAAAAACACTAAATGCAAAGTTTTAACCAAAATATTCAATTCATATCCTTTCCGTGATAAATTTTGAAGTCAATTTTTCATTTCTTTTGGATTGCTTTTAAACTTGTGAGCTTTATAAAACACATTACCATAAAATTCAGGATGTTATATTCCTTTCACTATCAGAAAACGACGTGTACAATTGATTTTTTCAACAAAAGATCGATACTTGTGGGAGAATTTAGAAAAAGATTTTACTAATTTGTGGTATCGATAACCTTGTTTTAATATTTTTCAGTAATAAAAAGGTTTTTATAACTAAAATCAGAAACACCACTGCAGATCCGAGCATATCTTACTAACTGTGAAATGTTAACCCCGTATGACGGCGCTTGTGGAACATCTCCTTCAAGAAAAGGAAAATTTGTAATAGGGAAGGTAAAGTCGTCACGTTTATCATATACTTTTGTTTGTAATTTTCCTTCAATAATACTTAAATATAAATCTAAAAAAGGACATCTATCACCGGTGACGTTAGATTTGTTCAAGGTTAATTCAGAAGGATAGATAATGTAATAAAATTAGAAGATGAAGGATTGTTGGTTGCAAGAATGTCGTCTAAATATCTAAAAGTATAATTGAAAGTTTCGATTAGGTTCTGTTTGTTGGGGTCTTTTTTTAATTTAGCCATAAATTCGGATTCATAACAGTATAGGAAAAGGTCGGCTATAAGTGGCGCACAATTAGTACCCATAAGAATACCAATAATATGGCGATAAATTTGTTTACCAAAACGTATTTAAATATTATCTAACCTTTTTGAGTCTCGTTACTAAAAAATGATTTACTAAAAGAGTTTGAAACTCTATAACAGATATAATCACTTTTAGTTTTGTCAAAACACCATTTAACCAAATATTAAAATTTCTTTTCAATCAGATGATGCGGAAGGTTAGTATATAAAGAAGAAAAATCGTAACTATCAACGGTATGGGAAAGTATTTTCAAATGCACGAAGCTGTCCAAAACATCAAGAGAATTTTTTACGCTCTAAAAATGATTAATTCCAATGTTTTAGAATACCTTTTCACAGTATTGAATAATAAATTCCTTCAAAGTAGTTAAAGTAAGAGATAGAACTTTGGAAATATGGGGTAAAGAACACTTACTTGAAGCAGAGATAAAACGATTTACATAGATTTGTGTGCAATTTAGATATCCAAAACATAGTAGGTAACTTATAGTATTTCGGGGCAACTCGAAGTGCTGTGGTCGCTATGATATGATCGTCAATGATACCTGATTCTGTCGAATGCACGGGAACGAAAGTGTTCGATTTTTTTATTTCGTGCATTAAAACCTCAAGGTAATACTAGTCCCTTTGTACGTTCCATCAAGATCATTGCGGTCAGAGACAGCCATGCTCATCAATCAACCGAGAGTTCGAACAAAAACCTACGGAGAAAGACGTTTTGACCAAGCAGTCTCCAAACTGTGGAACGGTCTACCAAGTAACATTCGAAACATCAAGTCATTGGAAGTTTTTAGGAAAAGTGTTCAAACTCATCTTATTAAACAGGCGTTCTCTGGATACATGTAAATGTTATAAACTCATATTTATTACCATATATTTGTCATTTTCTGTATTTTTTTAATTGAGTCTGATTTTAATTATGTTATTAACTTTTTACGTATTTATGGTCCATGGGTTTATGATTTTTTACTTTTTTACTTTAAGTTGGTTTAGACATTGTATTAGTTCCGTTTCTAAGTCATTTTATTTATTTTTTTTTTTTTTTTTTTGCAGTAAAATGTTTTAGTATGCCTGATAATCTTTTTTTTTATCTTCTTTTTATTTATTTTTGTTTATAGTTTTATTAACTTTCTATCTGCATTTTGTATTGTATTTTTACTGTAATTTTACTTGTGTAAAGCGCTTAGAGTAGTTGTTCAATTATATAGGCGCTATATAAGTCCTGTAATTATTATTATTATTATTATTAATATACTTTTTCATACCACAACGTTCACTTTTTCGATGGAAAAAATATTATATCAGTTGTGTTTGCGCCTTTACATTACTGTGAGAGTCTTGGAATGATATGGGACCTTATATGAAAAATCCTGTGTAACAATATGTATATGTACATGTATTACAGTTACTGTAGTCATACTCCCATTCTCAGAAAAGATGTTCAGTATTTATTTAGAATAACAAGCTGTTCTATGATATTTTGCTACGAGACAACATATAGATAGCCTTCGATGAACGTAAATTTTGCAAAAAATGATATCTATCTATACTACTAAAATAACGAAGCGTTTTTTGTTAGCCGGGTTGCAGCCGAAACAACAAACGCTACGACTAAGCTTCATATATCAAAAATAGGGGATGATAGTGCCCTTTGAAAATTTCATTAGCACATATGCAATTATGTCTGTAATTTGCTAATTAATCTAATTAATTGATCCGAAAATGCTATAGTCGTCATCGATCCGGAATTACACGAACAAGTTTTATTTTCTGCAGTTATTTACGTCCTTTTGACTGCCCGTCGTTCAACTTCTCTAAAACCACTCGCCCAAAAAAACAAACTTGGTAGGGCAGTGTCTTATTGTGTCCATCAATATTTTTCATTCGTCATCAAATATGGCCGCTGTTGCTTATTATAGGACACGTGTTTAACCCTATCCAAAGTCCCACATGTATAACGTCTAAATGGTTTTTGAAGAATAAAATTTGAAGATAACTCGTCTCTACAGAATCAAAAGCTCTGCAAAACTCTCGATTTTATCAAACACTGTGCGTTGCAGATTGCCATTTAAAATCTTTTCTTTTAACGATTATATGTATCATTAGAGACCAGACGATATGTAGACATTCAGGAGCCTCTTGTATGTTACGTGAAAGCGTTATTTCATAAATGTACGTCAATTGCCGTTTTTAAATTTTAAATAAGATAACATATACTTTGTACATTATTCAAGAGAGTTCCTCCTTATCTTGTTGTTTTCGTACAGTATTTTGTCTTAGGTTCTCTCTTGTTGAATTGAACTTTTGTCGATTGAGTTTTACAGCGTGTTTTATATGTATGCTTTGTGCAAGCTTATCAATAGGGGGAAGGTTGGATCCAAAAAACTAGTTTAACCCCGCCACATTTTATATGTGACTGTCTTAAGCCAGGAAACTTTGCCAAAGCCTTTGTTTGTTCTTGTCATTCTGTGTTAACTGTTTTATGTCAAGAATTGGGTCTTTCGTTGATGATTTAGGGATTGGTTTTGATACTTTTGTATTGTATTATAAGTCTTGGGCCAATGCAAGACGGTAAGCAGTGACCTATGGTCATGTTGAAGACTGCTTGCTGTTTTCCGTTGTGATTTTTTGAATTGCTGTTTGTTTATGTTTGTTGTGTCGCGTACACTTATTCCACATCTCAATACCGTCTATTATTCTACACGTTTCAAAGGCTTTTTTCCTCTCCGATATAGCCGGATTCGTGTTACTTTGGAGTAAAGCAATAACTAACTAATTCAAAGACTACATTCACATATGTTTGTGTATATGTTGTTTGTTTCTTCGTTTTGTTTAATTACTGGTGCCCTTTTGAAGTTTTGACATTCGGATGCTTTTGTACCTCTGCTCCCGTCATTGCAAACTTGGAACAAACCCATTGCATAATGGCTGTGAAAATGCGCTGTCTTGTTGAAAATAAATATATGACCCGTTAATTTGTATAAGCACATAAAAGATCAACAGTGTTTTCCTTTTGAGGTTGATTTGAAAATCTTAGTGTACATGTCTAACTGTAATCTGAAAAGCAGGAAATGGTGTGCTTTTTTAGTCGATAAGTTTACTTATGTTTGGTCTAGAAATACAAATTTAAACGTAAGGTTTTGCCGACCAAGGTCGATAGACATTTATGTAAGAAAACTTGTATTATAAGTTTGTTTCACCAAAACTGGGCGTAATAACAAATACAAATGACAACAAAGTTCCAGACAATAAATTTTGCTAATTATGAAGAGGCTGTGATTAGTAGTTGCTGAGAAAACTGTCACAAAAATTTTCTATAATTGGACATTTATGTCAAAAATAAATTAAGTCGGTAAACAGGAAGTAGGTGAACGACAACCCTGAAATCGAATTCCACCTTATGGGAGCCCATGCTGATGCTGCATGCCAAATATCAAGAGGCTGTGATTAAGAGTTGCTAAGAAAACTGTTATGAGAAATTTCTATAATTGGACATTTATGTCAAAAATTAACTGAGTCGGTAAACAGGAAGTAGGTCAGCGACAGACCTGAAATCAAATCCCACAGTCTGGGAGCCCATACTAATGCTGCATACCAATTATCTAAAGAGGCTGTAATAAGTAGTTGATGAGAGAACTGTTACAAAAAATTTCTATAATTGGACATTTATGTAAAAAATTAACTAAGTCGGTAAACAGGAAGTAGGTAAGCAACAGACCTGAAATTGAATCCCACTTTATGGGAGCCCATGTTGATGCTGCATACAAAATATCAAGAGGCTGTGATTAAGAGTTGCTGAGAAAACTGTTACAAAAATTTTCTATAATTGGACATTTATGTAAAAAATTAACTAAGTCGGTAAACAGGAAGTAGGTGAGCAACAGACCTGAAATCTAATCACATCTTTTGGGAGCCCATACTAATGCTGCATACCAAATAGCAAGAGGCTGTGATTAGTAGTTGCTGAGAAAACTGTTACGAAAATTTTCTATAATTGGACATTTATGTAAAAAATAAATTAAGTCGGTAAACAGGAAGAAGGTGAACGACAGACCTGAAATCGAATCCCACCTTATGGGAGCCCATGCTGATGCTTCATACCAAATATCAAGAAGCTGTGTTTAGTAGTTGCTGAGAAAACTGTTACGAAAGTATTTTCCCCGCCCGCCGTCCGCCCGACATTCACCATTTTATAACCCGGATTTTCACTAGTGAAATCCGGCCAAAAACCGAACCGTAGCCTTACTCATGGATCTATACATTATGCATGGTAAAAAGAAATAAACAAAATCGCCCGCAAAATACAAATAAAGGGTTACATAATGATAGAATAAACCAACATGATCTAATAATAAAACCTTATAGCATATAATTATAAAACCATAGCATATTGATTTAAAGCAAAAGTATATAATGACAAATCCACAACTTAAAATAATGGCTTATAA
Source organism: Arcuatula senhousia (assembly GCA_963971305.1). Classification (NCBI taxonomy): domain Eukaryota; kingdom Metazoa; phylum Mollusca; class Bivalvia; order Mytilida; family Mytilidae; genus Arcuatula; species Arcuatula senhousia. Next base: position 44,120,573 of record OZ020304.1, on the reverse strand, counting down.
AAGTCAATACACATATGCTGATACTGATGATTGAGAAGGTATTAGTGGTTTAGAAAATCAAATATAAATTCCAAATAAAAAGCCTTAATCGTGTAACTCGATGAAATTACTACTTTGTTCAATTTTCAAAATCCATCAAAACAAAAATTATGTCCTGTATATATATACATTATTAGCTGGAAGAGTTATATGCGTTGGTTTTGTAACAGGTGATATTGATAAGTTAAGTACAATGAAAAAAAAATGAAAAAAAATAAGCATTCTACAGCAGTTATCAAAACATTCATTTTGTCTTGAGTTCGTTCGATCTTTTTTTCTTAAACAGTGTAAAATAAAAACGAACTGTAAATTTAACCATTTATAGTTTTTACTAACATCATGTTTTAATCTTTTAACAATTTTTTTTAACAATTTTACGAATATTTGTTTGTTAAATTAAGTAAACATAAAATGCATTAAACGAGGAAATAAATCATTTCAACAGGTGAAAATTTCAGAAAAATCAATAAGAAAAATAGAATATTTAAAAGACACTTCAAATACGCATCGTAGCTATAACCAAACAAGTCTGTGGCGAGCTTACTAAAACAATTTCACTACTGCCAATTATGTGCACAAGTACAAACTGACAAAAATACAAAATATAAAAAATATGCTGCAATAAAAAATTAAGCTATAAAAAAATCAGTATTGACCTTGTGTAGTAACATGATATCATAATATTTATATACAAATGTATTTTATTAGAACCAGGGCATAGGCAACTGAATTTAGAATATATTCACGTGCTGCTTTTAAGTTCCGAATTATCAGTGATCACTCAATTTACGACCAGACTTCGTGTTGTTTGTTCCTATAGAGTTCACTTTTTTGTGTTTCTTCTTGGTATTACCTTGAGCATTCTGGCTTGGTTGTTGTCCTCTTAAATTTTGAATTTAAAATGCCATTTTGGTACCTCTTTGGTTTTTTTTACCATATAAAATGTTTCAAACTGTCTAGGCTCATCAAACTACCCATATCCTCAGTGTCTGCTATCTCTATGCTTTCAGTTCATGTTAAGTTATGGGAAGTAAAACTCGAAGCGTAGAACTGAAAACATAAAGATACGTACACCAAAATGTGGACAATTTACACCAATTCTTGTTCGATGTCATATATTTTACTTTTCCGTCAATAAAAAATTTATTCAAGGCAAAATATGTATATATTTATATATTAACAAATTGTCCACATTTGGTGTAGCTCTGTCTAAAACACCCATCTATTGGTTTTAAAGGGAGGGAAGGGTGGGTAGGGAAACCACCTCATATCTAAGCTAAGTGACACTGTAACTGACGTGTATGACAATCATCACATCTACTGTCTATCCATAAGCATGGATATTAAAATAATGAGAATGAGTAACATGAACTTCCGCCTACGTCATCAGTCAATGAGACTATACCCATATCCTCAGTGTCTGCTATCTCTATGCTTTCAGTTCATGTTAAGTTATGGGGGGTAAAACTCGACAGCTTACAAGATGCAAATTTCATAACGAAACGACAATAAACCACCTTTAGCTCTCTTCCCAAAACTAAAAAAATAAAATAAAACACCTCATATAAACACGATATGACAAGGACAAGGGTTTATCTAATAAAACCTGTATTACAAACTGATTGTAATGGCTTTTGCGATCATTATACAACAATCTCATATTAAGCACCAACACAAATCTAAGTCTGACACATGCGAAGGTATAACATCCACTTTTTCAAGTTTCTTTTCCGATCTGCACGTGAGTTTGCAAAACGAAGGGATCTCTCCTTCAAGTGTAAACAAGTTCCAGAGATTCCCTATTATTATATAGTTAGATGAAAATCATATCGGTGTGTAACTATAACATTAAAGCAAAATAAATGGAATAAAAATCATATTTACTAAAGACCAGTTTAATTCAAATACTAGTATATACCAATTTTGTAACACCTAAAGGAGAAAATCCCCTCGTATGCAACTCACGTGAGCGAACCCACTAGGGCATCAGTGTCCCTTGAATTGCTAACGAAAGGAAATTCACAAAGAAAGCAATACCAAACAAGAATTAGGGCAATTTGTATAAAACATTTAACATGTCAACAAAGTACACATTTTAATTATCTCATTTTATTTGCCTTGAACATTCGTTTAACATGAAATAACGATCCCTTAAGTCTATTGTTATAATAGATTGCTATATCATTCACATTGACTAATTTGGCTTTCATTTCTGTCTTCCATCTCTGGGTTAATGCTTTTCCAGCGTAACGGGATCACTACCATTCCGTACCTTATGTTACTCTGAAAGGAACAATACTATATACTGTCAAGCTTAGCCTATTAAGATATTTCATATATTAAACATGTTATATAATTAAATATGTCCGTTGTATAACTATTACTTCTTATCTTAATGAATTCTGACAATCTTGTTAAGCAACTAACGAAACAGTTTTCGAAAAGAAATTACATGACGGCACTTACAAGACTAAACTGTTACATGTATTGGCCAACAGAACAAGCTTATTATGCATTAACACTACGGATATCTTTTAAAAACAATGCAAAGATCAGATAATTCGAATATTATAAATATTTCGTTGGATAAAAACGCACTAACTAACCTCAATCATATATTTGAATTCCAGTATTTCCACAGAAAGTAATCCTCTTCTTTTATAACACTTTTTACATCTCTGAAATCAAAATAAATACTTGTAAATTTTAACTAATAATCAAGCACATGTTCGGTTTATATTTAAATTTACTCAACCAAATCAAAACAGTCCTCGATAAAAGGACACGTGAACTTCATTCAATACAACAAGGTTATATCCTTGAAATAGAAAATACACAATGACATTATGTTCACAAATAAGCATTTATCTATTATTCATATGCTTGCTTAAAATTTGTTGGCATATATTTTCTTTAAAGTTAGACATGTTCTAAGCTTTTCTCTACGCAACAAACGTGCACACATGTGACTCAATATTTATTTCATGAAATATCTTTTCATAGCCACCTAGGCCAATATGTGCTTGACCACCTAGGTCTATATGTTCATGGCCACCTAGGCCTATATGTGCATGACCACCTAGGTCTATATCATGGCCACCTAGGCCTTAAAGTGCATGGCCACCTAGGCCTATAAATTATCAGTGCATGGCCACCTAGGCCTTAAAATTATCAGTGCATGGCCACCTAGGCCTATAAATTATCAGTGCATGGCCACCTAGGCCTATAAAATATAAATGCATAGCCACCAAGGCAAATAAAATGAAATACTTACAGTATGACGCGTCGCACTCGACACGTCCGTTCCCTAGCATGGATATTAAAATAATGAGAATGAGTAACATGAACTTCCGCCTACGTCATCAGTCAATGAGACTAGTGTTGTTGAAAATGAATTTAAACTGGACTATATAAAGATTACTATACTAAGATAAGCATGTTTCAAGACAAAACAAAAACTTATGCTCTATTTTTATGCGTTATGCCAGTCATACAAAAAATACCAAAATCTTATTTTATCAAAGCATGTTGCTCTGCTCAACA